>CM044444.1:90422927-90435792 GCA_024363595.1 Xenopus borealis
TATCAGCCCGCACCTTTGGTTGGGGGTACAATTTTGCCCCAACAGGTGCCCTTTAATGAGGGAATGACAAAACAGAGAATGCCGGTGCAGTAGCCAATCAACACTAGATATTTCTGGGCTGCTGTTTAAAAGTATACATTTGTTTGGATCAAGAAGTAAATTTGAATGGTTGTCCCCAGTTATTAATCTTTAAAATTGACATATGAGAAAGTAATACCAAAAAAGTTGGGACTATACCAGGGGTGCCCAGGAGAGAGGGAGGGCTGCCAATTCAGAGGGAGTGGGAAAATATTGCGAGTTTCGGCACATGTGCAGTAGATCCGCACTGAAAGATTGCTCAAACTGCGCCTGCTGCTGTGAACTCCGCTGGACAGGACCTGCAAGGAGGGGTGTAGTAATAGGAGTTTTTTATCAAGAATGGCTCATGGTAATACTTTGATTGAACCCAGTAGCTTCTTGTATGATACAGGCATTGAACCCAAAATCATATACCAATACTTTGATTGAACTCAGTTGATAAAGGCATTGAACCCAAAATACTTGCACACAAAGCAGCCTTACTCTTGCATTTGTGGAAGAAGAAGTTAATCAAGATTGATGTTCATTGACCTAATAATGGTTCTTTGTACTATTGGACCTGATACTGGAACTTTTTATGACTTTTTGGGAGTTTCTAGATGTTCTAGAGTATTCTCTAATAGGTTTATGAAGCTCTCCTTTATTGTAGCTAGGGACACATTCAGCTACTAGATAAAATCTCTGCTTTGGGTGTGCTTTTGGGATTCTGGCCAGATCCTGATGAGTGCATGGGAAGCAGATCTGTTATTAAAGGGCAATGAAACCCCACAAGCGCTAACTCCCATCCCTCCCCCCCCCGTAGGTTCCCCTCCCACCTGGGCTACCCCCCCCCCTGGCCTATTGCCCCTAAGTCCCTACTTACCCTTCCTTCTTGGTGCCCTCCAGCGTAGTTCACAGGATCCATCTTCTTCTTCAACGTCTTCTTCCTGGATCGAGCGCCGTTGGCGCCGAATGCGCAGGACGAAACCTTTGCCGGTTTGTCCTACTGCGCATGTGCCTGAAGTTCACAAGTCTTCAGATTTCTTTGTGAAATCGGAAGACTTTGTGAACTTCGGAGTTTCACTTTGTGAAATCGGAAGACTTGTCGATCCAGGAGGAAGAAGTTGAAGAAGATGGATCCTGTGAGCTACGCTGGAGGGCACCAAGAAGGAGGGGTAAGTAGGGACTTGGGGGCAATAGGCCGGGGGGGAGGAGGGAGTTAGCACCTGGGGGGGGGTTTCATTGCCCTTTAATCAAATCATTATATCTTCTTTAATGACTGCATCACTAAATGAGCTCATTGTTAGCAAGTCTAAAAAAACTGGGGGATCTCCGTCCAGTTAGTTGAGATCTCGCCTGTAGGGTTCCCGTGTGCTGCCACAGGACTTCCATGCTTCGTTTGAGAACTTCCACTGCGGACAGTTTGGGATCTCCCCGTCTTGGTTGCAGAGAAAGTGTTGACTCATTCGGTAATGTACTTCTGTTTCATTCTATGTATGTAATAAAAAACCTTTGCTTATATGTAACCGGTGTGTTGGAATTACTTCCAAGAGACTCATAGAACCACAATTAAAACAAGGAGTAAGTAAAAAGTTAGGGGCATTTGCCCAGGGTACCAGGTAGGCCGGGGCAGGGGAGGAAGGGGGCCTATTCTGTAAACATATGGTAAGCATTCGATAATACATATAGTAACTGGTATCTACAAAGCTCTAGGGTTTAACCAAGACAACAGTTCGGATCCGGTTTCACAGAAAGCATATTTAGAACACTAATAAGATGTGTATGACACTGTAAGGGGCAAGACTGAAACAGACAATACCTCTGTAGCTCCATGTTTGCATCCAGCTCGTCACCTATTTTCCTCAGGCACTCACTTAGCTGCTTTATAGAGGGGTCATTCTGTTGGGAAAGGCCTGGGAATAGCACGCTTGCACCAGCTGCTTCAGGATTGTTTTGCAGCCGGTCAGAGATGAACCTGATGAGTAGAGAATATAACAACATTAGTACAGGAATGAGATCCATCATCTGGAAACCTCTCAGCCAGAAAGATCTGAATTACAGAAAGGCTGTCTCCCATAGACTCCATTTTAGCCAAATAATCCAATTTTTTTAAAAAACTATTTCCTTTTTCTCTGTAATAATAAAAAAAGTACCAAATTAAGATATAATGCATCCTTATTGGAGGCAGAACCAGCCTATATTTTTATTAAAATGACATTCTTTTTGCTGCAAATAATTCACTCTATCATGTAAAATTTAATTCCTGAACCAGCAAGTGTATTTATTTTTTGTGTGGGCAGCCTTGTCAGGTCATTTTGCCTGGTCATGTGCTTTCAGAAAGAGCCAGCAGAAAGAGCCAGCACTTTAGGATGGAACTGCTTTCTGGCAGGCTGTTGTTTCTCCTGCTCAATGTAACTGAATGTGTCACAGTGGGACCTGGATTTTACTATTGAGTGTTGTTCTTAGATCTACCAGGCAGCTGTTATTTTGTGTTAGGGAGCTGTTATCTGGTTACCTTCCCATTATTCTGTTGTGGGGGAAGGGAGTGGATAATATAACTTCAACTTGCAGTACAGCAGTAAAAAGTGACTGAAGTTTATCAAAGCACAAGTCACATGACCGGGGGCAGCTGGGAAACAAACAATAAGTATAGCATAGCAGATTTAAAAATTAAATATAAAAAAATCCGTATGGTCTTTTGAGAAACGGATTTCAGTGCAGAAATCAGTGCTATTAACCAATCAAAAAAAAACGTTTTCCAATGACAGTATGCCGTAATATTTACACAATTTTCTAGTAGACTAAAAGGAGAAGGAAAGGTTTGCTGCACTTCAAATATACTGGAGCAAACGCATGCGAAGTTTAACGAAATAGCCAGCTTTTTAGTTAAGGGGATACAGTCATGGGGACATTTTTTTTTTTCAAAATACATCAGTTAATATTGCTGCTTCAGCAGAATTCTGCATGTCTCAAAAGAGCAAACAGATTTTTATACATTTCATTTTGAAATCTGACATGGGGCTAGACATTTTGTCTATTTCCCAGCTGCCCCAAGTCATGTCACTTGAGCTCTGATAAACTTCAATCACTCTTTACTGCAAGTTGGAGTGCTATCACCCCCTCCCTTCGCCCCCCCCCCCAGCAGCCTAACAACAGAACAATGGGAAGTTAATCAGATAACAGTGCCTGGTAGATCTAAGAACAGCACTTAATAGTAAAACCCATGTCCTGCCAGAAAGCAGTTCCCTCCTAAAGTGCTGGCACAAGTCACATGACCAGGGGCAGATGGAAATTGACAAAATGTCTAGCCCCATGTCAGATTTCAAAACTGAATATAAAAAAAATCTGTTCTTTTGAGAAATTGATTTCAGTGCAGAATTCTGCTGGAGCAGCACTATTAACTGATGCATTTAAAAAAGAAACATGTTTTCCCATTACAACTCTGGCCTTTTTTGTTATAGTGCACATGCACAGCCGCGCAAAGAAGGAGGAAGACAGAAGTAGATCTCTCCATGGTGCTCACTGGTATAACTCCAGGCCGGAAGCAGTTTTCTGCTGATAGGAGCACCGGCCCGGGGTTTCAAGTAACTGATTACAATCACTTGGGGGTGCCTAATATTTGGCACTGCCAAGTGCAGCAAGCCTTTCCTCCTCCTCTAAGGTATGAAGATTCAAATTATGGAAAGACCTGCTATGCAGAAAACCCCATGTCCACTAAAAATTTTATATATTTTATTTAGGAACCAGACTAAAGTGTCAGCTTGTCAATAGCAGCAATGATCCAGGGCTTCAAACTTGTCACAGGGGATCACCATCTTGGAAAGTATCTGTGACACTCACATGCTCAGTGGGCTCTGAGCAGCTGTTGAGAAGCTAAGCTTAGGGGTCGTCACTAATTATCCAGCAGAAAATGAGGTTGGTCTGTAATATAAGCTGATGCTACAGGGCTGATTATTAAATTCTGATGCTAATTGCACTGGTTTCTGTGCTGCCATGTAGTAATACTAACAATTAATGACTAATCAGCCTGTACTGTGACATTTCTATTCTATGTGTACTGTATATTGTGAGTGGGTCCCTAAGCTCAGTAAGTGACAGCAGCACAGAGCATGTGAATCAGTGAATCAGCAGAAAAGAAGATGGGGAGCTACTGGGGCATCTACTGGGGAGACACAGATCTTTACTGCTAAAGGGCTGTGCTAAACATAATGTACAACATTTCTAGCTACTTTTTTAGTTTAGCTTTAGTTCTCCTTTAAAGAAGAAGGACACCAACTCAGGATTCAATGTTTGTTTTCAGCTCCACTTCAGATCTTTTCCTTCTGTCACTCACCCATTTAGCAGAAGCTCTCCTGTTTCTAGGATCTGTTCTGTAGAAACACCTGCGGAAGCCAAAAAGAACAATCAGTGCAATGCAAGATAGAGTACCGCAGGACACGCATGCTAATTCTAGTCTGTGGAAAGAGATGTCCACCCAAATACAAAAAAAAAAAAAAAAAAAAAAAAAAAAAAAAAAAAAGATTAAAATGTTTCGGCTCCTGAAGAAGCAACCATTATTCCTTTGTTTATGGCCACATGACTCATGGCACAGGGATGATGTATTATCTGTCGGCATTTGTAAACTGGTAAAGAAGCAACTGACCCCAACTTGTTTTAATGGAAACAACTCTCCACAACTTGTGATAGACGGTTTCCATTGAAATAAAAAAAGCAGCTGCTTGACAAGAGTCTAAAGGTGGCCATACATTGTGAGATCCGCCCCTTTGGCGATCTCTCCCCGATATGTCCACCTTGAGGTGGGCGATATAAGTTTATCCGATTGTAGGCCCTAGGGCCCAACGATTGGATCACAACGGAGGAGGTACGGGCGGTCGGATCGCAGGACTGCATCAATGAACATATGCATCTGCGATCAGACGGGATTTTTAGTCCCGTCCAATCGACATCTGGACGACTTTTGGACAGATATCGGGTAAGCCCATCGGAGGGCCCCACACACGGGGCGATAAGCTGCCGACTCAAGTCTGTCGGCACAAGAGAAATTAAGAGATTTACCGTTTTCGGTTCTTCCCCATCTTTTGTGAAACTCGCCTCAGGCAGAAGAGCCCCACTGGGTACCAGGGGTCGCAAAGATGCCACTCCTGGTACTTTAAGAGCCGAACTTCCAGTTTTCAAACCAGAAATTCGGCTCTTCCAGTGCAGAGCGCAATTATACGCTCTGTTCTGGCCCTCTCTGCCGCCCTTGTGGACCCCCCTCCGGCGCAAAAAAGTGAGCTGCCTCAGGTGCGGAGGGGCCAGGGTCGCCCCTGCTATCTCTAGGAGCCTCTAAATAGCAGCCAGAAGGGGGCATAGCCTGGTCAGTTAGGAGCACGGCTACATACTATAATAATAATATAAAGCTCTATAGCAAAGACAACACCTTAGAGAAGTGCTATGAGGAAATGAGAATAACTTCATCTTTCTGTGGCAATATTTATTGACCACAGTATTACCCACTCAAATAATGCTTGACGACTGTTACCCACACAGTGTGGCAAATGTGTTGCATCATTTGTGATAAACAAAAACTGTACAATTATCGGTCACAACATGAAATTATTCCCATTGGTTCCTGCCCCATAGCATCTTACAATCTACTTTTACACTCACAATCACACACTAGTAGTGATGGGCGAGTTTATCCGCCAGGGGCTGGTGAATAAATTTGTGAAACGCCAGCGAAAATTCACCAAAAAACACAGTTGCGTCAAAAATGACGCAAAGCGTCAAAAACGTGCCGCGTCTCGTTTCGCGTATTTTTCCGCCAATTTGCGAATTTCGCTAATTTTTCGGCAAGGCGAAACTGGGTAGATTCATCCATCACTACACACTAGGGTTATTCCATCAGAAGCCAAAGAAACCCCAGCGCTACACGTCATGATGTCATTCCTGAATATGGCCGTGTTCTATGCTAATGAACCATCAGTTCTATGAAAATTTAATTATACACGTTAATTTAAAGTTACATATGATTAACCACATTGAAGAGTTTTGAGTGGTTCAGAAATGTTCAGCCCATAACGACCCCTAATTCATGGCTTCCCAAACCACACGCCAACACAGTCATTGCAAAAATGAAAAATTTAATATGAGCTTTATCATACTGAAATAAGAAATGTTCTAAGTACAGTCAATTAAATATTCTGCATGGTTTCTGAAATCATCAAGTTTATGTTCACTATTCCTCTCTCAGCATCAGTTTCTCTTCATTCAGGAGGTTGGGTGTCAGATGCCCATTGGCAGTTAGATCCAGATAAACTTGATTATTTCAGAAACAGCACAGAATGTTTAATTGATTTTATTTAACACTTATTATTTCAGTATGCTGAAGCGAATATTAAACTTTCATTTTCATAATTCCCCTTTACAGTGATACTGACACTAAAAAATGAATTTCAACATATGATTGTACATTAAACGGGACCCGTCTCCAAAAAGAAATATTCAATATTCCTATTTTATCGCATTAGTCAAGCAAAATGAACTTTATCTACACTATATAAATTATTTCATTCTTGTTTCCTTCAGTCTGGGATTTCAAAATTATAACAAGCAGACAGGAGCCATTTTGGGTACACTTATTAAAGGGCACCTATTGGGGTAAAATGATACCCCCAACCAAAAGTGCGGGATGATAGAGCCCGCATTCCGGTTGGGGGTTTCACTGTTTTTTTTTTTAAAAAAAAAAATGCCCCTCGCAAGCGCTAGCTGCCCCGCTCCGGGAGGGAGCGAGCAGCCGCATCTCCCTAGACGCGCGTCTGAATGACGTCACGCGCATGCGCAGAATGAAAAGATGCCTGAATTGAGGCCGCTTTTTCATTCTGCGCATGCGCGCCTATGGAGATGCAGCTGCTCGCTCCGGGAGCTCCCTCCCGGAGCGGGGCAGCTAGCGCTTGCGAGGGGCATTTTTTTAAAAAAAAAAAACAGTGAAACCCCCAACCGGAATGCGGGCTCTATCATCCCGCACTTTTGGTTGGGGGTATCATTTTACCCCAATAGGTGCCCTTTAAGGCAAGCATTATATCCTCTTAGAATCTTGTTTGTGCACGAGAATGGGGGGACCCAATGTCCATCCCCATGTCCTGGCTACACAATTAAACAGTGAAGAGAATGGGGGAAAGTGTGGAGAGCAGTGACATCATTCTAGGAAGTGCTGAAAGGAAAGTGAAAGTAATTGTATGCCACGGGCATAGAGGAGGGGCAGACAATATTTGATTGACAGCTGATATTTTTTAAATGAGCTTAAAACAGCTATGAATGCTTTAATAAAAAATAGAAATTGGATTTCATGTTTAATTTGAAAAGGACTTTTATTATACAAATTTGTGTGTCTGGGTGACGAGTCCACTTTAAATGTTACCTATAGGCCATGTGGATCATTTTGTTGCTGAGGGTTTGTTTTTGTATATAATTGTTAGTTGAAGTTCCTAAGCCTGACTCTCTGACTCTCCCAACCTGACTGTCCCATCTCAGTCTGTTAGTTACAGTTTCTAATGCTAACGGACTCCTGCTGCACAAATATGGCAGCCCCTCATACAGGAACATGGGGGATCAGACAGGTAATGTAAAAGCATCATGCAAATACTTTATGGCAAAGTTAGATGTAGCTTTCAAAGCCAGTAAAAAAAAAAGTTTAATTTCAGGTGTCAGTATCTCTTTAAAGTTTGTCCCTTTATCTAAACATGCATCTAAGGCTCACATTCTTAGCCCAAAATCGCGAAATCCACAACTTCAATTTCTTGCCAAATTTACAGCTAAAAGCACAAAACTCAAGATCAAGGTAGAAGAGGAACTAATTTATACTTAAAAAATAAATAATTCCACTAGCACCCTGGATCTATGAATCTAATTAGCTTAAAATAAGTATGAATGCACCAAATCCACTATTTTAGGATTAGTGGAACCCCAAATCCTTTGTAAAATATCTGGCAGAGTATTGGACTGAATCTGAGCCCTAATATACGCAAAATAGAGAAACAAGGAAGTAAGGGAACGGTTTGAGTAGTTAAAAGAATTTTGTGACTTCCTTGTTTGTGTGAACCGAAAAAAAAAAAAGAATGTGACTTTTCGTCAGTAAGGCACATGGATTTTCCAAAATGCAGAAAAAAGAAAAAAAAGAGTCTTGGCCGAATCCTGAACCAATTTCCGGAATAGGTGAATCATAAAAAATAACTGACCTGATGCCCCTACAAAACATCCACCAGGCAGTTGTCAGGCAGGAGAGGTAACAAGTCTAGGGGAGCAGTGCCTTGTGCTTTGGTTGCATGGAACTCGACTCAAACAAAAACAAGCATCTCTTCCCAACACCCAGACATCAGCCCGTATTGAGAAAACTGCAGTACAGGTATTGGATCCCTTATCCAGAAAGTTCCCGAATTAAGGAATGGCCATCTCCCATAGACTCCATTATAATTAAATAATCCACTTTTAAAAATTATTTCCTTTCTCTCTGTAATAATAAAACAGTAGCTTGTACATGATCCAAACGAAGACATAATTAATTCTTATTGGAAGCAAAACCAGCCTATTGGGGTTATTTAATGTTTATATGATTTTCTAGTAGACTTAAGGTATAAAGATACAAATTACAGAAAGACCCGTTATCTGGCAAACTCCAGGTTCCAAGCATTCTGGATAATAGGTCCCATACCTGTACAACTTAGCGAATAGAAAACAAAGTTATTTGAAAGGAAAACCGCCCCTTTAACTTTTAATACATTAGAGAATGGCTAATTCTAACCAACTTTTCAATTGGCCTGAATTTTTTCACCAGAATCTTTTCAACTTTCAAATGGGAGTCACGGACATCTCAAAAAACAAATACTCTATAAGGCATCACATTTATTGTTACCGCTACCTATTTATTACTTGCTCATATTCATATTACAGTCTCTTATTCAAATGAATACATGGTCGCTAGGTACTTTGGACCCTAGCAACCAGATGCTGAATAAAAAGTGAAAATGCAAAAACCCCAAATAATAACAAATGAAAACCAACGGCCAAGGGGGAAATTCACTAAAGCGCGAAGCGTCCAACGCTGACGAAGGATCGTAATAAAGCAAATTCACTAAGATGACCATTTTACTGAACGTTACCACTTACGCTAGACGTTATTTTGCCAGGTCAGACCTACTGATGTTCAATACAATAGATAGGAGCTTGAAAAAAAAAATTGGACATTTTTTCTAAGTCCCAAAAAAATGCTGGTGTGTTTTACCTTTCTAGGGTGAAAGCGGCACTTGCACACAAAGTTCACGAAGTTCAATCGTCAGACTTCGTGAGCTTTGTGCTAATGCGCAGTAGTCCTACTGCGCAACGGCCGACGGATCCAGGAAGAAGCCATTGGAAGAGAAGATGGCCCCCATGAACTTCGCTGGAGGGGACCTACACAGAGGGGTAGGTAGCGACTTTAGGGGGGAGAGGAGGACCTACGGGGGGTGGGGGTTAGTGCCGGGGGGTTGAATTCCCCTTTAAATACTTGTGTGTAAGGATTCTATACCAAGCTAGACATACAGCAGCTCTATAAAACTATAGACCCTTCTATCTTTGAAACCATGTCCATAGTTTTCTGCTCTTGCTTATACATAAATCCTCTTAAGGAAAGAAAAATAAAAAGCCAATGTTACAGTATGTTCTTATTTACAGCTAGACACACACTCATACAAAGGGTAAGTCTAAACACAGTTTCCTGGAGTGAGTCAGCTTCCCGTGTACATATTTAGGTCTCTCTCACTAGTCTCCAAGACCTAAGACGTGTACCAGGAACTCATTGCATTTGCAGGTCTAATAATTCATGGGGATAAAAGCAATTCAGCCAAAAACAAAGTAGTTTTTTTTGGGTTGAAAATGCAGTTTTACAAAAACACAAGGTTCCACCTAGAATGGTATTGTCCAATGTGTTAAAGGGATCCTGTCATGGGAAAAACTTTTTTTTCCAAAACACATCAGTTAATAGTGCTGTTCCAGAAGAATTCTGCACTGAAATCCATTTCTCAAAAGAGCAAACAGATTTTTTTTATATTTCATTTGAAATCTGACATGGGGCTAGACATATTGTCAATTTCCCAGCTGCCCCAAGTCATGTGACTTGTGCTCTGATAAACTTCAATCACGCTTTACTGCAAGTTGGAGTGATATCACCCCCTCCCTTTCCCCCACCCAGCAGTCTAACAAAGGAACAATGAGAAGGTAACCAGATAACCGCTCCCTAACACAAGATAACAGCTGCCTGGTAGATCTAAGAACAACACTCAATAGTAAAACCCATGTCCCACTGCGTACTATTCAGTTACATTGAGAAGGAAAAACAACAACCTGCCAGAAAGCAGTTCCCTCCTAAAGTGCTGGCACAAGTCACATGACCGGGGCAGCTGGGAAATTGACAAAATGTCTAGCCCCATGTCAGATTTCAAAACTGAATATAAAAAAATCTGTTTGCTCTTTTGAGAAATGTATTTCAGTGCAGAAGTCTACTGGAGCAGCACTATTAACTGATGCGTTTTAAATAAAACAAAAAACAAAAAAACATGTTTTCCCATGACAGTTTCCCTTTAAGATTCTGAAAGGTTTATTAAAGGATAAGTAAACCTTAAAAACAAGTTAATGCAAAATTGATGAGTGCTATTATTCTAAGCATTTTTGCAATGTACAGTCATTTTATTTTTATTTTTTAATTCCAAGCTATTAAAGGTTACATGTACTGTTCACATGTACCTGCTGTTAATTTCCCAATAGGTCTAACCACCAAGTAGTTAAGGAAGTTGTCAGGATAAAGAGGCTGCTCTTATGTTCTTCTGCTTAGAACCTTATAAACCTTTCTTAAATCTTTCCTAAGCAGAAGAACATTAGAGGAGCGTCTTTCTTTCTCCTGACAACTTCCTTGACTGCTTGGTGGTCAGACTTGTTGGGAAATGAACAGCAGGTGGCGCTGTTAAAAAATATTTAAGGTTAATAGTACATGTAACCTTTTAATTAAAAACAAATAAATAATGAATGTACATTGCAAAAGTGCTGAGCATAGCACCCTCAAATGTAACATACTTTTTTTTAAGGTTAAATAATCCTTTAAGAGGCACTGGTTGAAAGATGAAAGAAAAAAAACCCCATAGTCACCCGTCTTCAAAATTCCAATTCAATTTCCAATAGTGAATCGCATATAATGAACATACAGTAATCCCAGTGTAACAGTCACTTCTTTGCAATGGGTGTTTTTAAAGTGATAGACATTCCTATAAAAAAAAAATCATAGGAACGAGTCTATATCAATGAGGTACTGCATGCTGAATATCTTTCTCTAAAAGCCCCCCCCCCCCCCAAATCCGCCCCAAGCCCAGCGAACCTTCGTTAACCCGACCCTCAGACACTGCTGATGGATCTTCTGTGCTGTTTCAGTGACTCTGGGCTGGGGCAGAGCGATCCATCCATAGGCTAATTACAAATGGTTAAATCTTATGGAAGGATTGCTCCGTCTCCAGCCCAGTGTCACTAAAGCAATGGTTTCAAAGGTATCAGAGGGTCGGCTTCACAAAGGTTTGCAGGACTGGCTGCGGTTTTGAGAAGAAAATATTCAGCCTGCAGCACCTGCATGATATGGAGACATTCCTACGATTCTTATAGGAATGTGTCGGTGTCACTTTAATAATTCATCAAGGTTTAACCACGCCAAAGAAGTAGATAGACAGAAGTAGATTTAAAGGAAAATTTAACACATTTTTTAAAAAACCCTACCCCCCACCCCACGTAGACCCTGCCTCCCCGGGCAATTGCCCCTACCTCTTTTACTTAATCTTTGAGTCTTCTTCTGGCTCTTCTGCAATTCCTGTGAGTTTCGGCGTATGCAAAATTGCTCCAACTGCGCACACGCCGAAACGACTATCGGTCACGAAGATTACAGAAGAAGGTGGCTGCCATGAACTCAGATGCTGGAATTTGCAGAGAGGGGTAAGTAAAGAGGTAGGGGCATTAGCCGGGGGGGGGTTTATGGGTTTAGTTCCCCTTTAAAGCAGCAGCCTGTTGAAGCCCTGATCTTACAGCAAGTTGTTTATGTCCAAACACCATCTACAGAAAGAAGGATCACTAATATGGCAAAATAAAAGTCAACACTTCAAGGGCATACGCAGTAGGAAGCGTTTGCAGGTTGGTACTACTGCGCATGAAGTTCATGAAGTTTAATCCGAAAACTACGTGAACTTCGGGCGCATGCGCAGTAATACCAACCAGCAAATGTGTCCTACTTCAGTTTAAAGTCGCAAAGTCTTTATTAAGAAATAACTTACCAATAATCCACTCCACTCCTCTTTAGAAAAGGCAACAATCCATCATGCGGCGCTCGATTTCTCCTCCCTGGCTATCTCCTATAGAAGGCAGAGAGGAGAAACCGAGAGCCTGTCACCTTTTCTGAAGAGGAGCGTAAGCAAGTATCGGTAAGTTATTTCTTAAAGGACCAGTCACATCAAAAAATTGAATTGTTATTAAGTAATAAAAATATAATGCAGTGTTGCCCTGCACTGGTAAAACTGCAGTGTTTGCTTCAGAAGCACGATTATGGTTTATATAAACAAGCTGCTGTGTAGCCATGGGGGCAGCATCCAAAGAAATCCAATGGCACACAGGACTTATCAAACACGCAAGTGTTTATTGCAATTAGCGGTGCTAGCTAGCCATGGGGGCAGCCATTCAAAGGAGAAAAGGCTCACGTTACACAGCAGATAACATATAAGCTCTGTAGAACATAATGCACTCTGTTATCCATTACTTATCCTGTGCC
>CM044444.1:90440298-90461709 GCA_024363595.1 Xenopus borealis
GGAGAGGGAACCTGTCTTGATAAGCCCCTAGAATATTCACAGATGGATCCAGAGAGTTATCAGATAAGTATTTTGGGATTGTAAAATATAAAGAAGGGATTCACAACCATAGCACTGTAAATGCTGTGAACTACAACTCCCATCATCCAGACCAATCCAAAAGGTGCTGGGGGCTGTAGATCAGCATCATTTCAGGGGTTTTCTAAGGCTGACCATCATTGATATAAAGTAGTAGCGTTAGTGGCGGCGTCTCAGAGAAGAAACATTTGAAAAAGCGTAGAAAACTTGATGCACTACAATTCCCAGCATCCCCCCAACGCCGGCCAGCAAGGGAAATGCAGTAAAGTTGAGGGCAGGGGTACAAAAGTGCTGACATCATAAGTAAAGAAGGAAGAAGTGAGACCGAGTCTCTTGCTGGTGTGGGGAGCCCTCTGAAGCAGCCTCCACCCGAAAATACCGCCATTCCGCTTCCCCTACTCACCTGTTCCCCTGCGGTCATTCGCAGCCCCAAGACTCGAACCACCGACGGCACCGCCTTCCCCTTGCTTCTTCTCTTTATCATCCCCGGGACAATCCCCACCGGCTCCATGTGTTGCCATTCCCGCTGCCCAAAATGCAACTGAACCACAACTCCAGTTAACACGCCTATACTCGCTACCGCCAAGAGCAGCGCAGCTTTCCGTAGAACTAGCCCGATGGAGATATTCACGCACTTCCGCTCAGCCAGCCATCTGGCCGCCATTTCAACTACTGGCAGTTCCCGCCCATACCATTACCTGTTGACCATGTTTTGTAATGAGAAAGCGGCTTTACATGGAGTAAAGCTGACTCTCAATAAAATCTTCTAGCTAGTCAAGTAATGAGACATCTCATCAGTTTATTAGACTTATTTACACACAAATTATTATGAACACAATTTCTTCCTATATTTATTATATAGTGCAAACCAGGTCTGGACTGGACTGAGATATAGGCCCTGGTATTTCAAGTACACAGAGACTCAAACAGCCCCAGCCCCCCACAGAGGCCAAAATGGCCCTCACCAGCCCTCTAAATAGTGACTTTCTATGGCACCTAGGGTGGCCACCTGGCAGGTATTTTACAGGCCTGGCTGGTAAAAATGTGGGTGATCCCAATGTTATTAATAGGGGAAAAAGCTAAATATATAGGAAGGCTAGTATTTTTCTCCAGAAAAGGTGGCAACCCTAATGGCACCTTATAGCAGCCCCTCTGGCATTTGCCAGAACCCACAGATGGCCAGTCCGGCCTGGCGCAAACACCTTCCATTGCTAGGGTTGTCCCCTGGCCAGTATTTTACCAGCCTGGCCAGTATTTTTAGTGGTTGATCCCAATGTTGATAATAGGAAAAAAGATAAATATATAGATAAATATATAGGAAGGCTAGTATTTTTTTCAAGAAAAGGTGGCAACCCTATCCATTGAGCTTAGGTTTGCCACCTATAATTTTATCTTTTTTTCCAATTAATAACATTGGGATCAACCATAATTTTACCGGCCAGGCCGATAAAATACCGGCCAGGTGGCAACCGTATTGCGTTTTACAGAGCCTGGGGGGGCATGTCCCTCTGTCACTCAGATTCAGGCTCAGCAATTATAGGGGTTGTTCACCTCTGAATTCACTTTTAAAATTATGTGGAGAGTGATATTCTATTTTAAAGTGGTTTTAATTTTTGTATTATATTTCTGGGATTTGAGTTATTTAGCTTTTTATTCAGCAGCTCTCTAGTTTGCAATTTCAGCACTCTGGTAGCTAGGGTCAAAATTACCCTAGCAACCAAGCATTGATCGCGTTCCCGCGATCCAACGGCCGTTGCTGATTGTTATGATCAGATGTTTGGGCCCTTGGGCCCACAATTGCATCAGCCCAATATCGCCCACCTCAAGGTGGGCATATCGGGGAGAGATCCGCTTGTTTGGCATAAAACGAGCGGGTATCTCCATGTATGGCCACCTTAAGCCACATCACATACAGGAAGGTGCTTTACTAGATATGGCAGACACTGACTAGATTAGCAAAGTCTATAATCCACAGTAACCACCAAATTCTTGTCACCCTAAAAAAGAATTACACATTCATTTCTATTCTGTTAAGGAAAATAAACTTTGCTTACACTGTAACTAAAGTTTTATTATAAACGATTATTTAGATTGTTTTTTTCGTCAGCCTTCGTGAACATTGTTTCTAAGCTTTGCATTATCCCAAAATCTCATTTATGCTCCAAAATGAGGCAGCTAATACCCATGCACATGCACAGGATACACAATTATAGACAGTGAAGAGGGAGGGGGAATGAAAGGAGAGCATCTAGGAATTGCTGCATATATAGAAGGGTATAGTAGAGGGTTCCACAAGGTTGGGTTAAGGGAACTATACTTGGACAGGATATACAGTATTCTATATAAGTATATATAGTATGTTTGCTGTATATACCTTCATAATGCACAGCATTCTAGAATATAATTGTACAGGTATGGGATCCATTATCCCGAAACCCGTTATCCAGAAAGTTCTACTTATGGAAAGGCTGTCTTCCACAGACTATTATAATCAAATAATCCAGATTTTTTAAAACTATTTGCTTTTTCTCTGTAATAATAAAACAGTACCTTGTACTTGATCCAAATTAAGAAATAATTAATCCTTATTTGAAGAAAAAACTGTTTATTGGGTTTAAGGTTTACATGATTTACTAGTAGACTTAAGGTATGATGTGTCGACCCCTTAACTCATACAAACAGAGGATCGGGGAGATGTATGAATAACAGGTCTCATTACTCACTTTTTACGGAATAATTGACATGTTGTTACTTTAATGCCCAACTAATGAGGGACATAATCTCTCCACAAGGATTCTATATAATACCATATAATTGTTACAGAACTTCCAAAGTAGCATTTCGAATATGAGGGTATATGTGTATTGCTATGTTTTATTTTTGATTTAGTAATAGTACAACATGCGTTGCAATGTTATGTTTTTAATATGTTTCTAAATCTGTTTTTTAATATGTTACACTTACACAATGTCACATCCGGTTGGTTTCTACCATAGGGTAAAGGGATTTCTGGTGCGTGACACAATGTTACAAATTTTATTTACACATGTCGATTAGCATGCTTTGCGTTTTGACTTGCACAGGGGTGTTTGACCTGTATATAAGGTTTCCCTTTCTCAGTTGTCATACATTTATTTATGATTTATTTATCTTTACGTGGTCTGTATTTTCCTTTTTTTCTTTTTTGTCTTTTTATTTCTTTATTGTTCCCAGACACACGTCCACTATGCACACGTCATTTGCTTGCGTTCTTCACTTTTTTCCCGCCACTGTGTGTTTAAAATGACCAATGTTTTATTTGTTCGGTGACTTTGATAAAGGCTGGTGCCACAGCCGAAACGTTAGTTGTTTTTGCCAACATTAAAATTTTTTTGATTTTTGCTATAAGTCCTGAGAGTGCGATCTTCTGTCGGCGATTTTATATATATATATATATATATATCCCATACAACTGGTGCACTCTAAACTGTCCTCAAATGCCTGGGTGCCGATCAACATATTAGCATAACAAAAAACAAACAAACCGCACTCCAAGGACTTCGTGTCTCAAAAGCCAAGTGAAGGTTTATTCTTGCTCAACATTTCGGCACTCCAACTGAGGCCGTCATTATTCTGCCATAGATCCAAATGTAACAGCACCTTACTGTACCAGTCCGGGCCCAGACTGGCAATCTGTGGGTTGTGCTTTAAAATGTAAATGGGCTGTACACCTAAAAATGCTAATGAGGTCTGTCTTTAATCCTTCTTCATATTCAATAAAATCAGTTTTTCTTTATGTTTCCTTACAGGGTCCTTCTAATTCCCTTTATGGCTCAGAGCACATAAGTATCACATGTAACTAGAATACAATGATCGTATGTGAGTGGTGGGGCTGAATCCCCTACTGGTCTCAGATAAGAATTTAGCATTGCCATGGAAGGCACCAAAGTTTCACAATTCAGCAACATCTGTAGTGCCTTCTGATGCATTTAGTGTTGCTTACTTTTTTGAAAAAAACATAAACAACATCCTTTACCTGTCATCTTTCTTTTCTATTCACAACATTAGCATCAAATATTATTTTTTTACCAGCCAGGTAACAAAAATAGCTGTGCATGCCTTTCCTCGGTTTGCATTGAATTTGATTGTGACTCATCGAAGCCACTGAATAACAAAGTGCTGAGATCATGGTTGAGACTCCCCATAACCCATGAGACAATGGCTATACATTCTGTTGTTTTACTGATAAACAGGTAAACAAATAACATGTCCGTCATAACAACTCAGCTGACTCTTTTGGCTACGAAACACACAAACACTGGCAGGTACTGTATGTAAATAGTGTATTATGTTTCTACAGCCCAGTGACTAAACTGTGATCACATCATTGTGTCCAATATTTGTTCTGGGCTGGCACCAGACAGACAGTTGTTAGACTGTAATAACAGTGCCCACTTTTCATTTGTGACTGGGTCATTCTGTCCACTAATTTTATCGTCGACCTCCGACCCATTAAGTAGCTCGAAATGCCCCCTAGTACTTGCCAAGGGACTCTACATACTTCAGCTGTTATTAGACGGTAATACCAGTGCCCACTTTTCATTTATGACTTGATCATTCTGTCCAATGATTTTTTTTTGCTCCCTGCCCCATTAAGTAGCTCCAAGTGCCCCCCAGTACTTGCCAAGAGGCTCTACATACATCTGTTATCTGTTATTAGACTATAATACCAGTGCCCACTTTTCATTTGTGGCCAGATCATTTTGTCTAGATCATTCTGCCCAATAATGTTTTTTGGCCCCAACCCCATACGGTAATCATACGGTAATACCAGTGCCCACTTTTCATTTGTGACTGGATCATTCTGTCCACTAATTTTATTGTTGGCCTCCGACCCATTAAGTAGCTCGAAATTCCCCCCAGTACTTGCCAAGAGGCTCTACATACTTCTGCTATCTGTTATTAGACTGTAATACCAGTGCCCACTTTTCATTTGTGGACAGATTATTTTGTCTAGATCATTCTGCCCAATAATGTTTTTTGGCCCCAACCCCATCAAGTAGTTCCAAATGCCCCCTAGTACTTGCCAAGGGGATATAGATATACTTCAGCTGCATTAGACTGTAATACCAGTGCCCATTTTTCATTTGTGACTGGGTCATTCTGTCCAATGATTTTTTTTGGACCACAATCCAAGTAGCTCCAAGTGCCCCATTGTACTTGCCAAGTGGCTATACATACTTATACAATCTGTTATTAGACAGTAAGACCAATGCACCCTTAATAGTTTGTATGTTTGAAATATGCACCCTTCTATTGGCATTTTATAAATATGAAATAACAATAATTACAGTCATACAGCCAGTCACTTTCAAATCCTCAATCCCACAGATTCTTCATAACTTTATATAGGTATGGGACCTGTTTTCCACAATGCTTGGGACCTTGGGTTTTCCAGATAACAGATCTTTCTGTAATTTGGAACTTATTACATTCACGTAACTTGGAGGGGGCGGGCCGTGCAGCTGGGCACCCCCAACCCCCCTCTGTGCCGATTTTTTTGTGCCAGCTGCAGCAAGTGCAATCTCCCAGGGGGCCCTGGTCCACTCGCATCCCCTGCTCCCCCAGTAGTTACGCCCCTGATTTCCTACCTTTGTAAACATTAAATAAACCCAATAGGCTGGGGTTGCTTCCCATAAGGATTCATTATATTTTAGTTGGGATCAAGTACAAGGTACTGTTTTATTATTACATTTTGGATTATTTGATTATAATGGAGTATTTGGGAGATGGACTTTCAGTAATTTCGACGTTTTTTTGGATAACGGGTTTGCCCTAGGGCCCCCGATCGGATCAACCTTTTCTCAAGGTGGGCATATTGGGGAGAGATCTGCTAATTTGGCAACATCACCAAACGAGCAGCTCTCCCCATGTATGGCTTAGGGCAGTGATTTTCAACCTTGTGCCTCCAGCTGTTAAGGAACTACAAGTCCCACAATGCAACGAAGGAGTCTGACAGCCACAGTCAGGCAAATGCATTGTGGGACTTGTAGTTTCTTAACAGCTGGAGGCACACGGTTGAAAATCACTGGCTTAGGGAGCCACTCACAATATACAGTACATATAGAATAGAAATCTCACAATATAAGGCTGATTAGTCATTAATACAGATAATTACTACATGGCAGCACAGAAACCAGTGCAATTAGTATCAGAATTTAATAACCAGCAAACCTGTATCATCAGCTTATATTACAGGCCAGCCTCATTTTCTGCTGGATAAATAAGTGACGACCTCTAAGTTTAGCTTCTCAACAGCTGCTCAGAGCCCACTGAGCATGTGAGTGTCACAGACACTTTCCAAGATGGTGACCCCCTGTGACAAGTGTGAAGTCCTGGATCATTGCTGCTATTGACAAGCTGAAACTTTAGGCTGGTGCAATAAGTTCAGTATAAATAATGTGGCATTGTTAGCCATATTAATTTTTAGGGTCTAAATGCCCCTTACTTTGTACTTACCCCTCCTCGCAGGTCCTGTCTAGTGGAGTTCACAGCATCTTCTCACCTTCGGTCTTCATCCTGTAGTGAGTGGCTATTACAGAGCAAGCCATGAATTTTTGTTTTTCTGGACATTTTTGTGACTTGTGCAGGTAGGCCATGGGGGGAGGATGGAGGGAGATCTATTTAGGGTAGGGGGGAAGGGGGATATGCATTACTGGGTTGAATTCTCCTTTAAGGGCCCGACACCCCTGTAGTAAATGCCCCAATGCATGTCCGCCCCCTGCACACCCATTTGCTCCCTTCAAACCCAACACACTACCCACAAGCCCCTCTGTAGCTTGTACTGCCTCCTCCTTCAAAAACATGGCTGCTGACAGGGGGCAAGCCTGGGTATGTGGGGCTCATGAGGGCTGGGTTGCCATCTGACTGGTATTTTACTGGCCTGGCAGTAAAAATGATGGTTGGTCCTAATGTTATTAGTAGGGAAAAAGGATAAATATATAGGAAAGCCGGTATTTATTTTCCAGAAAAGGTGGCAACCATAGCTGGGGCCCACCAGGCTTTTCCCTGGTGCTCCACCATCCCAGTCCAACCTTGGCCACAGCCCTCCAGTGTCAAAAAAAGCTTTTCCCTTCACAAACATTGCTACAAGCTGGTCCCCACACTTTATTTGTCTGCTGTGGTGGGCAGTAAATTCCTTCCTGTTCTGTCTGTAAGGAGATTCCACTTGCCAAGCTCAATTCACAGAGGGATATCAGCTCATCATATTCCAAATAACAGAAATGCCTAAGCAGGGCAAGTTTATATGTCCAACATCCAACAGCCGGGGGACTAAAATAATGGCAGGGGAAATTTCACTCATGTGTCAACCATTTATTTATTCTTAAAGACATACTGACACTAGAAATAAAACACTTTTTTTACATCTGTCATAATAATGCCTTTGCAAGCTACTTTGCTATAAAGTTTGCACAATGCTTTTACATTACCTGTCTGATCCCCCATGTTCCTGTATGAGGGGGCTGCCATATTTGTGCAGCAGGAGTCCGTTAGTATTAGAAACTGTAACTAACAGGCTGAGATGGTTGGCAAAACAGTCAGGTTTAGGAACTTCAACTAACAGTTACTTACAAAAATGAAACTCTCAGCAAAAAACGATCAACATGACCTATGGGTAACTTTTAATGCCCATTCATATTTTGAAAAGTAGTTTTTTTAGTGTCAGTATCACTTTAAGTGCTTTATAGAGGGCAAAAAAGCCCTGTATTTTAGTTAATTTGTATACATTTTCAATTTTTATTGCACACTGTTATGGTCCTGCAGAAGCACTTTTGATTGCAAGCACTGTCCCGGACGAGTAATGTTGTGTGTATATACAAGGCAACAGTGTTGGACTGGGACACCAGGGTCCCACCATAAAACCTTAGACCAGGGGCCCACTCTCAGTACTAATATTCTTCATCTCCTCACTCAACCTCTATTCTCCTAGTTTGTTTTCTTTACATACTATAATCAATTATTCCATCTATTTAGCCTCTTTGTACTCATAGAAATAGGGAATTGCCATGAAATAGGCCAAAAGTTCAGCAGCATGAGGGCCCACTGACACCTTGGCCCACCGGGAGTTTTCCTGGTATTCTGGGTGGGCCAGTCCGACACTGCAAGGCAAAGTTTTTCGTAGACTGGGAGTGCGCATGTTCCTTACAGGTGGCATGTGGGCTTCGTTGTATGGAATGTGTGGGTGGGAGATACTTCCTCTGAGACGGACACAAGGGTGGGAAAATGTTCTTTACAGGTAGTTGTGCTTGTGTACAATAAGGCAAAGGATTGTAGACTTTTCTTATAGGCAGGTACTGTATGTTCCTCATGTAAAAGCTGTAGGGTAATTTACCGTGGGTACAGGTGAAAGTGCTGGAGCACAAAGTTGCCTTTGGGTGCAATTAAAATTATTTGCATCTGTCCCCATATCGATAGAAGGCTGTTCTGCGTCCCTTGTTCCTGAAAAACATTAACACAAGGACCCATAATACAGCTCATACGGGCATAAAGGAGCCTTGTACTTAAAGGAGAACTAACCCCTAAAAATGAATATGGCTTAAAATGCTTTATATACTGATTTTATTACACCAGCCTAAAGTTTCAGCTTGTCAATAGCAGCAATGATCCAGGACTTCAAACTTGTCACAGGGGGTCACCATCTTGGAAAGTGTCTGCTCAGTGGGCTCTGAGCAGAAAATGAGTTTGGCCTATAATACAAGCTAATGCTACAGGGCTGATTATTAAGTTCTGTTGCTAATTGCATTGTTGCCATGTAGTAATTATCTATATTAATTCCAGGGTCGCTCCACCAATGAGACGAGTTGAGAAACTCGCCTCAGGCAGCAGCGCCCCACTAGGTACCAGGGGCGGCAAAAATGCTGCTCCTGGTACTTTAAGAGCCAAATTTCCGTTTTTCAAACTGGAAAATCAGCTCTTCTAGCGCACAGAGTGCAATTATGTTCTCTGTGCTACCGTCCTGGCCCTCTTCACCACCCTCATGGACCCCTTCCAGACTGAAAAGGTGAGCGCACTGGGGGGGGCAGCAACACCAAGCTGCCTCAGGCCGTGCTAATGACTAATCATACAATCAAAGAAAAATACTGCAGCACCTCTTAATTGCAAAAGTGAAAACTTGCCTTTATTTGGTCAGAAATGCAACGTTTCGGGGCAATCCTTGCCCTTTCTCAAGCATGTTAATGACTAATCAGCCTTATATTGTGAAGTTCAATCGAATTGGATTGAATTCCGATTGTACGATTTTTTCGGATATTCAAATATGCAAATTTGGCCACTTCAATCATCGAATACTCAAAATTCGAGTGTATCAAATAGATTGAATGATCGGATATTTGATCATTCGACCATTCGATAATCGAAGGACTTTAACTTGAAATTTTATTCGACTGCCAACTTCGCCAGATTGAACCTACCAAATTGCAACAGAAGCCTATGGGAACCCCCCCATAGGCTTCTTTTTCAAACACCTGCTCGGATACCATTCGTACGATCGAAAGCCTCGATCTTTCGAATCGTACAAATTTTTCAAGCGCTCGGAGGAAAAAGTACGATTTTTTCCGTGAAATTGAATGATCGGTATTCCATAGTACGATTTCATCGAGAAATCGAATCTCGAGGAAAAAATTGCCTAAAACTATTCAATAATAAATAGAATTTCAAAGAAAATCGAGGGATTTTTAGTTGAATAATAGTAAATGTGCCCCTATATGTACTGTATATTGTGAGTGGGTCCCTAAGCTCAGTAAGTGACAGCAGCACAGAGCATGTGAATCAGTGAATCAGAATCAGAAAAGAAGATGGGGAGATACTGGGGCATCTACTGGGGAGACACAGATCTTTACTGCTAAAGGACTGTGGTTGCCTGGGGCTGGTACACAAGCACAATACATAAAATACAACATTTCTACCTACTTCTTTAGTTAGGCCTTAGTTCTTCTTTAAAATGATGCTAACACAAAAAAAAAGTACTTTTCCAAATATTAATGTACATAAAAAATTTACCTATAGGTCATGTTGATCATTTTTCACTGATAGGTTATCTGAAGTTTTAACTGTTTTGTCAACTGGACTGTTAGAATTTCTAAACCCTTAAATACTACTGCTGCAAAAATATGGCAGCCCCCTAACAGAAAAACTTGGGGGATCTAATAGGTAATGTAAAATAGAAAGATCATGTAAAGACAATGTTAGGCTATATTTTAAAACAGTTTCATATCAAATGTCAATATCTCTTTAATGGATTCCTTTAACAGGTATTAATGGAACAAGAACACCAAAAAAACAAAGTGTTTTAAAGAAATGGCAATAAAATGTGACCTTGCACTGGTAAAACTGGTGTGTTTGCTTCAGAAAGACTACTATAGTTTATATAAACAAGCTGCTGTGTGTCACGAACGTCACCCTAAATCCAGAACCCTAGTTAAGCTCCTTGGTCCCGCTAGACCGCCAGGGTGAGTCCTTACACTGTGTAGATATGGGGGCAGCCATTTAGGCATAGAATACAGAGTAGATAACATACGTCCCAACATTCTGGAAATGGAAAGAGGGACAAAAAGATTTGCCACAAAATTTGTTGGCCAAGCCCCTTTTTGCGACCACATGCCCTAATTACCATCCCCATTTTACAAAGTTTGAACACACTGTGTTATTACAGTTTTAGTAATGGAGGTGGATTGCCCTTTAAGCTGGGAGTCTAACTTCTCCAAAGAGACAAAACTGTAACAAATGTATCTTAAAGGGCAAGGAAAGTATAAAATAGAATAAGGCTAGAAATGCTGTATTTTGTATACTAAACATGAACATGAACTTACTGCACCACAAGCCTAATCAAACAAATGATTTATGCTTTCAAAGTTGGCCACAGGGGGCTGTCATCTTGTAACTTTGTTATACATCTTTGCAAGACTAGACTACATACACATGCTCAGTGTGGTCTGGGCTTCTTAGGGATCGTCATAAATGATCAAAAAACAAAGCTGCTTGAGTTCTGCTTGGCTGGTAAGGCAGGGGCTCCCCCTGCTGTTCATAAGTATGATTGTTTCCCTGCCCAAAGTTAAGGACCGTCTGACAATTCCTATCCACAGCAGTAAATGAAGGGAGAATTTCACTGCATACAGTCAGGTTTCTTATAAAAACGGTACACATTTTTTTAGTATATTGGAGATAAATTTCTTTTTCATTAAAGAAAGTAAAAATGGGATTTTATTTCTTTGCCTTTCCTTGTCCTTTAAGTATCTATTCTGCATAATTAAATTAAGTTAGAAACATTGTTTCTTTTTTGGCTGTTCAGTGCAGAGAAATCAGGACTTTCCAGTACAAATATACTTTGAATGGCTGCCCTCATGTGTCTTCACAGCACAACTACTGTTGTAGAGTTTCTTAAAGGAACAGTAACACCAACAAAAAAAAGTGTATTCATTTAATAAAAATATCTTGCACTATTAGCCTGCACTGGTGAAACTGGTTTGTTTGCTACAGCAACTGTACTATAGTTTATATAAATAAGCTGCTGGGTAGCTGTGGGGGCAGCCATTCAAAGGTGAAAAGGAGAAAAGACAGGTTACACAGCTGATAATAGAACTATTTGTCTTGTGCTGGAATGCCCCCCCCCCATGGCTACACATAAGTTTGTTTTTATAAATTATAATAGTGTCTCTGAAGCAAACACCCCAGTTTTACAACACTACATTATTTATTCATTTCTTAAAAATACTTTAATTCTTTTATGTTACTGTTCCTTTAAGAAAAGGAAATACAAATGTCCGGGCCAGGTGCTGTCCCTGTGGGTGGTGGGCACAACTCCCAAAGCAAAAAGTGCAAGGTGTAAAAAAAAAAAAAAAATTGTACCAGTGGGCAAAGCCGGCTGCGCACCCTAGGCAACCTTGGGCCACCCGCATTGTCCTTACTTCCCGGATACATACACATAAGCAAACAGGCCCTTGTTCACGCATTTGGACTACAGGGGAGCAGATCACAGTCAGGGCCCAGACTAGGGGTAGGAAACAGAGAAGTACGTGTCTGGCGCCCTCATCCCCAGCATTATGCCCAGGGTCACCTAAAGAATTTGTGGGGCTCCATACAGTATTCTATGGGCCCCCCTGCAAGTTAAAAAAAAAATTGGTGGCGTGGCCCCCTACAAGTTAAAAAAAATCAGCTGCCAGGCCCCCCCCCAAGTTAAAAAAAACATCAACAGCCATGGCCCTCTCAAATTAAAAAAAAAATTAGTGCTCAGAGCAACTATGCTCCTATTTTATCACAACTCAGCTCCTACTTCAGCAAAACATCAGTCCTTCTTCGACGCAACTTGGGTCCTAAATTGGTGCAAGTTGGATCTTACATCGGTGCAACTCGGCTCCTACTTCAGCACAACGTGGGTCCTTCGTTGACGCAACTTGGGTCCTACATTGGTGCAACTTGAATCTTACATCGGTGCAACTCGGCTCCTACTTTGGCCAAATTGACTCCTAATTTGGCACAACTCAAGTCCTTATCAGCACAACTTGGATAATATTTCACTGCAACTCGGCTCCTACTTTGATGCAACTCAGCTCCACCTTTGGAGCAACTCGGCTCCTACACAGCCAGGGCTGGATTTACCTAGTGGGTGCCCCTAGGCCCACTGTCGTTTGTTGCCCCTGTTCCCTCCCTTTTATTTGCTCAAATTTTCATCATCAGGACAGAGCAATGGGAAATGGCACACAGGAAATTTTAATTTCTGACCCTAAAATCCTACCGCCCTAGGCCTGGGCCTAAGTGGCCTCTCCACAAATCCAGGCCTGTATGTAACAAGGCCAGGCCTCCCTAACAGAAGAAGCCAACTGTCCCCCCAGTGCCCCCTGATGGCGGCCCTGTTTGAACCCTGGGCATGTGCCTCTTCTGCCTACCCCTAGTTCCAGCCCTGGATAGAGACTTGATTCACACACCCCACCCCATCTCAGATAAGTTCTTTTGTGCGTGAAGGGGGGTGTAGGTCCCAAAGTATAGTTGTAAGGGCCCATAGGCACAGTTAGGAGTGTGGACCAAGGAGGAGGCAGTACATTACACTGGGTTCAAAGTAACAAAGGGATTAGACAAAGATTGGTAAAAAGTCCAGGCAAAAGGTTCTATCCAGGCAGAGAAGTGTCAATACGTTAAAGTGAATGTTGCAGTGTTCAAGCTCCTTTAAATAGGCCACTTTTTGCTCCAAAAGTTTGAATGCGATGATGTCATGACGCTGACACTGGCGTTCAGACGCAGAGAAGACGCTGACGTCACCGCAGAGAAGCCTCTGACATCACCCCGCTGCGACTAGCAGGATCCGCGTGGAGGAACTGGGCGCCACCATCTTGGGCGCCATCACGGAGCAAAGCATGGAGGTGTCAGTTTCCTTTACAATAGCACATATGGATCAAACAGTAGAGTAAATATTTCCATTATTGCAAGGGGAAGCTCTTCTGTGCCACTGTACTGACCTTGTGATGTACACAAATGGTGGTTTATTTTTTGCAGTTCAGTAGGAAACCACATTTACACCACCCAAAGGATATTTTGTTAGGAACTTGTACATATATTAGATATCTATAGGGCATAATAAGCAACAGGAGCTCAAGCTCAAACTCTTGGGGGTGATACCGCAATGAAAGTATAAATTCAGAACTCAGCGTTTGCCTTCCTTACAGGATGATCTTGTTAAAGCATTACTGAATAAACTTGCTTACACTTTCATTTTAATATATCATACTTACTATACAATCAGAGGACCAATATACCATTTCTAAGAATGATTAGACTCTAAGGAGAAAAGCTGAAAAACAAGGAACATAACTAGAATTGCCTCTGAATATTTCTTCTGTTACGATAGTCTGCATTCCAGCAGCTGCTGTATAATGAAGGATTAAATAACCCAGATATGTCAATGTATATATAGCTGGCACAGCCTGGACTTGCCTTCCTCACTGACTAATATACACGTGAACGTCAAGTCTGTACTGGAGCTTCAGCAACACCCTGGATATATTTGGCTGAGCACTTTCGAGGGTTTAAAAAAAACGACTTCCTCCTTCAATATCGGTTTCTAGTAGGTCAGAAGTTTATTTCAGAATTTTTAAAGCAGAGAACCTATCCTGGTTAGGGAGAGAAGGGTTAAAAGGGTTTATATCACAGATACAGCCTAATAAAGGAAGAAGACGGCATACCTCCCAGCTGTCTAGTTTTTCATGGGAAAGTCTATGACCGCTCACCCCACAGTCCGGGATTTTTACTGAAATGTCCTGACTTTCTGTTTGATCTCCTGCACTGAAGAGCGAGAAAAAGATACAAAGTTTCTAAAACTTAATTGGCTTTTGGCAAAGAGCCCAGAATACGTGGCAGGTGCATTTAGATACATTTTCACAACAATTTAAGATAAGCAATGAAACAATTGTCACCATTTAAGATCAGCAGGTCTTTTGGGGAAACGTGGGCAACCTGGCCAGCTCCACACATTCCGGCCACTTCAGGAAGCAGGAACCGGACTAGGGGGGTAGGAGGCAGAATAGGTATGTGCCAGTTGCCCCCCTAGTTTTGTGCCCTAGGCACGTGCCTACTCTGCCTACCCCATGGCCTGGTCCTCAGAGAAGACATTTCCCCTGGGTCCCAGCTCCTCAGTGCACCAGTAGATTCAATATAGATTGTAAGCTCTTGTGAACAGGGCCTTTTTTCACATTTGTACTCTATAACTCTATTCAATAACCACTGACAATCCTAACCAGCAGCTGGAGGCAGGCCCAGACTGGCAACCTGTGGGTTCTGGCAAATGCCAGAGGGGCTGCTATAAGGTCCCATAGAAAGTCAGTATTTAGTGGGCTGGTGGAGGCTGTTTGGGCCTCTATGTGGGCTGATTGGGCCTCTATGAAGCTGAAATGCCAGGGCCTATTTTGATTCTCAGTCCAGACCTAGCTGGAGGGCAGCTAAATTATTCAAACCCAACCTTCCTGCTTAGGCCCCCCTCTTCTCCGACATCCAGTTGTGGATTTAAGTGTAACATTATTAAAGATTACTCTGCAACAGGAAACTGTAACCCTTTTCTCTCCTGCTGTGCCTGAACTACACATCCCACAATGCTCTGCCTTAAGCTGGCCATAGACTAGTATAAGATCAGCTCTTTCCCGAATATGCCACCAACGGCTGGACTATATCGAGGATAAATCAAATATTCAGATTTAGTTGCCTGGTGACTAATTGCCTCTTCTCCGTCTGCTTGAATGAAGAATCGCCTCCGCTAATGCACTTGCGGCGCTTCGATTTCGGAAGTCGCCCTAAGATGCCTCATGAGGAAACTTCGGGTGATTTCAGAAATGGAAGCGCTGCGAGTGCATTAGCGCAGGCAATTATTCATTCAAGCAGAAGGAAGGCAGGAAGAAGGCAGTTCAGGAAGATTGTCGCCACGCAGAAGAGGTGATTAGTCGCCAGGCGACTTAATCTCCCCGAATCTGCCCTTAGAGTCCTGGTATAGTTTGCTACAGTAAATATAAAACAGCTGAGTTTAAGGTTTATGATACTGTTAATGAGTAACCAGTATCAGTTTTGTTCAAGCTTGACAGCTGATAAAATGCCCATATGAATCATAACAGAAACATCAGTACAGCCATGAAATGTATGAGCAAACAAAAGATGACCCAGAGATACTGTGCCAGTTGCTGTTTGCATAGCAGAAACTGTGCCTGATGATACAGGAACTAACCTTCACAAATACACCCTCCATTCCCCAAGTATCTCTTCCTTTTAAAGGAGAACAAAGTATTAGGCTAGAGATGCAGCACCTTATGTTTTGAGTTTGTACACAGGAGCAAGGCAACCACAGCCCTTTATCAGAGAATATCTGTTCCTTTGGAGATGCTCCCAGTAACATTTATATAAAATTTGAGTCACTACTACAAATTCAATATGGAATATCCGCAGGTTAGAGAAAACTTATTATAGAGAAGACAAAAACAAGAGGGTTCCTTTGAGTGCAACACAGGGGGTGTTGGCATCCAGGAGCCCAGAGCTAACCAGTTCGGAAAAAAGTATAGATATAAAATTAAAACTTAACTTTTAATAAATTAGCGTGAAATCTCTATGCAACACGCACCAACAATTAGACTCACTGGTCCATATCCATAATGGAGCAATGCAGGACAGTGTCCTTAAAATACATATACATAAAAGTTGTAGGCAATAGAGGAATGATGGTGTAATGGGGAGTAACTATTTGTGAGCCCTGTAATCTGTAACACTCTTCCCAACTGACCTAAATAGTAGCAGTGTCCTCATGTGCTAGTATCTTACACTCAAAAGTAATGGAGGACTGTTTCCATCCCACTGCAAGTATGTTACAGCTGGTATAGAGTAAGGACAAGGAAAGTGCTACATATACAGCATGTGGTATACTCGGCAACTCAGTTGAAAATTACGGTGCCCAATCACCCTCCCTTTCAGTGTCTGTCCCCAGTAGGCTCCGTGGCCTGTACTTTTTAATTTATTAAAAGTTAAGTTTTAATTTTATATCTATACTTTTTTCCGAACTGGTTAGCTCTGGGCTCCTGGATGCCAACACCCCCTGTGTTGCACTCAAAGGAACCCTCTTGTTTTTGTTTTCCCAGTAACATTTGCAAGAGGAGGCTCAACTAAGAAGTGATGTAATACAGGGATCCCCAACCTTCTGAACCCGTGAGCAACATTCAGAAGAAAAAGTAGTTGGGGAGCACGAGCACCTGAGGAAGGATCTGTTGGATCCGAAACATGTTGTGCAATCAATAAAAAGAACACTTGTTGGATGGCATCGGTTCTCCAGAGTACTTTATTTTAGTCTATGAAAAATTGGAAATAATGGTGGTTTCCTACTCTGTTTGAGGAACCGAGAACAACAGAGAGAACAAAAGGAGGTTGGACCCAGTGCCGGTCTTAAGCACATTGGACCAATTTGGCCCAATTGGGCCCCGTACTTATGGGGGCCCCACTCCAGTGCGAGATCTGAGTCCTATTCCCTTAATTCACCAGTAGCCCAGCCTACCCCCCCCTAATCCAGCCCACTCAGACCCAATTGGTCCAGGCCACAGCTGAACCTGATTGGCCCAGCCTGCCCCCAAACCCTATTCAACCAGCCTGCCCCAAACCCAACTGGCCCAAATAACAAGTGAAATACTTTAATGGTGTATATATTTAACCCATGGTGCTGCACACACACAGTTTACAGAGGTAACCAAAATGTCCACTTTTTTTGTTTGTGCACATAGATTAAACAAAATTTTCTCCCAGTTGCCCAGCCTGCCCCCATCCCCAACTAGTCGTCACTTGGACAGAGGGGAGAGCAGGAACTATTTTCCCATCCAGCTCTGTGACCCTGCGACAGACAGCAAAGTTCTTTCTAGGGGGCCCCACTAAAATGGTTCCAGTTGGGCCCCGCACTTGGTATGACGGGCCCTGGTTGGACCTACTCCTATCTTTAGTTGGGGAGCAACACAAGTATGAGAAATATTCTTGGGTTGCCAAATAAGTGCTGGTATTTGACGATTGTACATTTTCAACTTACATTGAGGCTCTGTATGGCAGTGCACATGGTTTTTATACAACCAAAACTTGCCTCCAAGCCTGGAATTCAAAAATAAGCACCTGCTTGGAGGCCCACTGAGAGCAACATCCAAGGGGTTGGAGAGCAACATGTTGCTCACAAGCTACTTATTGGGGATCACTGATGTAATATCTCTGTTGGGGTGCCCAAATTTATGCACCTGTCTAATTTAGTTATGCTGCATATTGCATATTTTCTGTTAAGCCAATAAAAGTTATGTCACTGCTGAAATACTTCTGTTTCCATAAGGCATGTTATATATGAATAGGAAGTTGCTACTTTGAAAGCTCAGCCAATGCTAAACAAAACTTTTTCATATGACTGTCTATCTATCTATCTATCTATCTATCTATCTATCTATCTATCTATCTAGCTATACCAAGCAAAAATGTCAGGATCTACAAGGATTGATGTTAATTTCTATTGCGTTGTATCTCCTGCAGGTAAAGTAGTTGGTAACAATCACCATTGATATATACATGCTACGCCAAGGACAACAGTTTGTGGCATTGTATGAAGAGTATTTGATATACATGTTTATTTAGGTACTACGCAGGTTTAATAAGGATAAAAACTACTGAACGAAACATTGAAAACCAGTGATGGCATTCAATTTGAATTTTGCATAATGCAATGCCTATTATTACTTCCAAAAATAATCTGCCCATACCTTGTTACTCACAATGCCTCATAACTATTTACTCGTCTTTCTTCCTTTACGTAACACCAACAAGTCATCAACGTAACCACAAATTCTGTAACTTCCACCTGACTTCAAAATATCCTACAAGAGAGACTAAGAGCCTGAAGCAAAAATACCAAGATCCCGAACAAGTAACTCTGTAGTACAGATCAGAATGGCCTCAGATCTCATGTCTAAATTACAGTGGGTAGGACACCTTTATTGCCATCTGATTAAAGGGCAAGGAAAGGCAAAGAAATAAAATCGCATTTTTACTTTCTTTAATGAAAAAGAAATCTATCTCCAATATTAAAATGTGTACCGTTTTTATAAGAAACCTGACTGTATGCAGTGAAATTTTCCCTTCATTTAGTGCTTCTGGCAGGGAAACAATCACTTATGAACAGCAGGGGGAGCCCCTGCCTTACTTACCAGCCATGCAGAACTCAAGCAGCTTTGTTTTTTGATAATTTATGACGATCCCTAAGCAGCACAGATCATACTACTGAGCATGTGCAGTGCCAGTGTCAGGCAAAGATGTATAACAAAGTTACAAGATGACAGCCCCCTGTGGCCAACTTTGAAAGCATAAATCATTTGTTTGATTAGGCTTGTGGTGCAGTAAGTTCATGTTTATGTTTAGTATACAAAATACAACATTTCTAGCCTTATTCTATTTTACACTTTCCTTGCCCTTTAAGGTACTTTTTAATGGTCCCACTCCGCTAACTGTTTTAAGCTACCACTGCAGTTTTGCAGCAGTGTCAACAACTGAAACCTTCAATCTGTTAGACAGAGGGGCTCATTTATAAAGACTGGGCAAATTTGCACATGGGCAGTAAACCCAGGTGTTATACATTAGCCCCTATCTGTGATTGTATAACAAGTCACTGTTATAAAATAAAGCAAGCAATATTGGCCATAAAACGTGACAGGACTAATTTTTGGGGATGGTGGCCCCAGGTTGGCCCCCAGCCGTGAGTCCCTAGTTACACCACTGCTACCATGTATCCTGCTTTTTATCCTGGATAACATTTCTTGTTTTTCAAAGGTTAGAAACCCAGACAAAACTCTGACTTGATGTGAAATTAAGTCAATCACAGGCTGCTAAATTACTGCACCCCAAATATAGTCTACCATGCACTCGACTGGACCCTACAGCAAAAAAGGTGGCCCTATATATATATATATTGTAAGTCAGTCCTAAACCATCAGGTAACAACAGCCCACAACATGTGCTGTGAATTGACACAATAAAAGGTTGGTGTTACTAAGGGCATCTTCAGAGGCACAAATCTTCACTGTGAAAGGTGTGTGGTCGCCTTGGGAAAACACATATCTTCATTGGCCTATCTAGAGTGTGCTGGGTCCCCCTTGCAAAAAAATCTTCAGAGGAGCCCAGCGCACTCCGATCCCCATCCTCCCGCACATTTCCTTCCACCACCCACTTCCCACCTGGACTCCGCCCACTATCTGCACCCGCCCCCCTTTTCCCCAGCCCCCCTGTAACTGCAGGGTCTGCTTCCTCTATAGTTGTGCCACTGCATATCTCATTCATTGCATAATATGCTTGAAAACACTTAGGTACTGACCTTCTTGGAGGCAAGTACTTGGGGCTGGATGTAAAGAGCTATAGGTTGTACCAGACAGACCTACCTCATTCAGCCAAACCTTGTTTCTAACTAGGAAGTCTTGATAATTTGCCTGCCAAGATTCTAACCTGGTAGCCCACGGCCACAGACAATTTACACCCCTTCTAAGCCAGTCACCCATGAGAGTCTGGTCTTATAGTATTCTAATTAGTGATGGTTGAATCTGGGGAGCTTCGCTGCTGGCGCCTCGTTTTGGATGCGGGCGTCCGTTTTTGGACGCCGCGCACAATGCTGGCGTCAAAAAAATGGACGCCGGGATCCGAAAACGGATGCCTGCGTCCAAAACGAGATGCCTGTGAATTTTCACCAGGCAAATTTTTACTGGCGTTTTGCAAATGTATTTGCCGGCAGCGAATCGCAGGAATTCGCCCCAGGCAAATAACGAATTCTAAATCACTAATTCTAATAGTGTGTATGCAAACTAGGGATGCACCGAATCCAGGATTCGGTTCGGGATTCGGCCTTTATCAGCAGGATTCGGATTCGGCCGAATCCTTCTGCCTGGCCGAACCGAATCCGAATTTGCATATGCAAATTAGGGCCAGGGAGCTAAATCACGTGACTTTTTGGCACAAAACAAGGAAGTAAAAAATGTTTTCCCCTTCCCATCCATAATTTGCATATGCAAATTAGGGTTCGGATTCGGTTCGGTATTCGGCCAAATCTTTCGGGAAGGATTCGGGGGTTCGGCCGAATCCAAAATAGTGGATTCGGTGCATCCCTAATGCAAACATACCAATGTGACTAATGGACTCTATAAACTAATGCTGGTTTAAAAGAAAAGAAAAAAATCAACAAAACAGAAAATATCAAGATACAAGCCCAAAACGATGTTTATGAATGTTCATCGTATGTTTTTGCATAGGGTGGGGGTGGGAAAAAGAGGGTTAATCCTTTACTTATCAACTGCACAGGATTCATAGCCAAATATAAGGAAAACCAACAACGCATGTCAACTTGAAAAGATTTTATTCAAATCTGGCGCACTGGAATTTGACTCCAAAATAAATAAAGGAATATTTTCTTCCAATTAAAATGTAACAGTTATCAGCGTGTCTGAAGTTAAATAAGGTACTGCCCAATTTTTTGGTAGCTAGAAATTTAAAAAAATATATATATAATCTATTTTAGAAACTCTCATATACCAAGGAACAAGGGCACAAACTGACTTTTACTTTCCAAGATCAGACAATGGAAAACCTTTAAGGCAATGGCACATGGGGAGTTCTGAAAACAGCGGTGGTCCTGTTTGCCAAAGACCTTTGTTTTAAAGTCAATTAAAACCCTGGGTAACGTTATTATGCCTAAGCTAATATGCCCATTGCACAAAGCTGGTGCATACTTCTGAATGTATCACAGCTTAATATATATATATATATATATATATATATATA
>CM044444.1:90463415-90486032 GCA_024363595.1 Xenopus borealis
TGATGGACGCAAGTCTTTTTTTCAGCCTAACTTACTATGTTACTATGTTACTATGTAGTTCAGTATATGGCAAGGATTCTTTTCAGTGGTGTAACTACTCCCTGGTGGGCCCCGGTACAGGTTGGGCACCTGATAGCATGTGTGCTCAGGGCCGGATTTACCTAGCGGGTGTCCCTAGGCCCACTGCTGTTCGTCTCCCTGATATTTGCCCTTTATTCGTAAATTTTCATCATCAGGACCGGAGCAGTGGGGATTGATGCATGGGAAATTTAAAAAACTACAGTATCTCCTGCGTATCTCCAGTATTTCTGAACCAAAGTGGGTGTGGCTGGGCAGCATGCCGCCCCCTAAAATCCCGGGCCTAGGTGGCCTTTCCACAAATCCGGGCCTGCGTGTGCTGTAAAATCTCACCCTAGATAACCGCCTGCCATAACCATTTTTGTGGATCTGATGGGCCCCAAGGGGATGGGGGCCGGGTGCAATCGCACCTCCTGCACCCCTGGTAGTTACGCCACTGATTCTTTTATAGGCAAGGATGCTTTTATCAGCAGGATTCGGCAAGTAAAAATTGCATATACAAATTAGGGTTCTGGTTCGGTATTTGAACAAATCTTTCATGTGTAGAGTAACCACAGAAAAGTGTAAAAAGTTGTGTGTTGCCTTTAATTTCTCCACAGTGGGAGATGGTTACTGTCTGGCCCTGGAAGCTATATTGTTCTGGAAGGAACAGGTGAGACAGGTAATCTCATTTTCCATAGGAAGGCTGTCCTGTAGAAAGGTATTTAATGGTAGTGAGAGTGTTAGGAAGGTCTCTCTGAGCAGGAAGGTTACATGTCTGTGTTAGGAACTCTCGGAGGGGCTGGGGGTGCTGCCTGAAACTGAAAGGAGCAGAGATAGACGTGACCAGGTGATTGAGATTGAGTCTAATGTGATTGAGGAAAGCCAGAAGGTAAGAGCTGGTATCCCAAGAGGGGAGAGTCAGCCGCAATGGCATAACTAGATGTTACTGGGCCCCACAGCAAAATAATTTTAGGGCCCCCAAAATCCAGAGGTTGTCCTGTTTTACCAATATATATTAAAATGACTCATTAATTAGGGCATCATGGGACCCCCTATACCTCCTGGGGCACCCTGCAGTCACAAGTTCTGCTTCCTCTGTAGTTACTCCCATGGTCAGGATGGCTTAGTGAGAAGCCTGGAATATTGTATATAATATTGTATATAGAGTGTGGAAGACTGTTTGGTGAGAACCCCAGAGTGGGGGAAAAGATGAATGCATGCTGTTAAAATGCTATGTGTAAAATACGGTGTTCCTGTTACCTTTATGTTGGGAAGCGTTTGCTGAAATAAACGTGATTTTGACTGAAGATGTGGTGTCCCTGTCTTTATGCTCCTGATCCTACGCTTACCTGCCTATTATTACTAATATCCCCCCAAAACCTGTATGTACAGGCTTGTCACAATATATTAAGGATGTCCAACCTGCACTGATAGTGAGGTTGCAGTTCACCAACTAGTAGGAGTCATCCCTAATATATGACAGCTAGGGGCCCCATCATTCCTGCACTGACAGAGGCTTCCACTAACCCTTACTTGGCATAGAGCTGAAATACAATCAGAAGTATCCATGAACTTTCTGCAGTGGGCACTGGGTAACCCTTTATATTAACTTTCATGGAAAAGCCATAAAAAAAAATTGCTCATTAACTGTTTAACTTGTCTACACATGAATGCAAAAGCTGCTTGGAAGCATAAAACATAAATTCACCATAAAAATTATTGTACAGGTATGGGACCTGTTATCCAGAATACTCGGGAACTGGGGTTTTCCCCGAGAACGGTTTTTCCATAATTCGGATCATAATAAGTCTACTAGAAAATCATGTAAACATTAAATAAGCCCAATAGACTGGTTTTGCTTCCAATAAGGCAGTGATTTTCAACCTTGTGCCTCCAGCTGTTAAGAAACTACAAGTCCCACAATGCATTTGCCTGACTGTGGCTGTCAGACTCCTTCATTGCATTGTGGGACTTGTAGTTCCTTAACAGCTGGAGGCACAAGGTTGAAAATCACTGCAATAAGGATTAATTATATCTTAGTTGGGATCAAGTACAATGTACTGTTTTATTAATACAGAGAAAAAGGAAATCAACTTTAAAAATGTGGATTATTTGATTATAATGGAGTCTATAGGAGACCGCCTTTCTGGATAAGGGGCTGCCATATAAAGGATCTCATACCTGTACTACCAGTATTTAGTATGAAACCTCAATGGCATTTAGACCCTACAATTGCTGGGACTGCAGCTCTATGTCCGGACCAGGACAGTGAAACAATAGTTGGCAATCTGTTGCCAATTGCCAGGTTGTCTATGGCGAACAAATAGAATCTATATGTACCTGACTGTCCCTTTAAAAAGACCAACTGCAATGGCATCATATACAATTTATGCATAGCATAAAAAAAATTCATAAACTACCTGTCAAGGGTTTTTCTCGAAAATGTACATCTAATGAGAAAATCTTATTCTTGAATGCCAAGCCATAAATATCACATCATATTTACAGTATTACAATTCCAGGTACACGTGAAGAGACAGAGAAACCAGCTCCTGGGGTATAAGTCTTATTTCTCTCTTGGACCCAGCTCAGATCTTAGTCCAGTAACAGTAAATGGAGACGGAAGACAATTGGTTCTCCCAATGTCCATTAAAAAAAAATTCCATGAAGTACCAACATTCACGACTTTCTCGTATTATAGAAAAAAAAATCTATGGCACTAAAAGAGATTTAACCAGTTGGCCACAAGACTTTTTTTTTTTTTTCAACTAACCAGCAGCAGAGACAAGAATAACAAGTTCCAATCATTAATATTTAGTATAACCCCCGACTATGGTCCAACAAACATTATCAGAATAGAATGAACTGGATTGTTTTACCGCTCTGTTACTGACCAATCAAAGTGCTAGAGGTGCAACTAGTAGATTTCCTCTTCTGAGTATTCCAAGTGCTGACTGTCTTCTGGAATCATTTTCTAGTAAATGTTTCGGAAAACCTGGCTGTTCTGGAAAATATTTGTACCATTCTCTCGCTGAAAAAAAGCGCCACGGACTTTGAATCTAATGAGCCGAAGAATTAGGGTGTCAAAATACTGATGTCTCCATATGGGCGCAGTAATTCTCATTACTATAGCGCGCAACATGAAGCCTTCTTTTAAAATCACTCATTCGTTCTAAAGAAGCCTTGTGGGCAGTCATGCCCAGTCTACGGATGGTTTATAAGAGCTTCTTTGATCACATCATTTCCCAAGTCCAGATTGTTCCCCCAGAGCTCAGTTGACGTAGACTTAGCCATTTGCATGTGTGCTGCCTTCTTCTGCATCATCCAAGTTTCCTTCAGTTGTAAGAAGTTTTCCCCTTTCTGCAAAGTCTTCCATTTCCACTGGCAGGTAGCCGTTTCCCACATGGCTCAGGTCTGTAGGATTCTCCTCCATTGGTCCAATCATGTCATCCACTGTGTTTCCCTGGGTGTAGTCACAATCGTCATAGGTCTTGGTTTTCCCTTTCAGTATCCAGTCTTGTATGGTATGCTTGAGGAACACTATGGGAATGGGTAACGAGGCCACTATGATCAGGCTGATGAGCATGCCAAGAGCCCAGGATGGATATTGCCGCATCTCTTCCTTTGCCTGGAAAACAAAATACAGTAACAGCTTGAATATTTTTAGATAATATTGTGAAGTTAAATGGTTACCAGAGAAGTTATCATGGACCAGATTCAATTTGAGTTGAAGAACATATCTCCTTAAAGTTGAATGCTAACTTGATGCATTGGCCGCACTGTATAGATGTACATTTATATGCTATATTATATTGGAAAAATTATGCACAGTACAGATATGGAATCTATTATCCGGAAACCCATTATCCAGAAAGCTCCTAATTACGGAAAGGCTGCCTCTCAAAGACTCAATTTTATCCAAATAATCCAAATGTTTAACAATTATTTCCTTTTTTTTTACTTATAAAAAACAGTATCTTGTACTTTATCCCAACTAAGATTCTTTATGAAAGCAAAACTAGCCTATAAGGCTTATTTATATGATTTTCTAGTAGACTAAAGGTAAGAAGATCCAAATTGCGGAAAGATCCATTATCCAGAAAACCCCAGGTCGCATGCATTCGAAATAATAGGTCCCATACCTGTACTATATGCACAAAGGGACCATACGTTCTAGAATGAAGCAGAGTTTCATTATTATTGTTATTTTATGGTCCATTATGTGTTTTAGTACAGCCCTTTACAATTCGTTATTTCCTAGGCACCACTGTTTTTTTCTTTAATGTCTAACGTAATTGAAAAGGTTTTCATGTGCAAATCCCATATTTTGTAATTACAAGTCTGAAGGAATGAATCAGCCCACTTAGGTCAATCTGTGGGTAAAGAAGCAGTTCTCTATATGTATATGAACATCTTTAGTCTGTAATGATATACAGGTAGGGGATACATCAGAAACCCATTATCCAGAAAGCTCCGAATTATTAAGGTCATCTCCCATAGACTCCATTTTATCCATATTATCAAAATTTTTTAAAATGATTTCCTTTTTCTCTGTAGTAATACAACATTGCCTTCAACTTGATCCAAATGAAGATACACTTAGGGGCAGATTTATCAAATTCACATGAAGGATTCGAAATTTGATCGAATTTTCAAAAATGTTTTTAAAGACCACTTCGACCATCGATTTTTGAAAATTCGATCGAATAATTAGAATAAAAAAAATATTTGACAGTCAAATAACTTCCCCTTTAAATTTTTCTTCGACTGCTTGATTCGCCAGATTCAACTTACCGAATTGGATTTAACTATTTTTGATCGAATAAAAAAATTTGATCGAATGGTTAAAATTGTTCGAATCATTTGATTCGAACGATTTTATCGATCAAATTATTTCTATTTGATCATTGCGATAAAATCCTTCGAATTTGATAGTAGAAGTATTTCAATTTGACCACAATTCGATTGGTCAAATTAGAGGGTAAATTCACCCACGAATTTGACCAATAGTTAAAACTGCCCTTTAATCTTTATTGGAAGTAAAACCAGCCTATTGGGTTTATTTAATGGTCACATGACTTTCACGTAGACTTAAGGTATGAAGACCCAAATTAACTAAAGACCCGTTATTCACAAAACCCCACTCCCGAGCATTCTGGATAACATGTCCCATACCTGTACTTGTAAGTAAACTGTATATTTAGTACTGGCATGGTTGATTTATGGTTGATTTATGGGTGCTCTACTCTTCTCGGCAGTGAAGTTATCAATAGCAGCTAATGTGTGATTACTTGGACTAATCTGCTATATGGAAAAGAAATGACGGTATATTTGCTTATTAATGAATACAGCAATATACACAATTAAACTTACATTTAAAAATTTGTTTTGTTGATATTATAAAAAAGCATGAAAATTAGCATATGGAAAAAGATCTGGTAATGGAGAATGCATATATTATTTCAGCCCAAATATATTTCAAAGATATATTTTGCTTTGAAAACATAGAAGCACATGCCTTCCTCTGGATCAACAAGCAGTTAGGCAGGTTAAAATAGAGTCAAAAGGTTGAACTTGATGGACGTGTATCTTTTTTTCAAAATGCATCAGTTAATAGTGCTGTTCCAGAAGAATTCTGCACTGAAATCCATTCATCAAAAGAGCAAACAGATTTTTTTATATTTCATTTTGAGATCTGACATGGGGCTAGACATATTGTCAATTTCCCAGCTGCCCCAAGTCATGTGACTTGTGCTCTGATAAACTTCAATCACTCTTTACTGCTGTACTGCAAGTTGAAGTGATATCACCTCCTCCCTTTCCCCCACCCAGCAGCCTAACAACAGAACAATGGGAAGGTAACCAGATAACAGCTCCCTAACACAAGATAACAGCTGCCTGGTAGATCTAAGAACAGCACTCAATAGTAAAACCCATGTCCCACTGCATTCCATTCAGTTACATTGAGAAGGAAAAACAACAGCTTGCCAGAAAGCAGTTCCCTCCTGAAGTGCTGGCACAAGCCACATGACTGGGGCAGCTGGGAAATTGACAATATATCTAGCCCCATGTCAGATTTCAAAACTGAATATAAAAAAATCTGTTTGCTCTTTTGAGAAATAGATTTCCGTGCAGAAGTCTACTGGAGAAGCACTATTAACTGATGCGTTTAAAAAAAAAAACATGTTTTCCCATGACAGTTTCCCTTTAATTTACTATGTTATTAAGTTACTATGTACCTGCTGTTGATTCCAAGTCTGATACTTGGGGTAGTCTATGAACATTCTGATCAAACTGGCGAGCAGGAGTCCGATCATACCCAGGATGCTAATGTATTGCCACATATACTTGTATATTATCCAAGGGCGATGGCCCAGCATCCCCCTTATGTCCTCCATGAACCTGAACAAAAAAATATAATAATGTTATACAATTCTTTTTTTTTTTTTTTTTTTTTAATTCTGGAATAGCATCATCAGATTTGTACTGTACATAGAATACCTTTCTGCGCCATACACCCAAGCCACGGCAATGTTCTCAAAAATCACTACTATGATAAGGGGCAGGGTGGCTGAATAGTCATCGAACATGGATACGAAGTAACTTCCAGATCGTTGCACAAATATCAGTCCAATCAACAGGCCAGTTATGCAGCAGATGACTGTATAGAAACAAATACGAAGTACAGTAAGGACAGGACATTCTCAACGCTGCCACAATTCAAGCCAATATTTATAGTGTTTCCCCCTTAATTTGTCACCCTCAGTGGGTGGGGTGCACATAATGGATGACTGCTGTTTTCTTTAGGCTACAGCTCAATTTCATATAATGCAAACAAACATCCTTATAAGTCAAGCAGACAACATAAAGGTGAACTAAACCCTAAAAATGAATAAGTCTAAAAATGCCATGTTTTATATAGTGAACTTATTGCCTAAAGTTTCAGCTTGTCAATAGCAGCAATGATCCAGGACTTCACACTTGTCACAGGGGGTCACCATCTTGGAAAGTGTCTGTGACACTCGCATGCTCAGTGGGCTCTGAGCAGCTGTTGAGAAGCTAAGCTTAGGGGTCGTCACTAATTATCCAGCAGAAAATGGGCTTCCCTGGCTGTAATATAAGCAGATGCTACAGGGCTGATTATTAAATTCTGAGGCTAATTGCACTGGTTTCTGTGCTGCCATGTAGTAATTATCTGTATTAATGACTAATCAGCCTTAAGCTGGCCATAGACATGCAGATCTACCTGCAGTATCGTCCGAATGATCGGACGCCCCCATCTCCCAACCTGCCACTAACCTTTCAGATCAAAAAAAGTAATATAAAGAACAGATCAGGCGATGTTCTGCCCCACAGCAATTGTATGAAAAATTCTGTCCGACAAAGCTGGAGACAGTCTCCCAATGAAAATCGTTTCAATCAGCAATACATGCAGAGATATGATCGGCAGCCAACACAAATCTTTTAACCTGTCCAATCGACTCATCGGCATGGCAAGACAAATGTCGGGACACTCCACACATGATCCGAAAATCGCACAAAACCTCGATTCGTACAACTGGATCTTTGCGTCTATGTACGGCTTCATATTGTGACTATATTTCTATTCTATATGTACTGTATATTGTGAGTGGGTCCCTAAGCTCAGTAAGTGACAGCAGCACAGAGCATGTGAATCAGTGAATCAGCAGAAAAGAAGATGGGGAGCTACTGGGGCATCTACTGGGGAGACACAGATCTTTACTGCTAAAGGGCTGTGGTTGCCTTGGGCTGATACACAAGCACAAAACATCATGTACAACATTTATACACACTTCTTTAGTTTTCCTTGTCCTTTAAACAGAAACATACCTGTGAATATTGTCCTTTTCTTGCGCAAATAGGGAAAGTTGTCAAGCAAAGGGGTGATGATTCCCTGCATGTTTCCGAACATAGTGCTAAGTCCCAGGTTGAGAAGCATGAGAAAAAACAATATTGACCAAAACGGGGAGGCAGGAAAGTGTGTCATGGCTTCAGTGAAAGCAATAAAAGCCAAACCAGTGCCTTCAACGCCCTGTTAGAAGAACACACAGAACATTATTAGATAAAAGAGAAAGCATATCAAACCCTTTAGCCTCCCAAAAGCTGAGAATCTCAAATCTGCCCCCCACCCACCACCCCAATTAAAATAATAACACAGTTTTATGGGAAATTTGAGGAAGCATTTCTCCACACCTCATTCATTACATCTTCTACTTTGCAGTCTGAGATGCCGTATTGCTGCAAGTTCATCATGTCACTTGTACTTTTATACCACTGTCTGTACTCAGGGTTAGTCAGGTTTTTCATTGGCACTACGTCTTCATGAAGGCTTCCATTTCTTAACAGATAAAGAATCTTCTCCATGTTTCTACAGGATTAGAAAACAAAAAAAAAAAAAAACACAAGTCATTGTGAAGCAAAGTGAAACTAAGGGACAAATGCAACTATTACACCACAATGAGTCCCTAAGGGTTATAGAACAAAAGCCCTTGTACAGATGATCTTTTTAAAGGGAAACGGTCATGGGAAAACATGTTTTTTTTTAAAACGCATCAGTTAATAGCGCTGCTCCAGTAGACTTCTGCACTGAAATCCATTTCTCAAAAGAGCAAACAGATTTTTTTTATATTCAGTTTTGAAATCTGACATGGGGCTAGCCATTTTGTCATTTCCCAGCTGCCCCTGGTCATGTGACTTGTGCCAGCACTGTAGGAGGGAACTGCTTTCTGGCAGGTTGTTGTTTTTCCTTCTCAATGTAACTCAATAGTACGCAGTGGGATATGGGTTTTACTATTGAGTGCTGTTCTTAGATCTACCAGGCAGCTGTTATCTTGTGTTAGGGACCTGTTATCTGGTTACCTTCCCATTGTTCTTTTGTTAGGCTGCTGGAGGGGAAAAGGGGAGGGGGTGATATCACTCCAACTTGCAGTACAGCAGTAAAGAGTGATTGAAGTTTATCAGAGCACAAGTCACATGACTTGGGGCAGCTGGGAAATTGACAAAATGTCTAGCCCCATGTCAGATTTCAAAATGAAATATAAAAAAATCTGTTTGCTCTTTTGAAAAATTGATTTCAGTGCAGAAGTCTTCTGGGACAGCACTATTAACTGATGCATTTTGAAAAAAAATTTTTTTCCATGACAGGATCCCTTTAAAGTACTTTCTTTATCACAGGCTGGTCTCAAAGATGCTGACCATTTGTAGTGGGAAAGCACCAGAGGTTGACTAGTCAGACTGCCTGGGAGGGGATAACACATGCATAGAAGATCATACAGTTTGGCTGAAAGTTAGTACAGGTATGGGACCCATTATCCGGAAACCCGTTATCCAGATTACGGGCCGTCTCCCATAGACTCCATTATAATCAAATAATCCACATTTTTAAAACAGATTTCCTTTTCCTCTGTAATAATAAAACAGTAGCTCGTACTTGATCCCAACTAAGATATAATTAATCCTTATTGGAAGAAAAACCAGCCTATTGGGTTTATTTAATGTTTACATGATTTTATAGTAATCTTAAAGTGTGAAGATCCAAATTACGGAAAGATCCGTTATCCAGAAAGCCCCAGGTCCTGAGCATTCTGGATAATAGGTCCCACAGCTGTACAATGTTAAAGGAAGACTTTACTACCCAAAATTAATATTTAAGCAACAAATAGTTTATATCATGCAGTACTAAGTGACATATTAAATAATCTTACCAAACTGGTATATATATTTAAGTAAATATTGCCCTTTTACATCTCTTGCCTTGAACCATTTCGTGATGGTCTGTGTGCTGCCTCAGAGATCACCTGACCAGAAATATTTCAACTCTAACAGGAAGAAGTGTGGAAGCAAAAGACTCAACTCTGTCTGTTAATTGGCTCATTCGACTTAACATGTATGATTTGTTTGGGTGCACCGTGAATCATACGATCGTTTAAAATTTTCTATTCATGGATTACCCAATGGCACATACTACTAAAAAAGTATATTATTATGAAAATGGTTTATTTACATGAAACAGGGTTTTACACATGAGCTGTTTTATGCAATATCTTTTTATAAAAGAGACCTACATTGGTCGGGGGAGGGGAGTATAGTTTTCCTTTAATGTGCAGCAAAAGCTTTAGAAGCAGCTGTAACAACTTTCTAATTTGCAGGTACAGGAGTCTCTCCCTCGGTCGATATAACACCATTACGGCTGCTCCTGGGTTTAAAACGAAAAGAAACATGACTTACGTTTCAACACATTTCTCTGTAAGGACATTGGCCCGAAATCCGAGGACGGCAAATACCACCAAAGTGGCCAAAATTGAGGTCATGAAGTTAATCATTGACACTAAAATGGCATCAAAGTGGCAGTTGTTGTGGCGGTCATTGTAGCTGGAGTAGGCAATCACACTCCCAAATCCAAGGCCCAGGGCAAAGAACACCTGAGTTGCAGCTTGTCTCCAAACCTGTATGTTCCCCCAGATCTCTAGCTGAAAGGAGATTACAAAGGGAATTAGTTGGCTTTGGTATGTATATAGACCAGTGATCCCCAGCCAGTAGCTCGCGAGCAACATGTTGTTCTCCAACCCCTTGGATGTTGCTCCCAGTGGCCTCAAAGCAGGTGCTTATTTTTGAATTAATGGCTTAGAGGCAAGTTTATTTTCTATTACTCTGATACTGACATATGTACCTTTGGAGTAAACATGATACGGATTCCATCTGCAGCCCCTTCCAGCAACAGACCACGGATCAGGAAACAAAACAGCACCACATAAGGGAACACAGAGCTGAAATACATCACCTAGAAAATCCAAGACAAAAATAGTCACAAAATCAGTCATCATCATTCTATCTTATCTATCTATCTATCTATCTATCTATCATCTAGCTACCTATCAACCAATCAATCATCTATAGATCATTATCTATTTTTATATCTATTGGTCATCTATCGATCTATCTATAATCTACCAATCTATCATCTATCTATCATCTACCTATCTATCATATATCATCTATCTATCGATCTATCATCTACCTATCTATCATATATCATCTATCTATCGATCTATCATCTACCTATCTATCATATATCATCTATCTATCGATCTATCATCTAGCTACCTATCAATCAACCAATCATCTATCGATCATGATCTATTTATATATCTATCAGTCATCTATCGATCCATCTATAATCTACCAATCTATCATCTATCGATCTATTGTCTATTGATCTATCATCTACCTATCTAACATATATCATCTATCTATCATCTATCAATCTATTTATCATCTATCTATTGATCTATTATCTATCATCTATATACCGATTATTTATCATCTATCATCGCATTTTTAGCAGCTTTAGAGCATAATAAATCTCAATAAAATCTAGGTTTTTCTTTTGTCCTATAAAAAATTTAAAATTTTTGCCCTTTAAAACTCAACCACAGAAACTCAATCTTTAATAAATAGAGCCCTAAAACTCCAATTGCAGTTAATAAAGACATAGAACCTCAACAGAACAACATAAACTACTCGGTTAAAGGACCAGAAACATAAAAACATCCTCCCTGACTATCTGCTGCTGGATCCTTAGCGCTCATTTTCCATGCTGCAACGTCCCACTGCCCTCACATAGGTGATTACCGAAAGTACACTTTGAATTAGCATTTTCTCATCAGAATACCAGCACTGGGGTACATTAGCTGACGCGCTGTTTCATTTTGCATCCATATTCAGTGTAGCCTCGCCCGAAGGCCCTTGTGTGTATGAGTCCATTTCCCCAGTCTGTACAGAGGCAGCTGGTTCAATGGAAAAAAATTGAGGGCACGGTGTGCATTTAGATCAGAAACAAAAAGCAGGGTGTAAACTAAGGTCACAGTTATGGTTTCGGCACAATTCACCATTATATTGTCCCCTGTTATCCGCACGATGTGACTCGAACCAAAATGACCAGCTTTTAACACATGGAACGAATGGATCGCTGGCAAATACTGACTGACAGTATTGATCTCCATGAGAGTTTCACATCACGGTGAGCACTAAGGGAACTGGCTGCCATTCATTTTCCCCCGAGAATCGTAACGTGTGACACGGTTTAATCCCACAACCGTGACCTTAGTTTACACCCCACTCCTCGTTTCCAATCTAAATGCGCGCCGTGCCCTCAATTTTTTTTTTCATTGAACCCGCTGCCTCTGTACAGACCGGGGAACTGGACTCATCCTACACACAAAGGCTGTGGCCGAGGCTACACTGAAGAATGTGGATACAAACTGAAACAGCATGTCAGCTAAAGTCCCCCCAGTGGTGGTATTCTGATGAGAAAATTATATTTCAAAGTGTACTTTCGGTGATCACCTTTGTGAGGGCAGTGAAACTTTGCAGCACGGAAAGTGGGAGCTAAGGACTTTGCAATTTTAAAGTATAATTTATCTTTTTTAATTTTTTGTGTTACTGGTCCTTTAAATAATAGCAGCTAAATAACTGTTCAATACTAACACCTTCTGTTAATATTATTAGCATTACCTGTACTTATTATCCATTAGACTCCCAGAGTTATGTCATTTAAATGTGTTTATATAATAAAATATGGCTGACTGTTCTATTTACATGCTGCTGATATCTTTGTTACTATGACAAAAATAAGATGGAATAATAAAATTCTGGTGCAATAAGAGATCTAAAAACCTTGTGACTAGTGCAAACTTAAAGGGCACCAATCATAACTAAAATCATTTACTATCTAAATACACTATGTGAAAGTTCTAGAAATCCGATTTTTAAAACAGTTAGAACTGTTTGTATAATGTAAATGATCAGCTCACTATACCTTCTGCAAAATCTCCCCTTTCTCCACTGCAGTTCTAGCTGAGGCAGGCATCTTGGATTTCACTGACTCCTCCTACCTATATCTTCACGGCCAATGGCAGCTCTGAAATCTCGCACATGCTCAGTTGAAATCCCTTGCTTGCCTAATAAACCTTCTAAGCTATTTTGAAATCTGCCAAACTTCTGTGTTAGTGCTGCCACCTTGTGGAATTTGCTGTGTGCACCTCTCTTGATACTTCTAGAGTTTACTAAAGCTAGGCATTCTGGGTAGAATACTCAGGGCAGTGCTACAATCTGAGCATGCTCATGAGCTCATTTGCATGTTGTAGTCACAGTATGGACTCCCTCAGTGAGAGAACCCATTTGACAAAGTATGGGATTTTTTAAAAACTCCAGTTTCTTTTATTTAGTTTTACTTTATATGTAGTCTGATTAAACATGTTTAGGTTATACTGGTCAGGTTGTTAATATGTGTTTTATTTTGGCTGTGATTGGTGCCCTTTAAAAGCTGGCTTTCTATAGTAATGAAGACTTTTCCCCCAGTGAATTATAACTTAGAAGCATTTATCACACACATGCCTGTCTCCTATAAACCATACAAACCCATTCTTTCCACAAAGTGAATAGAAATTTAATTAGATTTGTTGTCTGATCTGAAATCATTTTGAACTTACCTTTCCTGATGACTTAATCCCTTTAATCATTCCTCCACAGACAAGGAACCAGGCGAGGCACAGGCATCCCGTCATGGGCCAGTTCATCTCGGAACCTTCTATAGTGTTTGTGACATTAAGCGCTGAGCGGTACCAGAAGTAAGTGGTGGGTGTACTCTTGGCACATTCCGCTACTAAATAGAACAAAACAGGTAAAAGTGTGACATCACATAATGAAAGGAGGCACATCAAACATATGTGTGTGTCCATCTCTAATACACAATGTTCTCTTTTCAACTAGTCACCAGCTGCTACAGAACCATGTGCCACATTAGAAACCAGTGTCGGACTGGGACACCAGGGGCCCACCCAAAAACCTTAGACCAGGGTCCACTTTCAGTACTAATATTCTTCATCTTCTCAATCAATCTCTATTCTCCTAGTTTGTTTACTTTACTTTATTCCATCTATTTAGCCTCTTTGTTCTCATAGAAATAGGGAATGGCCATGAAATAGGCCAAAAGTTTAGCGGCATGAGGGCCCACTGACACCTTGGCCCACCGGGAGTTTTCCTGGTATTCTGGTGAGCCAGTCCGACACTGTTAGAAACAACCTTATCTAATGTATAGCTGGGACCACTGGGCTTAGAAGAGGCAAATTTTCCTACAACACGGCGAGGCACATTCATTCGCTAAAATTCAAATGAATTCATAATTCCACTTGGGGAAATTTATCAATAAAATTGAATTTTTTTCAAAACTCTGACGAATTTAAAATACCCGGAAACTTGATTCGAGTTTTTTCTCCGAACAAACCTCGTATGTCAGGAAGGCTGCAAACATCTCCAAATGGATCCCTGGACTTCTCACATTGGCTTAAACAGTAATTCAGTAGGTTTTAGGTGCCAAATAGTCAAAGTCTTAAAGGGCCAGAGTATGATCAATGTAATAAATGTGTAAAAAAATGTAACTTGAATTTTTAAAAAAAACTTGAATCTAGTTTACATAACTCCCTAGTCGAATTTGACAGATATCTGGTTACCTTCCCACTGTTCTTTTCTTAGGCTGCTGGGGGGAAAGGGAGGGGGTGATATCACTCCAACTTGCAGTACAGCAGTAAAGAGTGACTGAAGTTTATCAGAGCACATGACTGAGGGCACCTGGAAAACTGACAATATGTCTAGCCCCATGTCAGATGTCAAAATTAAATATAAAAAAAATCTGTTTGCTCTTTTGAGAAACTAATTTTCCCATGACAGTATCCCTTTAAGTTTATTACTGGCAATCTAGCCTTTCTCAAAGGTTACAGAAAGGCCACATTGCTGGCTGAAACATTAGTCTCCCAGTAATAAACTTATATACTGTATATGTGTGTGTATAGGTGGCGTTTGTAGCAAACACTGACCTTCCTGCGTCTGATTGTGTAACGTTGGGCAGTTCTCCCAGGGCAAAGGGTAGTGGAATGAATTGAACATGTAGAAAAGGCTCCAGCCAATGATAACATTGTAGTACAAGGCTACAAAGCTGCACACCTGATGGAGAAAACATACAGCAAATAAATCCCTTACAAATACCTCCCCATGGTTAAACAAGCAGAGTGGCAACACACACCCCTCACACGTCATTAGCATTGGAAACAATCGAGGCAGGATTCCTTGTGCGTTTCACTCAGTGTTGGACTGGCCCACAGGGATACCCGGAAAACTCCCGGTGGGCCCAGGTGTCAGTGGGCCTCTTGCTTCTAACAATTAGGACTATTTCATGTTCATTCCCTATTTCTTTATGTGGAAAAGGAGTCTTAATAATGGAAGAATAGAGTATAGTAAGTAGATCTAAAAGAATAGGAGAATAAAGAGGTTAAGTGAGGAGAGAAGGAATAATAGTTTGGAAAGTTGGGCCCCTGGTCTAAGGTTTTCTGGTGGGCCCCTGGCATCCCAGTCCAACACTGGTTTCACTGCATCGGATATCCACAATCATGGAAAGATGACTGGCAAAAAACGTTATTACTTTAATTCAAAGTGGTTAGTACTTGAGCTACAGGTATGGGATCTGTTATCTGGAAACCAGCTATCCAGAAAGCTCTGAATTACGGAAAAGGCTGCCTCCCATAGACTCCATTATAATCAAATAATCCACATGTTTAAAAATTATTTCCTTTTTCACCGTAATGATAAGTCAGTGCCTTGTACTTGATCCAAACTAAGATATCATTAATCCTGTTGTGTTTATTTCATCTTTACATGATTTTCTAGTAGACTTGGGGCAGACGGGCAGATTCGGGGAGATTTAGTTGCCTGGGGACTAATCGCCTCTTCGGCATGGTGACAATCTCCCCGAACTGCCTTCTGTCTGCTTGAATGAAGAATCGCCTGTGCCAATGCACTAGCTGCGCTTCAATTTCTGAAGTCGGCCCAAAGTTGCCTCACAAGGAAATTTCGGGCGGCTTCGGTAATTGAAGTTCTGCAAGTGCATTAGCGCAGGCGATTCTTCATTCAAGCAGACGGAAGGCAGTTCGGGGAGATTGTTGCTGCGCAGAAGAGGCGATTAGTCCCGTTTGCCCCAACCCTAAGATATGAAGATCCAGATTACAGAAATATCCGTTATCAAGACATCCCCAGGTCCTGAGCATTCTGGATAACAGGTCCCACATTAAAATAAAGCATGTGTGTATGGAGGCACCCAGTGCTCACCAATAACAATATCAACTTTATTAAAGTCATTCAGTCAATCTAGCGCCCAGGTCTGTACCTACCACACAACTAGCAAAGCCAATGCCAGCAAGGCGTGGGCTGATGTGCTTCCATACTCCAATGCTGCCTTGGCGAATACTCTGCCCTGCTGCCAGTTCCAGGAAGAAGAGGGGGATGCCGATGATGAGGAGCAGCAAGAAGTACAGTAAGAGAAAGGAACCTAAAAGTTAAACAAAAAAAAAAAATTGTAATTCATTTGCAAAAATGTTTGCAAAGTGAGCTATTTTGTCTTTGCAAACAATCTGTCCCTCGCATGACAGTAGGATAGAAATTGCTAATTTAAAGGGATCCTGCTGTTCCAGCATTGAAATCCATTTCTCAAAAGAGCAAACAGATTTTCTTATATTTCATTTTGAAATCGGACATTTTGTCAATTTCCCAACTGCCCCAAGTCATGTGACTTGTGCTCTGATAAACTTCAATCACTCTTTACTGCTGTACTGCAAGTTGGAGTGATATCACCCCCTCCCTTTCCCCCCCCCCCAGCAGCCTAACAACAGAACAATGGGAAGGTAACCAGATAACAGCTCCCTAACACAAGATAACAGCTGACTGGTAGATCTAAGAACAGCACTCAATAGTAAAACCCATGCCCCACTGTGTACAATTCAGTTACATTGAGAAGGAAAAACAACAGCCTGCCAGAAAGCAGTTCCCTCCTAAAGTGCTGGCACAAGTCACATGACCAGGGGCAGCTGGGAAATTGACAAAATGTCTAGCCCCATGTCAGATTTCAAAACTGAAAATAAAAAAAATCTGTTTGCTCTTTTGAGAAATGGATTTCAGTGCAGAAGTCTAATGGAGCAGCACTATTAACCGATGCGTTTAAAAAAAAAAAACATGCTTTCCCATGACAGTTTCCCTTTAATAGTTTGCATTAATGCGCAATGCATGTAATAAAACTTAAAGCGGTTGTTCGCTCTTGAATTAAAGGAACACTATAACCCCAAAATGAATACTTAAGCAACAGATAATTGATATAAAATTAAGTGGAATCTTAAAGAATCTAACCAAACCGGTACACTGTATATATATTTAAGTAAATATTGCACTTTTACATTTGTCCCTTGAGCCACCAGTTTGTGCGCTGCCTCAGAGATCACCTGACCAGAAATACTGCAGCTCTAACTGTAACTGCGCTACGAAATAAGTTGGCGCTCTATAAATACTTGTTAATAATAACAGGAAGAACAAAAAAACAAAACTCTTTCTGCCAATGTTAGGGTCCAAATTACCCTAGCAACCATGCTTTGATTTGAGTAAGACACTGGTATAAGTACAGGCTGGGGCCTGAATAGAAATAGGAGTAATAAAAAAGTAGCAATACCAATACATTTGTAGCAATACAGAGCATTTGTTTTTGAGATGGGGGTCAGTGACCCCCATTTCAAAGCTGGGAAAAGTCAGAAGAGGAAGGCAAATAATTAAAAAATAAATAATGAAGACCAATTGAAAAGTTGCTAAGAATTGGCAATTCTATAACATACTACCATTTGAATTAAAGGTGAACCACCACACACAGAAAAATGTGTTACTTTTGCACCAAAAATTGACACCACCTTCAAGCAGGCATTAAAGGTTCTCAAAGATTCGCATAGAAAGTCTAATGAAGAACATTACATTGTGACATGCACATTTCAATTCATATTTGTGCGCATGCTAAGAAAGTACACAGAATGTATATATGACTTTAACACACACACTATTTTCTAAGCTTTTTGAGTCTATGTCTTGTTTTGTGGGTCAACACTTTTTTGCTTGTTACAGCTGAAACACAACACAAAGCCTTCACCTGAATGATGTTGGGAATTGAAGTACAACACCTGGAGGGTAACATGTTGCCCAGTTTTGATAAAGAGGATACACACTCTGCAAGTCTCCTAATTTTTTATTTGACTGTAATGAATCAGGTTTTCCTTCAAACATCAGAATATTTGGCTGTTGTTCTCCCTGTCCACCAGCAGGTGTTACTGTTGTGATAATCTTAAAGTGGCCATACACTGGGAGATCCGCTCGTTTGGTGATGTTGCCAAACGAGCGGATCCCTACCGGATATGCCAACCTTGAGGTGGGCGATATCAGGCTCATCCGATCATGGGCCTTAGGGCCCAACAATCGGATCATAACAAAGGGGAATGGGCGCCCAACTTGTGGGACTAATGAACAGATGCGGCCGCGATCCGACGGGATTTTTAGCCCCGCGCAATTGACTTTCGGCCAGATATCGTTCGGGGAAGCACGTCTAAGGGTGGCCATACTCGGAGCTTTCATCGACCCGAGTATGGCCACCCTTAGAGAGGAGAAATGGAACCCAATAGCAGGCAGGCATAAGACAAGATAATTATTTTGTCCCCGGTAAATCTTGGAAAAAATGGTTCCATCTCAGTGGCATTACAAGTCTCATTCATATGGGGAAATTAACTAAAGGGTGAATTTTCACCTCGGAAGGTTCCGCCACACTTTGCCAGATGTTAATTAGCAGCACATACACTTGTTCATCAAAATGCGAGGTTACATGTCGGCAGGAAAACCCTGGCGAAGTTTCGAAATGGAAAAGTCGTCAGTGTGGCCAATTCCAAGCGACCTTTCACTAACATTACTTTCTTCCTAGCAAACCTTCGTTAACACACTTACGCTTAGGTCAATTTAAAAAGAGCGGGTACACATAGGTCATATATATATATATATATATATATATATATATATATACACATAATATATCTTTATTAGAGATGTTGGTGAAATGATGTGGCCACTTATTTTTAAAAATGTCCAAGGAAACAGATCCTCTATTGTCCTAGACATGAGCCCACCCTGAAAGAAATGTGACGTGACCTTAATATAGTAAAAAAAAAAATTAAATACATATATTTAACAGTTACAATTTTTAAACATAATCCCACTTTAGAATGCAAAAGAAACAGCAGCGTTTTGACTTTTTTTTTAATGACTTTTCAGCATACAATGATCTTATCGGTTCGCCAGAAGCAGACTCTGGGGAAAGGGGTCAAGTATTGAGAAAAGATTTGCCTAGTGAAAGAAGGCGAAACTTTGTCAACACTAAGCTCTTTCACTGACGAATTGTCCTCTGTGCCTTTTAGTAAACTGCGGATGTCCTGCCAAGTGTCGTTTTGGTGAATATTCAACAGCAGGTAATTTTATCGGGAATGGATTTATGTAAATAGGGGAGTGTGCGTGTGAAAGAGGAAGTATCATTGGGAGCTTCTGGGGCCATGAGTCACCTCTTGTTTGGTTACAGTTGATAAGTACGAGTCAGGTAATAAAGAGAAGTAATAATTTGTAGAATAATTAAAGGCAACTAGTAGTAACAGGACTACCTCAATTAGCTCAATGCTTAGCGGGCTATGCACCTAATGCTGGAGCATAGCCTTTATTAGTGCAGGCATGGGACTTGCCAGGGCTGGAACTAGGGATAGGCAGAAGAGGCAGCTGCCTAGGTAGCAATGATAAGGGGGGCGCTGGCTCCATCCCTTCTCTCTCTTGCTCTCCCTCAATCACACCGGCCGGCTAGCTCCTCCCTCTACTACGTTCCCTCCTACCTCTCAGTCGCACCGCTGGACAAGAGCACGGGGCAGCGATTTGTCCAGCCAGGTTTCCTAGGGGGTCCAGCTGGCCTGGCCCTGGGACCTGTTATCCAGAATGCTTTTGATATCTGTTCTCTTGCTATTATATATTTTCTGTTCATCCTACTAGTTCTGCTGCCTAAGTCCACCATTACATTATGGCCATAAACTCTCTCCTTTGCTCCCTTATGATTTCTTTAGAATAATGACTTTGCTTTTGCATTCCCTCTATCCTCTCACCCATGGGGGGAGATTCATCAAACAGTGAAGTTCCGCCACTAGAGGGAAATTATACAGCTCTCAATTCATTTCTATAGGATTTTGAAAGGCGTATTCATCAGTGAAGTGAAAGTTCACCCTTTGATGAATACGCCTTTCAAAATCCCATAGAAATGAATTGAGAGCTGTGTAATTTCCCTCTAGTGGCGGAACTTCACTCTTCACTTCACTCTTTGATGAATCTCCCCCCCCCCTGGGTCTCTCTCTATTTTGGCTGCTTTCATTTCTGGTCTTTAATTAGTTGTTGCCTTTCTCCTTTACCATACCCAGACGTATTGTGATCCACTTCTGGTTTCTATGTGGGGAAACAATAAAGAGGAAGATATTGTCCATATCTGCAGAGCAGGCAATTACACTTCTCTGAAGCTTTCAAACTACAAAATTTACATATTAATTACATAAGAACATGATGACGACAGACAGATCACTCATGCTGAAAGACCTGTACAACTAGTCTTGCTACATCGTTGGTGTCAAAATATTTATTTACACATCACTCTGATTATCTCCACTGACCTACATCTTCCATCGTATTGTCCCATGCAAACCTGGGATACACCTATCTGTTGTAATTTTGTTTCTTACCTCCTCCATTCTGGTGACAAAGGTATGGAAATCGCCATACGTTCCCGAGACCAACAGAAAAGCCGACCTGAGCAAGAATATACTGCACTTTACTGCCCCATGTGGGACGGGCTGTTGACTCAGCGGGTAGAAGACCAAGCTGGGACTCCCCTGTGGCACTGCCTTCTAGATCATTTAGGGACTTTTCCATTGGATGTTCAAGCAACGGAGAAGCAGCTATTTAATATGAAGTGGAATTAATCTGCAAAAACACAAAATAAAATAGTTATCAAATAATATAATAATAGTTTTTAATAACTTAAATAATATAATACCAGTTTGGAATGTTATAGAGAAAAACACAATTTATACTGGACTTTTATATGTGCCATACAGCACACAATTATACAGTCAATCCCTATTTTCTAACCTATTCCTTCCCTACGCTGACTTGGCATAAAAAGTAGTAGACCAAAATATACGGACATAACTATGCAGGGAGATCTAGTAGAAGTAAATATAAAGCAACTAGACTTGCTGATCAATCATTGAAGACGGTTCACTACTCATCTGAGCAGCTTCTACAACTGAAGAAAGTACTCGGATGAGTAGTGGAACGTCTTCAATGATTAATCAGCAAGTCCAGTTTTTCTAGATTTACTTCTACTAGATATAACATGACCTGGATGAATGAAAACCTTTGTAGACATCTGGAGAAAGAGGTGGGTGGGAAATGGGAAGCTCAGATAGCTGATGCTGTGAGTGTAGGACTTCTTAGAAGATATTTTTGTAATGGGGCTGGAACCATGTAGTTAAGGAGATGACACAAGAATATCAAACCTACATATGAAAACAATGTAGTAGAAGTCCACACGTTTTGCTCATGAAGGAGTTGCCGCAGTCAGTGATTTTGTTCTCCACACTATTAAAGTTCTCTTATCTGAATTGACTTGGCTTTGCTGATGCTCACAAGAAGCCATCAGCCACACTGATGACCTCAAGAGCTAAAATGGTCTGTAGTTAAAATCTGATCAGATAAGAAGCTCTGACCCACACGGATGACCCCAAAAAAGGGTGATATTAGTTTGTAGATCTGATTAGATAGGCAGCTCTGACCCACAGTGATGATCCCACACAAGGGTGATAGCGGTGTGGCAGTTAACATCATGATGACCTTCATGATGCAAAAAGTTGTACCCACAGGAGAATTTCACAATGTAAAGTATGGTAGCAAGAAGTCACATCTATGATATAAAGAGCAATTACCAAAAGAGGATGACAGATTGCCTCCATGAATGAATTAGCTGTTTATCTGATGAGACCCCATTTTATTTAATGATCTAAAGAGTGTCTCTATGGTCAGAAGTTACCTACAGGGGACCTATAATGTAATCAACACTACCTATATAGGGTCTCCATGATGTATTGAGCACCTGCCAGTATGTTATGAGCAACCAACTGCCTGACAGGCTGAGAGATCCAGCAAGTTATGTTTATACTACCACACCCAGCAAAGTGGCTTGGTAGCTGAAATGTTAAGTGGAGTACTCCCATTATTCTGACAGGACATTTGAATTGGACCTGTAGGCTGTATGTGGTGATCACGAGATGTTTATGGCCCCTCACCTGCCCAAGGGCTTCAAAGACTTTGTATGACTTTTACACTTAAATACACGTCATCTCACAATACTTGGTACATTTAGATGTGAATAAAGCTGGGCAGCACTGTATTACATGTAATATACTGTATGTGTGAATATATATAGTGAGTGCCACTATCCCTTACATCTAAACTTTTTGCAGGCACCCAGGTCTTTTTCCTATTATATGGAATGCACCTTGGGACTTTGATTTTATATATATATATATATATATATATATATATATATAT
>CM044444.1:90533370-90570632 GCA_024363595.1 Xenopus borealis
GCTCTATCAGCCCGCACTTTTCGTTGGGGGTATAATTTTGCCCCAATAGGTGCCCTTTAAAGGAGAATTCAACCCCCTAAGCGCAAAAAATCCCTCCCCTGAGTAGGAAGCCCTCCTCCTGGGCAAATGCCTCCAACTGCGCACAGGCCACAAAAGTCACAAATTTTCTGATCTTTTTATTTGGGAAAGTTCGTGACTTTAAGGCACATGCGCAGTTGGAGGCATTTGCCTGAATTTCACAAAGTTTCTGATTTCTTTTTTCTGAAACGTCGTGACTTTCTGCACATGCACCAGCAAATGCTTCCTACTGCGCATGCACCAGAAGACGCCAATGAATCCTGGAAGAACGACGCTCGTGAGAAGATGACACCTGTGAACTCCGCAGGACTGGACCTGGAATGACAGGCAAGCCGCGTGTTATAGTTTCACTACAGCCTGGTCTTTACCAAGCACTAAGGCTCACACCTGAGAGTTTTATACAGGGCAATTATATGTAACCCTTTCTTGGCTGTATTAAACCAAACCAACTAGCATGAGTAGAGCATTGGTTACACGCGACTCTTGTATTCTCAGGTAGGGCTTTCGCTAAGTGGAAAATCACGTGTGAGGTAGTTGAACTACAACTCAGTACTGCAAAGTATATCAAATAACAGGTGTTGGACGCCAGGGGTTCTTTGTGAAACAAATAGAACAAAGTTTATTTACATAGAGCACCACAGGGTATTCATCATACTCACAACCAGTAGATGATAAGCAGCAATTGCATAGCAGAATAACCACAGGTACAGCAATAGAGAATGCCCTCGGGTAGGATGTGTAGAGGGGAGTTGGTAGGTTCACCAGCCAGGTTAGCAATACCTCATGTGGTCCGGATCCCACCAGCTGATATGGGTCAGTTCAGGGGTTAAGTACTCTTCCTGCAGTCCCTATACACTGAGGTCCCTTCACTTCAGGCAAGGTAGAGCCTGGGGGAGAGCTACTCCCTACTATCCTCCTTGATGGGGCTTGAGCTGCCCTTTCTCTCTTCTCTCTCTACTCTCACCTCTCCTAGAGAGTGCTATGACAGAAATATCCTGTACTCACTATTCCTCATTCATGGGGCCCTGTTCCCCGACTTCACTAAAGGTGGCTGTTCCTTTAGGGTAATGCTTCTGGGGCCTTGTTGACTCCAGGCTCAGTGGATCTTGTATTCAGTACAAGAGCAGCAGCCAAAGATCCTAAGATCCAAAGGGTAGGTGAAGATCCAAAGAGAAAGTGCCCCTCCCTGCAAGCCCTTTTATTACAGCACTGCAGGAGTTGGTCACACTTGTATCCAATAATATGATACATTATAGCTACCTGGACTTTAGTCCAATAGCAGGTAGCAGAAGTAAGGGCAAGGGAAGAAGCCATAAGGGCCATGCTACTTACGGGTCCCTACATATAAATAAAGCTTGTGGCTTTGGGACTCTTGTGTTTTCTATAGCGTTCCCCTCTAACAATTCCTAAATTTTGTTTGCATTACCAGAGACAGAAGGGTGGAACGTGACCGAGCTTCTAATGAGGCATCTACTACCCTAACCCTTTGTTTATCAGACTGTGTCCCTGTGCTATAGCCCCTCACCTTACACACTGTGTCCACCATGTGTCCTGCTGCACCACAGCATCTCCTGACAAAAATCCTCAATAAAAAAAATAGAATTGGGTGCTAAACCCACTAACTCTCCTCACAAGCGGAAATACGACAGGAACGATTCAGCAGTAGCGTTTATTTCCCGTCACCTCAGTCAACTAGAACGCCTACAACTTGCTCAGCCGTGATTGGTTAAAACGAAACAGCCTACGCTTTCCCCCCTATTGGCTAGCTGAGATTAGCACAACTTTTGGATAGCGATGATTGACTCTTATAGTTGTAACGGAGACTTTGCACCGATTGGCTGACAGTTCTGAAGGCTACAGCGATATCAACTTTACTGGAACCTTGGGGTTGCGTGTTGCTGCAGGATGGACCAGGCCTGACTGATCTGATCGCCGAGTATACGCCTAAATTTTATGGTCCAATCGGAATCATCCACAGCGGCGCGCAATGATGACGCAAGCAGGCAGGCGTGTCCAACGTGTGGGGAAAGTAATAAAGCCGGCACTGTACACGTGGTAGTTCTTTTTCTCGTGTGGCGTCCTGGTAGGTAGAGGTGGTAGCGCTGTAATCGCTCCTGCTTGCAGCCATCCACTTATTGTGCAAGATGGTGGCACAGACATTGGTGCAGCTTTGCTTTGATACAAAAGTCCTGTACCCGGTGTTCAAACTAGGCCCTGACATTTCGCCTAGAGACTCAACAGCCCCCATTGCCAGAAGCCGCACATTTGCCTGTCTTGTATGTACCGACCCATGTGTGAGCACTTCTGAGTAGTGTTGCCTTTTTCAAACCGAAACTCCACCCAAAAGTCCAGAAAACTTTTACTTTTGTAACAAATTGTGCTAATCCTTTTTTTTTTTTTTAATCAAATCCTCCAGTATCACATTGTTGTCCTGTTGTCACACATGGACCAGCCTTAATTAGGATTGCCACCTTTTCTGGAAAAAAATTCCTATATATATATATATATATATTTTTTTTTTTTTTCCCCCTATTAAAGTTGTTGTTAACTTTCAAGTTAACTTTTAGTATATTGTGGAAGGACCCATTCTAAGAAACTTTTCAATTGGTCTTTATTTATTTTTCATAGTTTTTTAATGACTTGCAATTTTCTTCTGTTTCTTAGCAGCTTTCAAATGGGGGGTCACTGACACCATCTAAAAACAAATGCTCTGTAAGGCTACAAATGTATTGTTGTTGCCACTTTTTATTACTTATCATTCTATTCAGTCCCTCTCCTATTCATATTCCAGTCTCTTATGTAAATCAGTGCAGGGTTGCTAGGGTAATTTGTACCATAGAAACCAAATTATTGACACTGCAAACTCGAGAGCTGCTGAATAAAAAGCTAAATAACTATAAAACCACAAACAATAAAAAATGAAAACCAATTGCAAATTGTCTCAGAATATCACTCTCTATATTATACTAAAAGTTAACTCAAAGGTGAACAACCCCTTATTTTTACAGGGCAGGCTGATAAAATACCACTCAGTGGCACCCTACCCTTAATTAGACCACCATACTCTTTCTCTGTAATAACATAATAGTGCCTTTTACTTGATCCCAACTAAGATATAATTAATCTGTATTGGAAGCAAAACCAGCCTATTGGGTTTATTTTGTGTTTACATGATTTTCTAGTAGGAACTGTAACTATATATATATATATATATTTTAAATTAGTTTCTTTATAACGAAAGACAGTTTAAACTTTAAATTCGCTGTTTTTATTAAGAAATTACTTAGCGATTCTCTGCATGAGCGCCTCTTCTGAAATGGCGACAATCTCCTATAGAAGGCGGGGAGGAGAGAGCGCCGCACAATAGATTGTCGTCATTTCAGAAGTGGAGCTGATGCAGAGAATCAGTAAGTAATTTCTTAATAAAAACCTAATGAGTTTAAAGCTTTAACAGTTGACTTTTTTTTCGTTATAAAGAAACGAATTTAGAAAAATAATAAAGAGCCAAAACACCAGGTCCCAGACATGCTGGATAACAAGTCCCATACCTGTATGACAGTGTTCCATAACTGCACGATTCATCTAGTGCTTCTGTATTTTCTTATGTTGCATCTGAAACCAATGGGTTAATGTTCAGGGTAGAACTGTATAGCCCGGCAGAGCCACTGAATGACACTTTTACTTTTTTTTTTCTTCACATGGCAGTAGCGCACTGCTGTGCTTCAGTCAAGGAAATGAAAATCTCTGTGAATATGAATTGATTTTCCTTTATCTGCTGTTTAGCTTGCAGCCAGTCAAGTGCTTGTTTCATCCCTAACTAATAGAATAATTCAGTGGTCCTTTCCATTCCAGCTAATAGACCTAATGGTTTTTCGTTTTTTTTGTTTTTTTTTTATACAGGCAAATAAGCCAAGATGCCCGTTGCCAGGACTTGGGTTTGTCGAAAGACCTATGTCACTCCGCGACGTCCGTTTGAGAAGTCGCGGTTGGACCAAGAGTTGAAGCTCATTGGTAAGGCGGAACCTTTGAACTTGGCTGTTGTAACTTATATGATTTTTGCATGAGCCTTTGAAAATTTTGCGTCTTTCTGATAGGTGAATACGGTCTGCGTAACAAGCGTGAAGTGTGGAGGGTGAAATTCACGCTTGCCAAGATCCGCAAGGCTGCCAGAGACCTGCTAACCTTGGATGAGAAGGACCCCAAGCGTCTGTTTGAGGGTATGATATATTTTATTTATATAAATTACACATGGGAGTGCATTGGATTGCAATAAAGGCTGTTCTTTCCCACTTTAGGGCTAGTCCACACAGGAAGATTCAGGGAGATTTGTCACCTGGCAAGTAATCGCCTCTTCTTTTGGGCGACTAATCTCCCCGAACCGCTTCCCCCCTGCCTTACAGCTGCTTAATGACGAATCACCTGCTCTTATTCACAGGCGGCACTGCGTTTGCCAGGCAACAAATCTCCCTAGAATCTTCCTGTGTGGACTAGGCCTAAGGGAATGTCTAGAAAAAGCGTCCGTTGAGAACCCTATAGTTGTACACTTGTTCCCACTTATACAGCTTTAGGCAAGCACTGACCAATAAACTGCAATAAAAACAGAGCGTAGTGAAAGTAGTTTGGAAATTTGAAAATGATTTACTAGGGCAAAAACAGCCTAACTCGTACTGTCATACCTGACAGGGCTCTTACCCATAGGCTAATTGTAACACCATTGTACAGGCTCTTTATGGGGGTAGTGGCCAATCAGATGAAGCCACACAATACCCATTCCATACCCGGTGTAGTACCCCACAATAAGAAAAATAACATATTTAGATGAAGGGAACAAGTTATTTTCTACATAAATTACTGTTGCCAATTCCGAGAGTAAATGAAGAATCTTATTTTTACATTCAGTCTGTGGATTAGAAAAGGAGAGAGAATTCTGCATTTACATGGTGTTTATATGGTTTAAAGGGCAAGGAAAGGCAAAGAAATAAAATCCCATTTTTACTTTAGTTAATAAAAAAGAAATCTATCTCCAATATACTTTAATCAAAAAATGTGTACTGTTTTTATAAGAAACCTGACTGTATGCAGTGAAATTCTTCCTTCATTTAGTGCTTCTGGCAGGGAAACAATCACTTATGAACAGCAGGGGGAGCCCCTACCTTACTTACCAGCCATGCAGAACTCAAGCAGCTTTGTTTTTTGATCATTTGACAACCCCAGACCACACTGAGCATGTGCACGGTCTAGTCTTGCAAAGATGTATAACAAAGTTACAAGATGACAGCCCCCTGTGGCCAACTTTGAAAGCATAAATCATTTGTTTGATTAGGCTTGTGGTGCAGTAAGTTCATGTTTATGTTTAGTATACAAAATACAGCATTTCTACCCTTATTCTATTTTACACTTTCCTTGTCCTTTAAGTAAAAGTCTAGATTCAAATATTGCTAAACGTTTTAGTGAGTGTAATGGGAGGGGGGGGGATGCTAGTAAACTACTAGTTACAAGTATAGATGGGTTGAAAGAAAGAAACAAGAGGTGTTTGTCTGCCTTTCTTCCATGTATATTTCTCCATATCTGCACTATTTCTATCTCTCAGTACTTTGACTCCATTTTAAAGGCATATTTTATCCCATTGTATTTGATTTGAGAACCGTTTCAGATCTGCTATAAATTATCCGGATCCCCTTAGTAATCATACTAGTAGTTTCTAAACAAAACTTCTGACATGGTATTGTACAATTCCTGAGCTCTGCCTATTCGTTTTATTTCACAGTTTTAATGGAGCAGGGTCTCTAGTGGCTGGAGAACGAATCGCATATTAAAAGCTCCAAACTGTTTAGATGGTTCTGTAGGCTTTAAAGGAGAATTCAACCCTAAATTTTTCCCCCCAGCCTGTTACCCCGGGCAAATGCCCCTAACATTTTAATTACCCCTCAGTGCAGATTCAGGCATTGAACTTCACAGGCACCATCTTCAGCTGCTTTGGCAATTTTGTGAGTTTCGACTCATTTGCAGTTGTTGCGAAACAGAAAATTGCTCCAACTGTATGCGCCACCACACCGCTCTCATTCGGAAAATTACCAAAGCGGCTGAAGATGGTGCCTGCGAGGTCCAATGCCTGAATCTGCACCGATGAGTAAATAAAACGTTGGGGGCATTTGTCTGGGGTAACTCTTAGGCTGGAGGGAGGGGGGTCTTGGTGGTGATGGGGGGGGGTAGGGTTTTTTTATTTGTAGGGTTTAATTCTCCTTTTGAGATGGTGCTGTAGGTTACTTAATAGTTAGGCCGTTAGCCGTTTAAATTGGATTTATATATCCTTTTGAGGACACGTGTAGATTTAAGTTTTGCAGCGTTGGCCTTCTCTAGTTTTAGCTGCAGTGAGATTTCTGATGAATAACCACCAGTTGTATTTCTGTAAAGGCAATGCCCTACTTAGGAGACTGGTGCGTATTGGAGTGCTGGATGAGGGGAAGATGAAGCTCGATTACATTTTGGGTTTGAAAATTGAAGATTTCTTGGAACGCCGCTTGCAAACACAGGTCTTTAAGTTGGGCTTGGCAAAGTCCATCCATCATGCCCGTGTTCTGATCAGACAAAGGCACATCCGGTAAGTTTTATCTTTGTTCATGTGCGTCAATGTTGTATTGTAATACTTCCATTTCTGAGCACATAACTGAACTGACTTGTGCTCCACCACTGTGGTCTCATGACCCCATAATACGTTGTAATAAAATGTTTTCTTCCTATGCATCCCCCCCTCCCAGATTTCCACTGGTTTCTTTACTTTCACTGGTTTTGGACTAATTGCTAAAACTTGCCTTCACGTTTTCACAAAGTAAATTTTGCCTCAAGCTGTGAACACTGAAAGTTGCAGTGCTTGTATAAAGAGTGTAAAGTCTCACAGCTGTGTGGCTCCAAACCCATTAAAGCGCACCAATCATAGCCAAAATCAAACACGTATTAACAACGTGACCAGTACAACCTAAACATGTTTAATCAAACTACATGTACAGTTTTTTGAAAAAAACAGCAGTTTTTTTAAAAATCCCATACTTTGTCAAAGACACTAGCATGCAAATGAGCTACCCAGAATGCCTAGCTTCAGTAAACTCTAGAAGAATCAAGAGAAGTGCACACAGAAATTCCACAAGGTGGCAGCACTAACACAGAAGTTTGGCAGATTTCAAAATAGCTTTGAAGGTTTATTAGGCAAGCAAGGAATTTCAACTGAGCATGTGCGAGATTTCAGAGCTACGGTTGGCTGTGAAGATATAGGTAGGAGGAGTCCAAGGAAATCCAAGATGCCTGCCTCAGCTAGAACTGCAGTGGAGATAGGGGAGATTTTGCAGAAGGTATAGTGAGCTGATCATTTACATTATACAAACAATTCTAACTGTTTTAAAAATCGGATTTCTTCAACTTTCACATATTGTATTTACTTAGTAAATCATTTTAGGTATGATTGGTGCCCTTTAAAAGTTTTAATTCTGATGAATTTGCTTTCTCTCTGAGTAGCTTGTACCTAAATTGAGCATCCACAAAAAAAGTCCGATTGGCTGTGTAAAATGTTAAACATGTACAGATGTCATTGAAATGTAACTGTTAATGGAGATCTAAAGTCAAAAAGCGATTTTGCAGGTACTGCTCATAAACCTTAAAGGAGACATATGGGACAGATGAAAAAAAATCACATTTTGTAGGCAATAATCGGTAATATATAGTGTTGCTTTTACATGGTACTAAAAATTATCTTTAAAAATAGCCCCTTTATTAGAGCTCCCTATAAATGTTCTCTGGTCCCTGTCTGTGTTTCAAATGAGGGGTGGGTGTGTCCTAACGGTCCCTGCCAGAAGCACAGTAGGAAGGGGACATCCAATCACAGCCCTGCAGTCACATAAGCACAGACAGGCTTCAGTTCCCTACCAGGTCCTGCTAGCTGCTGATTGGTTCCTGTCCTACAGTGCAGTGAGCTGAGAGCCGCCGGCTCCCCTGTACAGCCTGGGAATTCAGGGAGCAGGAAGTGGAAGAGAAGGGAGAGATTATAAGGGTTTTTGCAGAAATATTCAATAAATCAGCCTGAAACACAACTTTTTTAAGCACAATTCTATATCTAAATGAGTATAATGCACTTGTACATTCTTATTTTTTACACAATAGGTCTCCTTTAAAGGAGTTTTCAACCCTTAAAAAATCAACCCTCCCTGCTCCCCCCTAGCCTACTTGCTACAGCAGTAGGTTTTTTAAAGTATGGGTTTAGTTCTCCTTTAAAAGAAATTTTCTTGCAGTTTTCACACAATTAGAAATTTTTCCCTGTTTCTTTAAAATAACGCATTTTGTACAGCTGATTTTACTATTCCTCACCTCTGCGTGTGGAATCTGCGAGCAATTTTTTTTCGGAGAAAAGACTCCATTCTAGTTTGTTCTCATCTGAGTTTTGAGTTATTGGGCAACCTCTCAATTTAGAGTGTGTTTGAATTTATTAGAGTAAAAAAAAGAGTTCACATGAATTTCGACCTTTGTCTGCGCCTTTATGTGGCAATCCACTGGAATAAGCAAACTGTAATTATTTGCAAACTTCACCTAACGCTTTATTGCTGCAGTTTAAATAAGTATTGATTTGACCTGATCTTTCCTGTTGTTTAGTGTCCGCAAGCAGGTGGTTAACATCCCATCGTTCATTGTGCGTTTGGATTCTCAAAAACACATCGACTTTTCTCTACGCTCACCGTACGGTGGTGGACGTCCTGGCCGCGTGAAGAGGAAGAATGCTAAGAAAGGACAAGGTGGCGCTGGAGGTGGAGATGAGGAGGAGGAAGATTAAACCTTAAAAACAACTTCCCTTTTGTCATCCTGGAAGTGCGATCAGTTCTATGGAAGCAAAACCCTTTGGGAAGACATTTTTTTAGTTCCATTCTGAAACATGTAGCCCAAAAATAAATATTGATTTGCTGACTAAGCCTCCCCAAATACGAGGGATTCAGTGTATTCACTATTGGTTATTTCCATCATACCAATAAACAACTAAATATCTATATCATGAATGTGATTTTTATTGGAATGCTTTGTGCGGTTTTATTTAAAATTCCAAGCCTAAACCAAGCAAACACAAATCATATACTATGAAGCACTCGGTCTAACCCACATTCTGGAGTTGACCAGCTACTATAAACGATAAAAAGAGAGAAATCCTACGTTATGCTGGTCAAATTAAAGCTTTATTTAAAAAACGAAAACCCCCTTAAACAAACTTTTTTTTCTGGTCCCCTGAAAAAAAACACAAAACTGGGGTTCTACTGTACATGTAAATATAGATACATAGTTCATTTGGGATGGGGAAAAAGACCAAAGTTAATGACATTTGGCAGCCAAAGAGCAGAGACCCTGGGATGGATCAGGTCCTTAAACTTTATTTACTTTCACACGCTTTAGTCTCTCTTGGCTGAACAGCAATTCATGGTTAAATTAGTAGAAATTGTTCTATTAAAAATAAAACTTTCTGCTGGATCCTCTGTTACAAAAATAAAAGCTCAACCAATTTACCACCTTCTGATACGAAGAGTTCTACCCCTTTCTTTTTTCATATTTCCATGTTTAGAAAAAAAAAAAAAAATTTGGATGTATAGGTATGGGATCCATAATCCGGAAACCCGTTATCCAGAAAGCTCCGAATTACAGAATGGCAGTTTTCCCACAGACTGTTTTTTTTCCAAATAATATTAATTTTTTAAAAAATTATTTCCTTTTTCTCTGTAAAAAAAACAATAGCTTGTACTTGATCTAAACTATATTTATCTATCCTTATTGGAAGCAAAATCAACCTGTTGGGTTTTTTTAATGTTTACATGATTTTCTAGTAGACTCAAGATATGGAGATCCAAATTACAGAAAGATCTGTTATCCAGAAACCCCCAGTTCCCGAGCATTCTGCTTAATAGGTCCCATACCTGTACTTTAATCCTCGCTATAAGTTTCCACTGTCCCTGCTGACTATGAAATCATAATGGTTTTGCTTTGCTGCATCTCTTCTTATTAGGGGAATTTACTGGCATGTATATTTATTAAGCAGCACTTTCTCTAATTTTTTAACTCTGTAATAAACCTTTCCCATTTAATATGTTGCAGAGATGCCCTTGTATGTATAAAATTTAGTGCTTTAGTTGTTCCCTCATATCGTTGGTCCGGCAACCTAATCTCAAAGGAGGCAACGTTATGATTCCCTAAATGCTCACCCACACACATGCTAGAGATGAGTTCAGTATTGGTTAATATTCTGTCTCCAATTGCTGTGATAATGGCTGATTTCCCCGTGAGACCTCCCTGCTGGGCCTGTATGGAGCTGTAACAACCACTGAGGGCAGTCTTTGACAGCTGAACTCACCAGACACTTGTAATCCACAGAGGTGCTTTATTTGAGGTGAATAGACACACGTAGCAGTGGATGAATAAGTGCTGCAGGTCAAAAAGAATATTTCTTTCCTAAGCCTTAGAGTAGCTCCTCACTCATGGAAAGCAGGAAACACAAGAGGATGATGGGAGGAACTGACATCACACATAGGGAAGGAATAGGAGGAGGGTTTACAAACAAGGAAATTACAGAGCTTGCAATATAGCCTTGGTCAGTAGGTGGCAGCATAACAATGGGTATGCATATAAAGCAATAAACATATATATATAAACATAATGAACTTTTAACTGTTGGGACAGCACAGTTAATACAAGGTCCAAAACATAATCTTTTCTAGGGATTTTCTTTATGAAATAAAAAGGTATTCGGCATATTTACAAACCTGTTTTTTGACTTGGGCCATCTTAACGCTAGTTAATGTCTTGATAATTTGTCAACCACAATAACGCCTTCACCTAGTTGTTATGCCTCTTGTATATGTAATTGTAGTTGGACTTGTCACTTTTAGCATATTGTTGTTCTAGGCACATCTCTCCCTACTATACCTGCTATCCCACAGTCACACTCCCTTCCCAGAGACTATTATCCACTGTTACTATAGGCACCATCTCTCCCTACTATACCTGCTATCCCACAGCCACAGTCCCCTCCCAGAGACTATTATCTGCTGTTACTATAGGCACCATCTCTCCCTGCTATACCTGCTACAAAACATTTGGTGCTACCTGAACAGTTAAAATTAATTGTAATTTTGTACTTTCTATGCAGGGCTGTATTCACCCCTGCTTCAACTCCTCCATAAGGACAGATTTGTATGCAGTGTGCATATTGGTTTATTATCAAATCAATACAGATAATAATTTTATGATGCTAAAGCGGTACATAATATACCATTTTGGTTGAAATGGAGCCAATACACAGGGACATCCAATCCATAGATTTACAATCTTGCTGGTAGTTAGGCAGCAATAAGCGTGTGTAATATAGTCATTTACTGAAAATAATTAGAAATCAAAACATAATTTCACAAACACTGTTTCCGATAAGTGAAAACTCTTCAGCAGAATTCTCCGTTCTAATTTACGGCACTGAAAGGCTGGAGTCTCCCTGAGGTTGGGGATATTAAATAGCAATACTGGTCTCAATTGCATTTAGGCACATTCTGCCTTTCATTACTGTGCATGATTAAAGAGCCGTTTCAATCTAATTTAATTACAGGATTATAACCCTGAAGATTCATGGCAGATCTTTTACACTGGTTCTGTAGCAACGAGCTGAGCTTATAGGGGAAACAAATTATATTTCAATATGCTTGCACTTCACTTTGCCCATCTACAAACGTTAACTTGAAGTTTTAGTATGTTATAGAACGTCCTGTGCTTAGCGGCCTTTCAACTGGTCTTCATAGTTTTTTTAATTATTTCCAGCTCTCAGATGGGGGTCACTGAACTTTTTACATTGAATTCCTTTTCTGTCCTTTCAAGCCCTCTACTATTCAACTTCCAGTTACAGTATTTGTTTATTTCACTTCCTGGTTGCTGGGGTAAAAGTGACCCTAGCAACCATCTAGCTGCTGAAACTTCACACTGAAGAGGTGATATAAAAGCTCAAGATATAAAAAAAAATTAAAGCAAATGGCAACACCTTTAGAATATGAATGTCTGCATCATACTAAAAAAGTTAAAAGTAAGCCTCTTAAGCAACTAAGATTAAAGGTTGTAAAATACTGTACAAGGGTCTGTTGGGACGGATAAAGGGCAACAAAATGGCTCAGATTCTAATGTATTTTACACGTGTTACTCCCGGAAGTGTTATGCACAATTCTTTGAGCCTTCAATATGGAGCAGAAAGATTTACATATCTGACTTGAATGGCATGGTAGGACATTTCTGCCCTCTTTCATGCCCCCTCCCTACTTAGAGGAAAAGCCAGTTAATACAAGGAAAACTGAAGTCCCATATTTACCCCTGGACTATGTGCAGAACTGTATTCAAAAACAAAGAAATGGTAGTGACTGCCCTCATTGATCCCTAACCTACACCACTGCCATGCTTATCTCTTTTTTTTTTTTTTACCCAAGAAATGTGTTGGCATTATTTTATTATCCAGAATGCTAAAGACTTAGGATTTTCTGGATAAGGTATATTTCTGTAATTTGATTTTTATACCTTTAAGGGATCCTGTCATGGCATAATAGTGCTGTTCCAGAACAATTCTGCACTGAAATCCATTTCTCAAAAGAGAGATTTTTGTTTATATTTCATTTTGAAATCTGACATGGGGCTAGACACATTGTCAATTTCCCAGCTGCCCCAAGTCATGTGACTTGTGCTCTGATAAACTTTAATCACTCTTTACTGCTGTACTGCAAGTTGGAGTGATATCACCCCCTCGCTTCCCCCCCAGCAGCCTAACAACAGAATAATGGGAAGGTAACCAGATAACAGCTCCCTAACACAAGATAACAGCTGCCTGGTAGATCTAAGAACAACACTCAATAGTAAAAACCCATGTCCCACCGCTTACTATTCAGTTACATTGAGAAGGAAAAACAACAGCCTGCCAGAAAGCAGTTCCATCCTAAAGTGCTGGCTCTTTCAGAAAGCACATGACCAGGCAAAATGATCTGAGATGCACCTAAACACCAATATTACAACTTAAATTAAAGGAATTACATTTTATATTGTAGAGTGAATTATTTTCAGTGTAATTTAGAAATAAAAAAAATACATCATAACAGAATCCCCTTAAAGGGCACCTATTGCAAAAAAAGTTACCCCCAACCAAAGGTGCAGGCTGATAGAGCCCGCATTCCTGTTGGGGATAACAAGTATTTTTTATTGCGTGCGCTAGCAAACTTGCACCGGGAGGGAGCTCCTGGTGCGAGCCGACATGACAGTGGCCCACATAATGCGCGTATGACATCACGCATGCGCATAGTGAAAAGCGGCCACTATTTTGGGGCCGGTTTTCATAATGCACATATGCTTACACTGTCATGGCAGCTTGCAACAGGAGCTCCCTCCTGGTGCGCGTTTGCTAGCGCACGTGGGGGGCAATGTTATCCCCAACCAGAATTTGGCGCTCTGTCGTTCTGCACCTTTGGTTGGGGGTAACTTTTTTTGCAGTAGATGCCCTAACTATTGCCCTTTTACATCTCTTGCCTTGAACCACCATTTCATGATGGTCTGTGTGCTGCCTCAGAGATAGGGTTGCCACCTTTTTCTAAATAAGTTACTGGCCGGCAGGGGGCGGGGTCATAAAGGGGCGGGATGTGATGCAAAAGGGGCGGGGTGTGACGTCACACGAGGCGGAGCCACAGTGAGCGATCATCTGAAGACGGCAAGAAAGGTAAGTTTTAATAGGAATTAAGGCAAGGCAAGGGCCATTTCTAAGGGGTATTACAAATTTACCGGCAGCTACATTGCCGGTAAATTTGTAATACCGGCCCCGGCCTTGGCTGGTGTTTTACTGGCTAGGCCGGTAAAATACCGGCTGGGTGGCAACCCTACTCAGAGATCACCTGACAAGAAATACTGCAGCTCTAACTGTAACAGGAAGAAGTGTGGAAGCAAAAGACACATCTCTGTCTGTTAATTGGCTCATGTGACCTAACATGTTTGGTATGTTTGTATGCACTGTGAGTTCTAGGATCCCAGGGGGCGGCCCTTATTTTTTTAAAATGGCAGTAAAAAAGTATATTATTATGAAAATGGTTTATTTACATGAAGCAGGGTTTTACATATGAGTTGTTTTATACAATATCTTTTTATAGAGACCTACATTGTTTGAGGGGTATAGTTTTCATTTAACAGAAGCTGATGACTGACCTCCTCCAGTCTATGAAAAGTTTTGTTTCATTCTACAGTATGTCCAAATAAGTTTAACAACATAAAATAAAGCTGTCCATACCTGAGCCATTACAAGTTGCTTACTTTGTCTCTCCTGACCTGTGTATATAGGGTTGCCACCTTTTCTTGAAAAAAATACCGGCCTTCCTATATATTTATCTGTTTTTCCTATTAATAATATCGGGATCAACCATCAAAAATACCGGCCAGGCCGGTAAAATACCTGCCAGGTGGCAACCCTATGTGTATAGGACCCACTAATCAGCGTGCCAACAAATATCTGGCAAAAACGGATTGTTGGCCTATAGGGCAAAGATTGAATCAGCTTGTTCAGTGCACTGGGCACCCAAGATATTCAGAACCATTGCAAGTGGGGGCCTGATCTTCTGCACAAATGTAAGTGTAAATGTAAGCTTTACTGCACTCATCTATATGGAATACAAATGCACTCCATGACCAGTAAAGCTGTCTCTCAAGTGGCAACACCAGCCTCATTGTGATTTCTGTACAATTAAACTCCTGTAAGTACACACAGTGTTTGTGTGAAACTGCACAATCATTTAGGTCAGGGGGAAGGAATATCCAGGCACCTGTGTTTGTTTAGGGAGAAAGGGGCCAGGGTTCTAAACAGTGTTGAAAGATTGAATTAGAATAAGACAAGGCCATAAGAATTCTATTTAGAAGACATATGTTGGCATGTCCAAACAAAGATGAAAAAAGCTTTTTCTTGTGCAGAGATCAGCGCCGAGGCAATGGAAATTTTTAGATCCAATATAGTGCAGTATTTTGAATACAACAGGGGTTCACCCAGTGCTCTCAAAAATACTTATAATATGTCTATCAGAAAGAGGTGTTATCCCCTATCCTGGTGGATGTTAATATTAATTTTACGGTGATGTGGAGCGCTATGGTATCAAATTATTTATGTTTAAACCAGTGGAATGTTCTTCAAAAATGTCTAAATTGCCTACTCACAGACCACTAATGTGGTATATAGCTTGTAGTGGAATGCTCCTGGCAATCGATCTTCAGGCGCTCCAATGTGCAAGGAAAATGCAAAATAGTTTAATACTATTTAAAAAATCTAATTAAAACAATAAATGTGCTCACAACTTTCATATAAAATACTTGCAAATAGTAGTATCAACGGGGTTCCCTCGAGTACTTAGGGTATTAGTTAGCCAACTGCTCCTTAGTCCCTTGTGTAGGATATATGTCAGAGTTCCCCCTTCTCCTAACGCGTTTCGCTGTATCCAGCTTCCTCAGAGGCATAAAAAATAAAAATAGTTTCTTCTTTTTGCCGTCGCAATTCTCCGTATAGTTTCCTGTTCCTTTGCGTTCCAGTGTGCGTTCCATCCCGTAGTTTCCTGTTCCGTTGCGTTCCATTATGCGTTCCAACCATTTAAATTTATTGCACGACTGAAGAGCAAATTAACATATACACAGAACACGATCTATAATAAAATCACGATTATAATTAATTGTAATTCACATAGTAATTTTAGCATATTTATATATTCATAAATAACATTAAGATCGATCACGAACACAATCAGTTCACAATTTATATTGTCACTGAACTGTAACTCTCACATTGAGTAGGTGTTGTGAAAACAACTTGATTAAAATTTGAGTCTGCAACTAAATAACAAAAAGATAAGTAAATGTGAGAATGAGCTCTAAAAAACTGTTGGGATTGTATGCATATGTAAACATGCTGTATGGATATTGAATCATTTATTCCAATTGGAGGACTCTGATCATTCCGAGCGGAGAAGTAGAAGCGCAGCGTCTGAAGACGGCATGTATGCAGGGAGTCGGTGAAAGTCAATGGATGGAACGCATAATGGAACGCAATGGAACAGGAAACTACGGGATGGAACGCACGCTGGAACACAAAGAAACAGGAAACAATACGGAGAATTGCGACAGCGTTCACTTGCAAAAAGGAGAAACCATTTTTATTATTTTTTATGCCTCTGAGGAAGCTGGATACAGCGAAACGCGTTAGGAGAAGGGGGAACTCTGACATATATCCTACACATGGGACTAAGGAGCAGTTGGCTACTCGAGGGAACCCCATTGATACTACTATTTGCAAGTATTTTATATGAAAATTGTGAGTGCATTTATTGTTTTAATTAGATTTTTTATATTAAATAGTATTACACTATTTTGCATTTTCCTTATTCGTATTTCACTGTGGAATCCATGCACATTGGAGCACCTGAAGATCGATTGCCAGGAGCATTCTACTATTAGTGGTCTGTGAGTAGGCAATTTAGTCATTTTTGAAGAACATCCAACTGGTTTAAACATAAATAATTGGATACCATAGCGCTCCACATAACCGTAAAATTAATATTAACATCCACCAGGATAGGTGATAACACCTCTTTCTGATAGACACATTATAAGTATTTTTGAGAGCACTGGGTGAACCCCTGTTGTCAGTGCTGGACTGAGAATCAAAATAGGCCCTGGCATTTCAGGTACACAGAGGCCCAATCATCCCACTTAGAGGCCCAAACAGCAGGACTGGACTGAGAATCAAAATAGGCCCTGGCATTTCAGGTACACAAGAGGCCCATCAGCCCACATAGAGGCCCAAACAGTCCCCACCAGCCCACTAAATACTGACTTTCTATGGCACCTTATAGCAGCCCCTCTGGCATTTGCCCTAACCTACAGATTGCCAGTCCGGGCCTGCCTGATGTATTCAAAATACTGCACTATATTGGTTCTAAAAATTTCCATTGCCTCGGCGCTGATCTCTGCACAAGAAAAAGCTTTTTTCTTCTTTGTTTGGATTGACACACGCAGTGGGGAGAATGCGAAGAGAGCGGCAGGAAACCAGTTGGACTAACATTGTTATAATTGTTTTTTTTTTTCTCTCTCCCCCTCCCATTTCCCTAAAGTTATTTGCCCATTTTTACTCATATGTTGGCATGTGTTTAAATCAATAAGTGTTACTTAGTTTTTATGTATATATATATTTTTTATATATATATATGTATATAAGAAAAATCTTTACCACACTCATAGGCACAAAAACTATTTTGCATATATACAGTACATATAGAAAATAGTGCACATTTCAATATGGTGGGGCAAATGCCTTCACTTATGGGCTGATTTGTCAAGGGTCAAAGTGAAAATTTTAATTTTGAGGTTTTTTTTGTGAAATTCGACTAGGGAATAGGTCAAATTTTCTAAACGTATCATACGCTGACCCTTTAAGAGCTCAAATTCGACTGCCCCCTTAAAGGGCAAGGAAAGTCTTAAAGGGCACCAATCACATTCAAAATCAAACACATATTAACAATCTGACCAGTACAACCTAAACATGTTTAATCAAACTACATTTATAGTTTTTGTTTTTTTTAAAAAAAGCAGTTTTTAAAAATTCCCATACTTTGTCAAATGGGTTCTCTCACTGAGGGAGTCCATACTGAGACTACAACATGCAAATGAGTTCACGAGCATGCTCAGATTGTAGCACTGCCCTGAGCATTCTACCCAGAATGCCTAGCTTTAGTAAACTCTAGAAGTATCAAGAGAAGTGCACACAGCAAATTCCACAAGGTGGCAGCACTAACACAGAAGTTTGGCAGATTTCAAAATAGCTTAGAAGGTTTATTAGGCAAGCAAGGTATTTCAACTGAGCATGTGCGAGATTTCAGAGCTGCCATTGGCTGTGAAGATATAGGTAGGAGGAGTCAGTGAAATCCAAGATGGCTGCCTCAGCTAGAACTGCAGTGGAGAAAGGGGAGATAGTGATCATTTACATTATACAAACAATTCTAACTGTTTTAAAAATCGGATTTCTTTAACTTTCACATAGTGTATTTACTTAGTAAATAATTTTAGTTATGATTGGTGCCCTTTATAATAAAATTAGGTATGCACCGAATCCAGGATTCCGTTCAGGATTCGGCAAGGATTCGGCCTTTTTCAGCAGGATTCAGATTCGGCCCAATCCTTCTGCCTGGCCAAAACAAATCCAAATCCTAATTTGCATATGCAAATTAGGACCAGGGAGGGAAATCATGTGACTTTTTGGCACAAAACAAGGAAGTAAAAAATGTTTTCCCCTTCCCACCTATAATTTGCATATGCAAATTAGGGTTCGGATTCGGCCGAATCTTTCTGGAAGGATTCGGGGGTTTGGCTGAATCCAAAGTAGTGGATTTGGTGCATCCCTAACTAGAATAAGGCTAGAAATGCTGTATTTTGTATACAAAACATATACATGAACTTACTGCACCACAAGCCTAATCAAACAAATGATTTATGCTTTCAAAGTTGGCCACAGGGGGCTGTCATCTTGTAACTTTGTTATACATCTTTGCAAGACCAAGACTGTGCACATGCTCAGTGTGATCTGGGCTGCTTAGGGATTGTCATAAATGATCAAAAAACAAAGTTGCTTGAGTTCTGCATGGCTGGTAAGTAAGGCAGGGGCTCCCGCTGCTGTTCATAAGTATAATTGTTTCCCTGTCAGAAGTTAGGGACCGTCTGACAATTCCTATCCACTGCATACAGTCAGGTTTCTTATAAAAGTGGTACACATTTTTTAATTAAAGTATATTGGAGATAGATTTCTTTTTCATTAAAGAAAGTAAAAATTGGATTTTATTTCTTTGCCTTTCCTTGCCCTTTAAACCTTCCAAATTGCTGTTTTAGCCTATGGGGGTCGTCTTGGGATCAATTTGGAGTGGTTTGCTGGCTTCCTGACATTCAAGTTTTTTCAGAGAAAAAAATTGAATCGAGTTTTAAAACTCATATTGAATTCGATTCAAATTTTGGGGTCGATCCCATTCACCCTAGTTTGAAAAAATTGAATTAAATAATAAATTTTGATTGGTCGAATTTTGGTTGAATTCCAAGTTCATGGGAGTTTAAAAATAAAAAAAAACAACCATGAACTCTAAAATCAAACCTACAGGAAACATACAGGGAAAAAAAGTTTTGCCCAGGACAAATAAAAGACATTATTATTGGTGCATAAAAAACAGGTTCTCATGAATCAATGATAAATGAATGTTAAAAGGAGAAGGAAAGGCTAAAATGAAGTAAGCTTTAGCAGAAAGGTCTAGATAAACACACCAGTAAACCCTCAAAGTAATGCTGCTCTGAGTCCTCTGTCAAACGAAACACAGCATTTCTTTCCTTCTATTGTGTACACATGGGCTTCTGTATCAGACTTTCTGTTTTCAGCTTAAACCACCAGGGCTTGGGTTGAGCATGCTCAGTTTGCGCCTCACTCCCTCTTCCCCTCCCTTTCCCCCCCTCCCTGTTGTAATCTGAGCTCAGAGTTATGAGCAGCAGGGAGAGACTCAGGCAGGAAATATCACACCAAGCTACTATGGCAGCTGCTATCCTAAACAAACAGAGAGAGCTTCTAGAGCTGTTTACTCAGGTATGGTAAAACATTCTAAATAATAAATATAGTATGATAGCATCCTTTATTGTGGCAAACCTTTTTCTATACATAAATGCAGACATGTTTATTTCAGTACAGTATACAAAAATGCTGTTCAGTAGGTGTTTTCTCTTGTGTGTTGCTCCGGTTCTTTCCTATCAGGGGCAACGTGTAAAGTGCCCTGACTTATTTATTGGCTGCAAGGTTCTGCCAAGAATGGAGCACAAAGAGCATATGGAACACTCCTGGAATGCCCCTTAGCTTTGCCTTTAGCTCCCTTAGTGTTCTTGCATTTGTGTCTGGGGCAAACAGATTGTTTTTTTTTACCAAGGACAAGGTGTAAAATACCCTCTTTTTTTTCTAACTTCATTATTGGCCACAAGTTGCTGTCAAGAATACAGACATTACAAACAGGGTCAGGCAGGATAACAGGTAAAAGCCGGTGTGTCTGGGGCCCATGCTGCCCCCTGATCTCCCCCCTCTCTGACCCCAATAACATCTGCAACTATAGGGCAGGTAGGGGGGTTTGCAACTGAAGCAAGGGGCCAGGAGGGGAGTTTGGGCAAAGGCAGGAGAACTTGTGGTGGAGGGGGGGGGGTTGGCAGTGGGCATCTGACTCAACAGTCTGACCCTGAGTACAAAGAGCACATGGGGGATCCATATAATGCCCCCTAGCTTGCATGTGATTTTATTCTCTTGTGTCCTGGACAAAAGCAAAATCCTCCTATACTCCTAGTAACAAGCGGCATACATTCCACTACTTCTGTATAGATCACCTTCCTGTTGATGTTCTCTTTGATCACCTTCTGCAATCCTAATCATGTGTTTAGGCAGCATCAACCTCAGGAGACCCTCTAAGCAGCCAGTGCTGCTTTAATAATGCAAGTTATTGGGCGTCTGCCCAGGGCCCACTGCTTTTGGGGGCCCACTGCATTGAAAAATAGAGGGGGTGGGGGTGAGACTCAGGGAGGGAGGCGACACATGCAGGGAGGAAGACGGAAGGAGGAAACACAGGGAGGGAGGGAGGGGAGGCGGGACCGGTTTCAAAAATTTTCTGGCAGGGGTATGGGGGCCCCACTAGTCGCTTCTTTGCCCAGGGTCCACCAAGGCCTTAAAATGGACATGTAAGCAGCTAATCTGTGGGTACTTAGCTTAGACATGGTACTACTCACAGCAGATAGGGATCGGGTCATTTCATTGAATGGAATAAAAATAATGAGATCCATGGGGTCCAGATAGGTATAATCACCTTGTCAGTATAGAGATAATGAAATCTCTGCTGCAGAAAGTTGTGTTGCATGGCCCCACTTGGAATCATTTATTAGCTTTTTGGGGGGCTCCCCTTGTATGGTAAAGCATTCTGCATATATATGGTAGTTGTATAGCTTGCACTATTGTGGCTAATCTATATGCAATAACTGCTTCTGTAGCTATCTTTCTCCTTTAATAAGTGGATAAGAGATAAATCCACTTGTGTTAGAATTTCCTACATAGGCTCAAGTCCTTTTACAACTTGCCCTTTAGGATCTGAAGGGCATTGGTTCTGCGCTGGACATACAGCGTCATCCAGCAATGATGTTTATGTGCAGAGGGGGGAGATCAGGGGGCAGTATGGGCGATAGAGCGGTGGGTTGGGGCCCACCGGTTTATACCTGTTATCCTGCTGACCCAGTCAGTTGCCCTGGGTTTATAGCAACAGTCTCTCCCTAGCTGCAACCCTGCAATCTCCAATGCCTATACTGATAACTTTCAATTGAGCTGCTTTGAAATAAGGGTTGGCAAGCATTGCATGGCTCTGCAGAAAATCACTTTTGTGCAACTTCACAGCCAACACAGCAGCAATGCTGAGCCTGCATTAAGTTGTTGTTCAGTTTGGGCAGTCAAAGAGTCAAAATAATGTTTTTGTTGGCGTATTTCACGACTATCTATAGATTTGTTATTATAGAGTTGGAGGGTTCCTGTGTATTTATGGTATATCTTCAAGAGCCAAAGGAAATAGTCCTTGTAAAGTCTTCCTGCACAACTCTGCCACTTGTAAATAAAACAGATGTTGTACCAGTGAAGGCCATGCCGCCCCCCCAACACCCCCCTTACATCAAGTACAAAGGGCTTGGCAATGGTTCAAGAGTTCCGAGCAGTTGTCTGACTTCCCAGCAGGTCAGTTGAGGACTTAACCCTACAAGTCCTGACTCTGCATAACTCCAAACTCATGGTACATTAGCCATCCCTCCAGAAGGGCCTCAGTTCCTTAGGGTAACAGGAGAAACACTGTAGGTTCTTGCTGCCGTCTATTTCTCACATCTCCCATGCAATGCTCGGCATCTGGGTTTTTCTTTTTTTTTCCCTGTCTTTTTATAACAGTGTTTCTCCATAACCAATGCCCTTCAGATCCTAAGGCACATGACCCTGCAAGTTGTAAAAGGACTTGAGCCTATGTAGGAAATTCCAAAACATGTTCTTTTATTTCTGTCCACTTATTAAAGGAGAAGGAAAGCTACTGAAGCAGTTATTGCCAATAGATTAGCCATAATAGTGCAAGCTATACGATTATTTGGTAGAATACTTTACCATACCCGAGCAGCTGTGAAGCAGTCTCTGTTTATTTACAATAGCAGCTGCCATATTAGCTTGGTGTGACATCACTTCCTGCCTGAGTCTCTCCCTGCTCACTCACAGATCTGGGATCAGATTACAGCAGGGAAGGGAAGAGGGAGGGGGAGAGGAGCAAACTGAGCATGCTCAAGCCCAAGCCCTGGAGGTATAAGCTGAAAACAGAAAGTCTGATACAGAAGCCCATGTGTACACAATAGAAGGAAAGAAATGTGGTGTTTCTTTTGACAGAAGACTCAGAGCAGCATTACTTTTAGGGTTTACTGGTGTATTTATATAGACCTTTCTGATAAAGCTTACTTAATATTAGTCTTCTCCTTTAAAGTAAATGTTTAATCAGGTATAAACTGCTGCCACCTGTTTGCTTGCACTCTACTGTCGGGCCCATGAAAACACACCAAGTTCAGTTTAAAACACCAAAAAATGAAAGTGTTTTAAAGTAATGAAAATATCATGTACGGTTGCCCTGCCCTGGTAAAACTAATCTTTTTGCTACAGAAACACTACTATAGTTCATATAAACAAGCTGGTGTGTAGCAATGGTGGAAACTGAAAAAAGTCTATATGGCACAGGTTAAACAGTTATTTAACCATTATGTTCTACAGAGCTTATCTGCTGTGTAACCTGAGCTATTTCTTATTTGAATGACTGCCCCCATGGCTACACAGCAGCTTATTTACATAAACAATATTAGTGTATCTGAAGCAACCAGTGCAGGGCAACACTGCGCTATATTTGTTACTGTTCCTTTAAGTGTTTATTTTGTTTGTTTTTTTTTGTTGCTTTTTTTAGTTTGCAGCCCGTGTGCACAAATACAGAAGAGCACAGAAGAGACACCAGTGTGTCTGGGAGACTTTTATCAATATGGGGAAACCTTGAAAAAGGAAGTAAAAAGGAAGTAAAAAGGAAGTAAAAAGGAAGTAAATGACATCATTTTAGAATGTTTCATATTCTGTTACCATGTTGCTGGCTGGTCTCTGCCAGACACACACTTGGTTATCTGTAGTCTTGTCACACCACGTTTCTTGTGAAATGTATTGAATGGCCAAGAAGTCAGGCTGTGTGCTCAGGGGAGGGGGAAAGGGTGAAGTGAGTGCCAGAGCAATTTTATTTTGCAGCCAAAAGTATTGTCCTATCTGCAGGGGTATTTGATGACTACACAACAGGCTAAGAGTTCAAACAACTTTCACACCAGTGCATGTGTTGCCTACTGTCCAAGTAGTGGGAAAGAATGTAGAACTCAACTGGCCATGTGTTTGTTGCTAAAGCCCAGCGTTTAATTCAAAATGTACACAGCCATTATGATAAATAAATAATATTCACTATATTATCACATTATTACATCAATGATATATAGGTATGGCACCTTTTAGACAGAATTCTCAGGACCTAAGGTTTTCCGGATAAGAGGTCTTTCCATAATTTACACCGCCATACTTTAAGGGGCAGATGTACTAAATTCACATGAAGGATTCGAAGTTCGATCGAATTTTCAAAAAGATTGGAATTTTCAAATGTTTTTGAAGACCACTTCGGGCCGGGGAATTTTGAAAATTCAAATGATTCGGATAATTTGAATAAAAATCTATTTGAATATTCAACTATTCAAAAATCGAATTAATTCCCCCATTTTTATTCGACTGCCTAGTTCGCCAGATCAAAGCTACCAAATTGGGTTTTATTATTATTCGACCCTTAGTAAATCTGCCCCTAAGTATGCTAAAAAAATTCCTTTAAAAATTAATTAAACCCAATAGGATTGTTATGATACCGATAAGGATTAATTATATTTTAGTTGGGATGAAGAACAAGCTACTGTTTTATTATTACAGAGAAAAAGGTAGTAATTTTTTAAAATTAGAAATATTTGCTTTTAAAACAGAGATAGCCTTCCAGTAATCTGGATCTTTCTGGATAATGGGTTTCCGGATAATGAATACATCATTTGTATGTTTTTGAACATTCGCACAGAATAAACAGCAAAGGTTAACCCTGCACTTTTTGTTAATTTCCCTGCTGCCCCCAGTCATGTGACTTGTGCCAGCACTTTAGGATGGAACTACTTTCTGGCAGGCTGTTATTTATCCTACTCAATGTAACTGAATGTGTCTCAGTGGGACCTGGATTTTACAATTGAGTGCTGTTCTTAGATCTATCAGGCAGCTGTTATCTTGTGTTAGGGAGCTGTTATCTGGTTACCTTCCCATTGTTTTGCTGCTGGGCTGCTGGTGGGGGGGTAATATCGCTCCAATTTGCAGTACAGCAGTAAAAAGTGAGTGACTTTTATCAGAGCACATGACTTGGGGCAGCTGGGAAAGTGACAATATGTCTAACCCATGTTGGATTTCAAAATTAAATACGAAAAAATCTGTTTGCTCTTTTGAGAAATGTATTTCAGTGCATAATTCCGTTGCAGCAGCACTATTAACTTATGCATTTTGAAAAATGACAGTATCCCTTTAACAGTCATTTTCATTCTTCCATCTCACTGCAATTCCGTAAATGGGTGGTTCCCCTTTAAGTAAATTTTTAGTATGTTATAGAATGACCAATTATAAGCAACTTTTACATTGGTCTTCATTATTTATTTTTTTATTTGCCTTTTTCTTCTGACTCTTTCCAGCTTTCAAAAGTGGGTCACTGACATATAAAAGCAAATGCTCTCTGTAAGGCTTCACAGTTATTGCTATTGCTACTTTTTATTACTAGTATTTCTATTCAGGTTTTCTCCAATTAATACTCCAGTCTCTCGTGGAAACCGAAAGGAAGTGTCTTAAATTAGCTCTAAAGGTGGCCATAGATGCACAGATTATATTGTACGAAATGAATTTATGTACGATATTCGGTGCATGTATGGTGGGAAATGAGCCGACCGATATCGTCAGTAGTGATGGGCGAAACTCCCGCGTTTTGCTTCGCCGAAAAATTTGCGAATTTCCAGAGAAATTCGCGAATTGGCGAAAAATTCTCGAAACGAGTCGCGCGTAGTTTTTGACGCGCGTCGCGTCGTTTTCGGCGCGTCGCGTCAAAAACTACGCGCGACTCGTTTTTGTTGGCGAATTTTTCGCTGCGAATTCGCCCATCACTAATCGTCAGAAGATTTAGATATCGGTCGGCTGGTTGATCGGGCTGGACAGAGAATTTTGATCAGATGACTTTTGCTGGCCATACACGGGCAGATAAAGCTGCCGATCGGTCGTTTAGACTAATTTGACAGCTTATTTGCCCGTGTATGGGGGCTTCTGACGGGTCTTCCCGATCAATATCTGGGCGCTATATCGATAGAGAAGGTTTGATTTTCTTACGACCGACCCGTCGGAGCCTCTCGGCGTCATCGTAATCCAATCGTTCGAACGCATGGCCAAAAGTTCGGATTACCCCGATGTAGCCCTGCCGTGTTAGTGGCATATCGGGGAAAGATCTTTGCATCTATGGCCAGCTTTTGAAGGCACCCTTAACATCAGCCATTGTTAGTTCTGAATCGTCAGATACAGGTAGAATTCTATTGTTTCTATCTCCATATCTGACGATTCAGCTCTACACGTGTGTACTGAAACGAATGATCTTTCTTGGAAACATCTTTTCCCGAGAAAGATGGTAACTGACTGGGAGAATTGTCAGAAGTTTTTTTCTGGAGATTCGTTGCCCACAGTCGTGCAATTTTTATCACAAGTGACAAATCTACCAGCCATGGCCCTTGAGCGGCAATTTGCAGGCAGTACAAGAACGAGGAAGATCTCTGGATGACATGGAGCTTCTTGGGGGTTTGCATTTTTATAGTAGTAATGTAATATATGAAAGGGCTGTAGAACACGTCACTAGGGGTGGGGTATTGAAACAAATATGAAGTCTGAAAAAAACAACTTGTTCTCCCAAGCAAGTAGAGGCTAAACCTGATACTGTACAGGCAGGATTTTGCAAACTGTACTATTTGCATTCCATATCAGGTTATCAAATTATGTAGTAATACGACACAGGTGTGAGCTGTAGAATACACCTAATAAGCTACTATAAACATCCTGCATTTCTGCTTGAAGATACACGACGACACATGTATAAAAATATCAAAAGGGAAAGAACGCACTAAAACAAATAGCCAAAAGGCTGCCCAATGATGCCGGCAACCACAGATGTGCTTTGCTTGGCCTCAGATGTCAGTAAATATGCTTTGTATTAATTAGCTCAGCTTACCAAAAGTAATGTCTTTGTGTCATTTTCAAATAAACATTCTTTGTGGCCTTTCCCGAAACCTTAGCCCGGGTGGCCTACAATACAGGAAGAGCCTGTGGGCCTCCATCTGTGCTTTTGTTGGACTTCAATTACCAGAACCTCCCTGACCACACTAAGGACAGCACACAGCAGGGAGACGCCATATTTCTGGGGTTACTCGTCAAGGGAAACTTCATTTCAGTGTACTGAAAGCAAGGCACAAGTCAGTGGGGTCCTTTAAATCACTTATTATTCAGCTTATTGGTCAGTGTATAGGGCCCTCTGATGGGATTTGCCGATCGATATCTGGCTGAGAATTTTGATCTGGTGCCTTCTGCTGGCCATACACAGGCAGATAAAGATGCTGTTATCGGTTGTTTAGACTAATTTGACAGCTTATCTGCCCGTGTATGGAGGCTTCCGACGGCTCTTCCCGATCGATATTTGAACACGATATCAATTTGGAAGGTTTGATTTTCTTCCGACCGACCCGTCTGAACCCCTTGGCGTCATCGTAATCCGATCGTTCGACCATATGGCTGAACGTTCGGATAACCCCGATATAGCCCTGCTGTGTTAGTGGCATATCAGGGAAAGATGGACAGCTTTTGAAGGCACCCTTAACATCGGCCATTGTTAGTGCTGAATCATCAGATACAGGTAGAATTCTATTGTTTCTATCTCCATATCTGACGATTCAGCTCTACACGTGTGTACTGAAACGAATGATCTTTCTTGGAAAGATCTTTTTCCGAGAAAGATCGTAATTGTTACGTCTATGGCCGTGGCTGACTGGGAGAATTGTCAGCGGCGATAAAAATGCACTACTGCAGGTGTCAAACCTCCCAACAATGCTTCTCCATTGACCATCATTTAAATTGACTGTTGTAAAAGCTATAGAACGAGAAGTAGCCAGAAGTCTTCCAGATACTGAAAGCAAGGCACAAGCACACAAGTCTTTTTCCACTAGAGTATTAAGGTGAACTCTTCTTGATAAAAGTAAGTGGAGCTCCAAATCGTAGGTCATAATGCCTTCCAGGGTCCTCGGTTGGCCCCACAGAAGGACCTTGGTCTACTGACTCCATGTTCAGGACTGTAATGTAACAGGTGGCAAGTGTTTGGGTATATGAAAAAGGATAAGCCATCTGAGCTGAGACAATGCAGATAATCAGAGGGTACATGGAGAGGAGCCAGATCCGCAGAAAACAAAGAAAACTTGCTTTTCCATCTGACTTCAATTATCCAGTGTTCTCATCTATTTTTTTTTTCAGAAAGGATCAGTTCCAAGTCACATGATTAACAGAAATATGGCCCTCCGAGCACATCTAAAAATACATCCCAACCTTAAACAAAGGAAAATACAGTGTACAATATGGCTTTCTTCACAGGCTACAGCAACATTTCCATTTATTGGTTTTCTTCAAAGGGATAGTGCTGCTTAAAAAAAGTATATTAATAGTAACAATAGCATAATATAATGAATATAATGATAAGTGCAAATGGCTGATGGCTCTGGATGGAAGTGTTCAACAGGTAGTGGGAAAAACTTTTTGCTTGGCATCAGTTTGTTATCTTAGTAGTTGGGTTTTTAAGAAACGGCAGATTGGGTATATCTTTTTTTATCGATACAGATTATGACCTAAACAAAGAAAATATATATGTCATTTCAACACAACTGTTTGTAATGGCAATGGGGTGCCATGCTAATTACTGAGTCTGTTTCACTTGATGCAGACTGATTCTTTTTATGTTTTTGTTCCATGCTAATGTTGAGGAGTCTCTATGGGAGTCTAAATAAATCTGCAGGTGCTTCTGGATTTTCTGAAGCTCATCTGCACAGAGAATTGCCTCAGTGTAACTATAGATCTAAGAGAAAGGTGAGGTGTGTATGAAGAAAAAACTTCCATGCAGATTAAAGGTGAATTCATAACATGTCAAAACTGATTCTCTGTGTTATTGTGTCTCTGAAAATATTCTACAAATGTCTGAAACTCTATATACACTTTTTACAAAGTTGCCCCTATTGATAGATAATCTTTTGAGCCAATGATCCTTATGAAACATCAAGTTTTCACTGTAGCTTCTTATTATACCACTTTATTTTTCTAATAAAGAACCACTTTGCTACAGTGATAGGTATCAATTTGTACAAAGTACTGGGTGCAAAATACTAATAATACAGAGCAAATACCCCCCTTATGATATAAAAGGAAAAAAGTTGGCCCAGAGACAGTAGCCATTGCGGTGTTTGCTTTTAAACAGGTGACCAAGAATCTTCGAGTCTTCTTCCTTTCACTTTGCTAATTTCTGTAACTTTCGGCGCATGTGCAGTTGTTGCAGACTCCGATGCTCTGAATCTGCAACGAGGGGTAAGCGGATCTCTCCGTGTATGGCCACCTTGTACTGTGTTACTGAAAAGCTTTTAATTAGCCCACATATATCTTTCCCTATCATTGACTCCATTGCCTTTACTTTCTTTCCAAATAGTTAAAAGAGTAAAACTGAAAATAGATGCCAAAAGCATTCAATTGTGATGTACTTTTTTTATTCCAGTTAATGTAAGATAAATTGAAAGCTTTTTCTTATTGGTAGATAGAAACAAATACACATTGCGTGTGTATGGTTGGGAGGTGCTTGCTAAAGGATCAGAATAACTCTGAGTTCTAGTTGCCTTTCGATGGGTTTGGTTGGTAGGCCTGAATAAAGCATGTTCGTTTCGGAAAGAAGTCTGCATTGGGGTAAAATAGTACAGGTATGGGATCCGTTATCCGGAAAAGCCGTTATCCAGAGAGTATTACAGAAAGGCCGTCTCCCATAGTCTCCATTTTATCAAAATAATCCAAATTGTTATAAAATTATTTCCTTTTTTTTCTGTAATAATAAAACAGTAGCTTGTACTTGATCCAAACTAATATATAATTAATCCTTATTGGAAGCAAAAACAATTGGGTTTATTAAATGTTTACATGATTTTCTAGCAGACTTAAGGGCAGATTTATCAAGGGTCGAATTTCGAGGGCTTTTTGCCCTCAAATTCGACCCTTTTTCGATTTAAAATCCGACAAAATGGAACATCGAATTTGTTGGATTTTAGCGCTATTTGATTTCTCGATAAAACAGTTTTACGAAGAAAATCGTACGAATCGAACGATCAAAGCATTTGATCGTACGATTTCTATTCGAACATGAAACTTAGAAAAAAATAGCCTATGGGGGCTTCCCATAGGCTTCTATAGCAATTTGGTAGGTTTAATCTGGCGAATTGGCACATCGAATGGTCAAATGATCGAATAGATTTTTATTAATTTTGAAAATTCGATGGTCGAAGTGCCCAAATTTGCATATTCAAAAATTCGAAAAAATCATAAGAACAAAATATGATCGAAGTCGATCTAATTGATTGAATTGCGAATCTTTCACACAAATTTAGTAAATCTGCCCCTTAATGTACAAAGATCCACATGGAAAGATCCATTATCCAGAAACCCCCAGGTCCCGAGCATTCTGGATAACAGGTCCCATACCTGTCCTGCTCTTGACTCCAACTTCAGGGTTAATATTCCCTGTGAGAGTGAGCGAGGAGAGTCCCCACCAAACAATATGAAGAGTACAGTAGCCAATTTACATTTCTTCCACCCAAAAAGGCCATCCCTGGCTCTGGCACGCAACATAGTATTGTGTACTCTCTGCCAACCCCTCACAGTGGCCCCTTTGTTTATATGAATTCTCAAGAATTAATTCCCTTTCTTTTGTTACAAGCTATTTCAAATGTGGAACTTCCCCAATCGAATCACTATGACCGGCAATTTCAATTCTAGTCTGTACATAAGGTGGGCAATTAGCCTTTAAAGCCAAAAACATCAGAGGGTTCATCTGCGGACTTCATTCCTAGAGGGGCTTCCTGGTGTCTGTCAGGCACCTCCATTCAACACCATCCATCATGTGTTCCTGCCTTTGTAGGTATTCACTTTTCTGGGAAAAATCTCTTGAGATGTATTTTAATAAATTCTTTCGAATGTGATCCCTGTTTATGATTTATTCCCTTAATCTCTCTGGGTTCCTGAGCTACGGTTTAGAGGTATTTCTTCATACATGAGATTACTGGTAAAGGAGAAATTCTTTCTGCATTCTTACCGGAATTTTCACTCCTGTCCAACTCCCTTCTCAGCAGGTTTCCCCTCCCTCTTTTGTATATTTCCAGACAGCTTGTTACTAAACCTAAGTCGTAAGGTTATATGAGGGGAGGCCATATACTTTACACCGAGTTGTCAGAGAAGAAGAATTCCCAACTTGGAAACCAAAAATACGCTTTTAACTTGATATGAAAGGGCCGCTATTAAGCGCCATCAAATATTTACTTACGCAGACAGTATATTGTGAAATAGTTGACTAAGAAACTAGGGGGTTATTTATTAAAGTCTGAATGCTAAAAACTCCAAAAATGTTGTATTTAGTATAGCGGTAGTAGAATCAGATGTGGGCAGACACATTACTGGAAAGAAGGTCCAGTGGGTTTAATATAATAACATATTGGGTCCCAATGGAAACAAATCGAAAAATTTGGAGTTTTTTTTAACTATAAAGTACAAATTTTTAGTGGGAGAAAATTTTTTATTTTTTTCAAGATTTATTATACCCCAAGGCTGCAAAAAGTCAGACATGCTGAGGTTGTATATAAGTCAATGGGAATGGAGTTTTTCAGGCATAAACTTGAAAAATGCGGGCTTTTCGGGAAATAAGCCAAAAAAATTTAATCAAGATTTTTTACTTAATAAGGTCAAATCATGGATTCTAGTTTGGTCGGACTTTTTTTAACAAAAATAATCAGAAAAATTCAGATTTTGATAAATGACCCTCTTAAAGGAGAACTCAACCCCAAATTTAAAAATTTCCATCAAATTACGTCAAATGTTGCGAACCCACTGCACTAAAACACTGCTCCTTTCACGAAGATTACGAAGACCTAGAAGATCGTGCCCATGTAGCCTGATCCCAGAATCTGCACAGATGGTTAAATAGGCTGGGAGGGGGTCTATATAGGCTAGGGGGTTCGGGTTTTTTAAATTTTGGGTTGAGTTCTCCTTCAATGTCAGAAGTCTGATAATTTTACTTTACTGTAAATATATACTGTACATCCCCTGCAAATCTGGGAGGTCTTTAGAAAAGCCTATACCATATGACACTATCTGTATCTAATTGCTTTGAGAGTGGGTACAAAGTATCAGGTTCTCTGGTGGGACCTAAGGTAGGACACTGTCTAGTTGAGTTTTGGATGTTTCCTCCCTAATCCTGGTAACAAAATGTTACAATCTGAATTTATAGCAAGAAGCATTGTTTATAGTCCCCCAACCAAGATATTAGTATCCTCTGTTCACCTTCTAGATCTTTAGGGTAGTAGACAGGCCCGGACTGGCAATCTGTAGGTTAGGGCAAATGCCAGATGGGCTGCTATAAGTTGCCATAGAAAATCACAATTTAGTGGGCTGGTGGAGGCTGTTTGGGCCTCTAAGTGGGATGATTGGGCCTCTGTGTACCTGAAATGCCAGGGCCTATTTTGATTCTCAGTCCAGCACTGGTAGAAGAACATTTATTAGCAGTTTATCTATCCAAATATCTGTAGAGGGTGTATCTACCTAGGTGTTTGCTACCACAACTCATTGACATGGTGAGTACCTATCTTCAGGATGGGAAGAAACATAGTGGGAGAGTTTAGTCTGTTCTGCAATGTCAAATGTCTATAAAACAACGTGTTCTGAATAGCATTTCTTCTAGAGTTAGCTAAAAGGACATTTATGTATAACCAAACCCACATTGCACCATTTTTTATCACAGCTTGACAAATGGAGGCTGTGAAGTGCATTAAGGGCCGCCCCTATATGCAAGTATATTGCTAACTGGCCTTAGTACAGGGGATTGCAAATGCTTAAATATATAAAGAGACAATAACAGTTCTGCTCAGATCAGATCCCAACTACAGTTTCCTCTTTGGTTTAGTGCACACTTTTCAGAGGGTTCTCAGTGCCAAATACTTAAGCAAGCATTTTGGTACTAAAGTCAGCCTCTGTGTAAGTTCAGTTTGGTGCTTTTTTATCATTAGTATTAAGATTGATGACAGATGGAGAGGGGTGCATTGTTTGCTGTTGTTCTCTGCTGGTGGGCGGAGGTAGAAAACTCCCCTGGATGTGCCCTTTGCTTTAAACTTTCTAAAGTGCACGCCAAGAATTAAGCCGACTGGCTTCAGATCAAATATCTTTTAAATGGGGGAAAACGGTTCTATTTTTTGGTGGGCAACAAGTTGGACAAGAAATTTGAGAGACCCAGAAGGAAGCCTTACTGTAAAATCTAACAAATATATGAAAGTGGGGCAGGTGGAATATTTAATACGGCTTGGCTATGCAGAAATAATATTAAACTGGAAAAACGGTGGCTGAAAATGTTGAAGAACACAACTTTGGGCAGGTGAAGCTCACACAATAAACCACTCTGATGGGATTTGGTGGGTCATCTGGACTCTTGGCTACTGAACCATGTGGCTACAGGACAGTCTGGTTAAAAGAGAAGTGGTGACTTCATGTGTTAATGAATTAAGGGAGGACTTGACCAAGTGCTTCAGTGCAGCCTAAACGCAAAAGGCTAAAGATCTCTGTTATACAGGGAGGTAGGCTGGACAAGGAATGCTGCACACATTATATAGAAACATGGCTGACCAAAACATAATTTGCTGAATCACACTTCATTACACTAGATATACAGGTATCAACAATGTCTATATTGCAGCCTGGATAAGAGGAGCTTATGCGGCTGGCTCTTTGGCATTCCCTTGGCTGGGCTCCCCCCATAACTCCCATGCCCTCTCCTCTGTTACGGACTGTGTGCACATTCACGCTCACATGCATCCGAGGGTGGAGCGTGGAGAGCGTTGTAGCTGGCTGGGTTGCTCAGGGCAGGGGTCCCCAAACTTTTTTGGTTTGGGGACCGGTGTCGAGGCAAAAATTTTCAAGGACTGGAGGGGAGCTCCAATGGTCAAGGGGGGTCGGGAGGGGGGTAGGCATGACAGTGTCCAATCCTGGTGCACCGGCGACCACTTTGGCACGCCAGTGTCCATTTTGGCACACCTTGTTAATTGCGGCCTAGGCTCTACCGCCCACTCCAGGACTGCATGAGGCCCGGTGGTTGGAGACCCCTGACTTAGGGCACCTGCTCAGCTAGACCCATCCCTGCAGAGTGTAAAGGCAGTAAGACATGGGATCACCCCCTGGCATTAGCAGAGGAACTTGCACCTCTATAACTGCTTTGTAAGACTGACTGGAATGAACCACATATTTAAAACTGATTACCTTTGTTTCTGTAATAGTAAAACAGTAGCTTGTACTCAACGAAGATATAATTAACCCTTATTGGTAGCAAAACCAGCCTATTGGGTTAATTTAATGTTTACATGATTTTCTAGTAGACTTAAAAAGGAGAAGGAAAGCTACGGAGACATTTTATTGTCAATAGATTAGCTGCAATAGTGCAAGCTAGAATGCTATATTTATTCTGCAGAATGTCTTACCATACCTGAGTAAACCGCTCTAGAAGCTCTCTGTTTGTTTAGGATAGCAGCTGCCATATTAGCTTGCTGTGACATCTCTCCCTGCTCACGTATAGCTCTGGGCTCAGATTACAGCAGGGAGGGGAGGAGGGAGAGGAGCAAACTGAGCATGCTCAAGCCCGGGGCAAGGAGGTTTAAGCTGAAGGCAGGAAGTCTGATACAGAAGCCCATGTGTACACAATAGAAGGAAATAAACGCTGTGTTTCTTTTGACAGAGGACGCAGAGCAGCATTACTTTGAGGGTTTACTGGTATATTTAGGTGGACCTTTCTGATCAGGCTTACTTAGTTTTAACATTTCCTTCTCTTTTAAGGTATGAAGGAAATAATGGAAAGACTCATTGTATGGAAAACCCCAGCTCCCAAGCATTCTGGATAGCAGGTCCGATACCTGTTTCCAACTCTAAATATCGCTTTTTTCTCTGTAATAATAAAACAGCACATTGCCCTTGATCTCAGCTAAGATATAATTCATCCTTATTAGTATGGGGTTCCAAATTATGGCAAAATCCCATACCTGGAAACCCCCAAGCATTCTGGATAACTGGTCCCATATCTGTACAGGGATACTATCATTCTAAAACATTCCTCATTAAAATATTTCTATTTAATTCTACGGGGTGGGCCCTTTTAGATCAGTACTCACTTAATGAAATATAATGGCACTTGATGGAGGCGCAGGCACATAGGCTTATGTTTAGCCAGACTTCAGAAGCTTTAAGAATTGACCATGTGGTGGAAGAGGAAAAGAAACCTGTGGTTTACAGGCCAATATAGGCCAAGTATGACTTTCACTCCCCTTTAAGGGCTTAAAATCCTGCTGTCATATAAGCAGTAGGTTGCAACAACAGAACCACTGCCTTGAGAGAGAGAGGAAGGAGACTTAACCATTTCATTAACCCCCTCAACACATGTGCAAGGGCACTTTTAACAACGCAAGAAAATCATTTCCTCCTTATACAGGTGTGGGATTCGTTATCCGGAAACCCATTATCCGGAATAGACTCCCATATCTCCCATAGACTCCATTTTATCCAAATAACCCAACAGTTGAAAAATTATTTGCTTTTTCTCTGTAATAATAAAACAGTACATTGTACTTGATCCCAACTAAGATGTAATTAATCCTTATTGGATGTAAAACCAGCCTATTGGGTTTATTTAAACATGGGAAAACATGTTTTTTTCAAAACTAGTGATGGACGAATTCATGCCTTTCACTGTGTGCGAAAAAATCTGTGAATCAGACGCCGGCGTCCAAAAATGCTCTTGGCATCAAAAACGTGACAAAGGCCGTTTTGTGAATTCTTCACCATTCTTAGCAAATTTTTCGGCGAGGCAAAACGGGACAAATTTGTCCATCACTATTCAAAACACATCAGTTAATAGTGCTGCTCCAGTAGACTTCTGCACTGAAATCCATTTCTCAAAAGAGCAAACAGATTTTTTTATATTCAGTTTTGAAATCTCACATGGGGCTAGACATTTTGTCAATTTCCCAGCTGCCCCTGGTCATGTGACTTGTGCTAGGACTTTAGGAGGGAACTACTTTCTGGCAGGCTGTTGTTTTTCCTTCTCATTGTAACTTAATAGTATGCAGTCGGACATTGGTTCTTACTATTGAGTGTTGTTCTTAGATCTACCAGTCAGCTGTTATCTTGTGTTAGGGAGCTGTTATCTGGTTACCTTCCCATTGTTCTGTTGTTAGGCTGCTGGGTGGGGGCGTTATATCACTCCAACTTGCACTACAGCAGAAAAGAGTGATTGAAGTTTATCAGAGCACAAGTCACATGACTGGGGCAGCTGGGAAATTGACAATATGTCTAGCCCCATGTTAGATTTCAAAATAAAATATAAAAAAAAATCTGTTTGCTCTTTTGAGAAATTGATTTCAGTGCAGAATTCTGCTGGAGCAGCACTATTAACTGATGTATTTCGAAAAAAACTATTTTTTTCCCATGACAGTATCCCTTTAAGGTTTACATGATTTTCTAGTAGAATTAAAGTGTGAAGATCCAAATTACGGAAAGATATGTTATCCGAAGAAGAAAAAAAAAACAGGTCCCATACCTGTACAGCATTTTCAGGCATAAACACAAATAAACAAGTCTACTGATACTATCAGTTTCACTTAAAGAGATAAATAAAAAACAACTGAACCTCAATTTTCATTGTGAAAATTTTGTCTGATTTTAGAAAAAGGTCCAATTTCTCCAGACAAAAAAAAAAAAGAGTCCAGTCTTTTAAATGATCCCCGCAGCACCAGGGGAATGAAATGTAAAGTATATAATGATACTTTAATGCTGAATGCGGACAATGTACTTTGTATGGTTTTGTTTACTCGGCATGTTCTGGAATCAATGGCTTTATGTTCCCGTGTCTTTCAGAAGAGACATCTCTAGGCAGGTATAAAAGACAGACAGTCCTATGATACATCATGGCTACTTATTTGCAGCGATTGCCCAGTGCCCTCTGAACTCATTTAAAGATCAATATTTCTCAGGGTCAGAGGGCAGCTGGGATAGATACCAAATACATGCAACATTTCAGTTATGGGTGCCTAGGGGATACCTTCATCTTTAAAAACCTAAAGTGGAGCTCACTCTGATTAATGGAAGACTGGGAATATATTCAGATCATTTTAGTATCTCTTACTCGTTCTTTGTACTCCAGTGTTATAATGGTGGTGTATACAGAAAGCAGAGCAGGTGGGGCCAGGACCACAGAGTTTATAGCATTAAAATTCCCCCCTCCCCGCTACTCTTATTTAAATTGTCGCTCTTGCATGCGGTGAGGAGGTAGGAGTGGTCCCACCCCGCTAAAAAAATCTTCAGAGGAGCCTGATCGCTGCTCCCTCACCCCGTGACAATTTTAAAAATTACTCTTAATTAGTCATTATAAAGGGTATTTAATCTTCTTTCTGAAATGGTCTATATTTTATATTTGTCCTAATGAGAAAAGAGACTCTGTTATAATAAGACTTTACAGCTTATTTATTTAAGTGTGCATGGCTCGTAACAGAGGGTAGGGGTGGGAGGAGAGTGGGGAGCGTGCAGCCAAGGGGAGGGGTGGGAGGAGAGAGCATTAGAGAGGAGG
>CM044444.1:90571684-90633169 GCA_024363595.1 Xenopus borealis
AGGGGAGAGTGCAGCCAAGGGGAGGGGTGGGAGGAGAGAGCATTCGAGAGGAGGGAGGGGAGAGTGACAGATGGAGGGGATAGCGGCAGAAGGGATGGACTAGGGGTAGGCAGAAGACCCTTTAACAGGGACCTGCCCAGCCCCCCAATAGTTGTGCCCTGGGCAGGTACCTCTTCTGCTGCCCCCTGGTTAGTGATTTCATCAGTTATAATGAGAGCTCAGTTGTGTCATTTCTGAGCAATGTTTCACTGAAACTTCTTTATTGTAATAAATAATGTACCTCCTGTTGAAAAATATGAGGATTTCAGAAGTAACCTTGGGGTTCCATCACCTGTATAAAAGCACTTAATATGGTCCTGGGATTCCTTGCTGACTTTAAATATCCTTATATTTGACAACAGGGGGTACATTATTCACTTCATAATACACACAAGCTATGAATATCCTGTGAATGATATCCTTATAAACAGCCTTAGTGAGGAAATAGTGGGCCTTAGAGGGGAAATCAACCAACTTCTCCAGAGTTAGGGGAGCCCTAAAAAGATGCAGTTATTTATGCCAAATTTCAGAGACTCCAGGAAAATTAACATAGGGGGGGGAGGGGGGGTGAATGGTTAAAAAAAAGAAGTCCATTCCAGAAAACCTTAAAATTGGGTTTCTTCTGTGTAAAGATATTAGTAGTCACTGAGGTGTTCAATAACCATATAATACACAAAAGCTATATATTTATATCCTGTAAATTATAGCGATGTCACTAGTTATAAAAGGAGCTAGTGATGTCATTTTTATCACATGACTCACTAAAAGTTGTTTATTATAATAAAGTACCACTTGTTGGCCATGTGCTTTTATATGGTCACGGGACTCCTAGGTGACTTATAATAACCTTATATTTTACAATATGGGGTACTTTATTCACTGTATAGTGTTATGAGGCTGCAGGCCAAGTGATTTATACAGACCATGGAGCTACGAATGGATTTCTAGTTTATTGTTATGATTTAAAGTACTTTATTTCTTATAATACACATATTTCTATATAACCAGTGCTATGCCGGTATAAAGATGCAGACATACGTCAGATTAATATTTAAGTTGGGTGACAGGTTAAGCCATTAACTCAGATAAAGCAAAGTTCTTAAAGGGAGATATTGATTATTGTGTAAATCATAGATTAGATTTACAAGAGGAAGACAAGAATTATGGCCAAACGCCATTCACTGGCTGATAAAGCAAAAGAAAAACACAGCTTTTAACTATTCATATAGCTTCTTAGTTGACATGGATTTTCATCCTTGGTTTATTGCCCCCCATAGTTTATATTGTACAACTGTTTCTGTTTCAAGGGATTTGTTCTGCTTTTCTAGGTGCAAATCTATCATTTTGTCACTGGCAGCCCTGGGCCAGTACCATTCTCATCTCTATTTTGGAGAAGATGTTCCAACTATGACTTCTTGGTATACAGTATGTGTATCTACTGGCCCAAAATATGGCCCTTCAAGTGATGTTTATGGCTCTCATCTTGCCTCTGAGCTCCATATATTTCTATTTAAAGGGATACTGTCATGGGAAAACATGTTTTTTTCAAAACACATCAGTTAATAGTGCTGCTCCAGTAGACTTCTGCACTGAAATCCAGAGTTTTTTATATACAATTTTGAAATCTGACATGGGGCTAGACATTTTGTCAATTTCCCAGCTGCCCCTGGTCATGTTACTTGCGTCAGCATTTAAGGAGGGAACTACTTTCTGGCAGGCTGTTGTTTCTCCTACTCAATGTAACTGAATGTGTCTCAGTGGGACTTGGATTCTACTATTGAGTGCTGTTCTTAGATCTACCAGGGAGCTGTTATCTTGTGTTAGGGAGCTGCTATCTGGTTACCTTCCCATTGTTCTGATGTAAGGCTGCGGGGGGGGGGGGGGGGGGGGGGGGGGATGATATTACTCCAACTTGCAGTACAACAGTAAAGAGTGACTGAAGTTTATCTGAGCACAAGTCACATGACTGGGGGCAGCTGGTAAAACTAAAATATGTCTAGAACCATGTTAGATTTCAAAACTGAATATAACAAAATATGTTTGCTCTTTTGAAAAATGGATTTCAATACAGAATTCTGCTGGAGCAGCACTACTAACTTTTTGGAAAAAACAAAAAAACATTTTCCCATGACAGTATCCCTTTAAATCTTGTCCCCATACTGTACAAGTGATATACTGGATAATCAACCAACAAAATTGAGTTATTATATTGTATGATAACATAAGCAATATCCGTAGAGTATCATGGTCTATTTCGTCCCCTCTGACTCTGACCTGCTCCCCCGCGTCCACTAAAAACTGTAAGCGCTCACCACTCTCCCCCGACCTCCCTTCGAGGACAGAAAAGATACATGAGGCAACTAAGGCAAGGGAGAAGGGCTGCGGCCCCTGGATGAATACAAGTGCAGGGGCCCCAAAGAGGGTGTGGGAACCCTTGAGGTGGCAGCCCCAGTGGACCCCAGACCCCCATTATGACCCTGTTTGAGACTTTTTAGATGAGCTACTGTTTTAGTATTATAGAGAAAAGGAAATCATTTAAAAAAATTTGGATTATATGATTATAATGGAGTCTATGGGAGACGGCCTTTCCGTAACTCGGAACTTAGTCGGAACTGGAAAACAGGTTTCCGGATAACGGATCCCATACCTGTACTAATAACATCCATCCAAGCTGTCAACATAGAGTTTCCCAAACAGGAGGTACCAATAGAGGGGATTTAGGGCCAAAACTGAAGGACTATTAGGCTGAGAGTTAAATGCCTATTTGCTGTATTATATATTGATTGATGGAAGTAATTACTGGCATTGGAATTTCGGGATAATGGATTTTTCTGTAATTTGGATCTTCACACCTTATGTTGAATTTAATAACTGAAACATTATATAAACCCAATAGGATTGTTTTGCCTCCAATTAGGATACATTATATCTTAGTTGGGATCAAGTACAAGCTACTGTTTTATTATTACAGAGAAAAAGAAAATACATTTAACGTTTTTGAACTAATTGGATAAAATGGTGTCTATGGGAGACGGCCTTCCCGTAATTCAGAGTTTTCTGGATAAGGGGTTTCCCATAACGGATCCCATAACTGTATATCATTTTCAGATATAGTTGTAACATTTTTGAAGAGGCTTTAACCACTAAATTGCGCTCCCACAGAGGGGCAGCTACAAATTTTGGAGGCCTCTGGTTTAAGGTTTGGGGACTTGAGTATACCTGCAGGTTGTAACACTATTTTATTAATCCCTTTGGCTCTTACAGTCAACTGCAGGCAGTGAATATCTAGAGTCCATCCATTTGGCAGCATTATAAACTATCTATTTGTATGTCCAACTTTAGCGGAAGAAAGATAATAGACCCATTTCCATTGCACTGCTGGGGAGTTGCTGGCAGTGTAGATAAGCTGACAATGTACATATGTTGAAAATCAGAAGTCACACAAGTGCTTAATACAGTATCAGGTGGGAAATAAAGAAATGTACATGTAGAGTTTTAATAACAGTATTATGGTATTTTCACACTGCACTCCCGGATTTTTACTCACATCACTGCTTTCGTGGTGCTGGTAATCCGTTGACCCAACACGGTCCCTTAGCAACAGCAATTCCCAGTAATGGATCCGCACACACTTATTTCTGCAGTGGGGGAATTCCCCTTTATTCAACCACCAACTTCAACTTCAGTTGAAGTTGGTGGTTGAATAAAGGGGAATTCCCCCACTGCAGAAATAAGTGTGTGCGGATCCATTACTGAGTTTTAATAACAGCAATATGAAGTCAAAGGTGTTTGTGATAATAATAACATGTCAAATAATGAATTAAATTTTAAGGACCAGTAACCGCAAAACAAAATCTAAAAATATTCTTAGATTTTGTCTACCCAGCATCTGCAATTGATTGTCAGGAAGTGTTGTAAGGGCTAGTCCACACGGGAAGATTCAGACTAATCGCCACTTCTTCGGGGCCGACTAATTTCCCTGAATTGCTTGCCCGTGTCTCATGCCCGCTAAACTATAAGTCGCCTGCGCCTATTCACACGCGACGCTGCATTTTCCTAAGTCGCTGAAAATTGGCTCGTGAGGCAATTTCGAGGGACTTAGAAAAACGCAGCGCCGCGTGTGAATAGGCGCAGGCTATTCTTCAATGAAGCAGCTGGAAGGCAGGGGGAAGCGGTTCGGGGAGACAGTTGTGAGACGATTAGTCGTCAGGTGACAAATCTCCCCGAGTCTTCTTGTCTGGACTAGCCTTAAAAGAAAAGGTTTTATCCTATAGGCGTGTTTGGTTTTGCTTATCCGCTCTTATGTTTTAAAAACAATGTTGCTCACTAACCCATGGATGTTGCTCTTGTTGACCCCAAATCAGGTTTGAGGAGGCAGGTTTACCAATCAGAGACCTTATTTAGCACCACCCAGGAACATTTTTCATGCTTGTGTTGTTCCTCAACCCTCTTTATATTTGAATGTGGCTCCTGGGTAAAATTGCTTGGGGACCCCTGTTCCAGGGCTGGAACATGTCTAGGGCACAAAGATGCACTGGGCAGGTTCCTTTTAAACAGTTGTTTGCCTACCCCTAGTCCAGGCAGCTCCTGCTTCTGCTCACTCTGATTGTGCCTGCTCAATCTTTCTGTGTGAGATCAGAATGCAGGGGCACAAATTGTGAAGATGACCGTCTGGGTTGCCTAGGGTTGATTTGGCCGGCCTCTGCCCTTTTCTAAACTATGCAAGGATAGATCGTGTCAAGGCCAACAATCTTTTGGATTTGTGCCAGGTTTGTCCATCTACGCAGTGGGTCAAATCTCTCTGGTTTGATTATTAGACCCTGGGTCAACTATTGGATCATGTGGAGACCTATGAAGATCCATCCACACACTGAGGCACTAATTGGCCAGATGGATTTCCAACCTATTCAATCTGTCAGGCAGGCTAATCAGCAGGCACCATGTGTTGGGTCATTCAACTGTCAACTCATTTTAGAGGAGCTAAGTCAGAAGCTTTTAGCCACCCATCTGATGTGCCATGGTCCTTATTTTGCTCCACCAGCATATTCCATCTGGAGAAAGGCTCCTTCCATAGAAGGACCCATAGAACTAAATAAAGCCAACTTTAGTGGCAGGTAGATTTTGGTTCAAAAGCATGGCAGCACAGAAACCAGTGCAATTAGCATCATAATTTAATAACCAGCCCTGTAGCATCAGCTTATATTAAAGAGAAACCTAATTAGTGAAGTGACGACCCATAAGCTTAGCTTCTTAACAGCTGCTCGGAGCTCGTTGAGCATGTGTTGCAGACACTTTCCAAGATGGTGACCCCCTGTGACAAGTTTGAAGTCCTGGATCACTGCTGCTATTGACAAGCTGAAACTTTAGGCTGGTGCAATAAGTGCAATATATAAAACATGGCATTTTTAGCCACATTCATTTTTAGGGTTTAGTTCTCCTTTAAAAGCAAAATTAATCAACTGTTTCATATCTAGTTTAAGGTTATACGAGGCCATGTTACCAGTGTTCTGAAAAAAAAGCAAAGCATTTGGCTTGAGTGGGTTTGGAATATTGGATGTTGACGATTTATGAGTTAAGGTCATAGGCAAAACTAGAGGAGCTGAATGATGAACTCAACGAGAAGGAGCAGAGATGTTAAAATGATTTAGATTATACACTGAAGTGACTCTTAGGATGAAGGAGCTAATAGAGGATACAGAGTGATCTATATACTGGGGCAAGGCTAGACGGGCACAGGATGATAGAGTCGAAATAAATGGAGTTGAAATCAGGCATCTTGGGATGCCTGTTTACCCTCAAATGTTAAGTGCTTCCCTGTCTTCTCCATTGGGTGTTTTAAGTGAATAAAACATTTGTTTGATTTTCCATCAGATTTATATCTCCAGCAGCATCGGCCAGTTCTTCAGCCTCTTCATTGAGATATGTGGAGCCTGGCTGAGCTCCAGGGTAGCTGGCAGTGTAATAGAGTTACACTTCCTACATGTGTTTGAATTGTGAGCTTGGCGTAGGACGAGCCAAAACTTTTTTTTCTTTCTGTTTTTGGATATGTAGCATGATTTTCAAAGCACAGAGAAGTTACCCAGAAAGACAAAGATGAAATTTGTGCATTCATCGGCCACAGTGAAAGACATAAGGTTAAATTGCAGTTAAAAACACCATCGACCTCAATGTGATTTAGTCTTAGCAAGCTGTAAGAAGATCTTCAGATCTCACAAAGGAGAGTTATAAATGTGTATGTTCAATATCAATGATGGGGGTTACCAAGGACCTGTACATGTTGTGATGAGATACAAGCCACTCAAACATAAAGACCTCTTCTGATTTTTTGTGTTTCTGATCTCAGTTGTATTTATCAAGACCTTCAGATATCACAAAGGAAGGTTATAGATGTTGATGTTCAATGTCAATGATGGGGGTTACCGGAGTTTAGTTGTCCAAAGACCTGTAAATGAAAGAAAGAAAAGAAAGAAAGTTGGTTGAAGGTTTACATTTCTTTCACTCTCAAATTGTGAAATATTTCAAATATAAGCATGACACCCAACACCTGTCTGTTGTATGGGACTCCCTTAAAGGAGAGATATATTGTGTAAAAACAAGAATCTGCTAGTGCATTATACACCTCTAACTCGGACTGGGCCGGTGGGACACCAAGAAAAAAACCTATTGGGCACGGCAGGCCCAGACCCTCTCCCTGTGTGAAGCTTTTTTTGCTTCCCTGGCCCCTCCGCAAGAAGAATAAGGTAGACGCGGGCCAAAGGGGGGTTATGGCTCAGGCAGATAGGTTGGATGGGGCTTGCTTCTGGGATGGGGGCAATGCTGCTCTAACTATAGCAGGAATGTTCTTATAAAATGTGTGTTTGGGACTGATAGGGAACTGAAACCCGTCTTTGCTTGTGAGACTGTGATTTGCTACTCCCTCCTCCTACTGTGCTTCTGGCAGGGGCTGTTAGGACAGACCCACCCTTCATTTGAAACATGGACAGGACCAAAGCAAATCTATAGGGAGCTCCAATAAAGGGGCCTTTTTTTTAAGATACTTAAATTCCAAAGAAAGACGGCACTCCGATAAGGGAAACCAGGTTTATTACTGATTAGGGATGCTAAGCCCTACGCGTTTCGGGAATCATGCCTATGATTAAGGGATTGATTCCCGAAATGTGTAGGGCTTAGCATCCCTAATCAGTAATAAAGCTAGTTTCCCTTATCGGAGTGCTGTCTTTCTTTGGAATTGAAGTGGATTATAGCAGAGGGACGCTGCCGACTGAGCACCCGATCGGGAGTTGTGAAACAGTATTGGAGGGGTGATCTTTGAGCGGTCCCTTTGGTTAAAGTGAAGTACTTTTTTTCCCACTGGTTCAGGGAGAGAATTCCACATCTTCACAGCTGAACATAAACACAAGATAACATCTAGACTTGATTACAGCTTACAACATATCCATTCTGCCTCCAAATGATCTTTAGAACCACGTTAATGCTGAAGTAGACTTTGACATTATTTACCGTAATGTTCACAGTATGTAAAAAGTTTCCAAGAATTTTTTTTTGTATATTTGGCCTCCTTATCAACACTCTCTCCAGCTCATTTATATCCCTCTTAAAGGACAAGGAAAGTGTAAAATAGAATAAGGGTAGAAATGCTGTATTTTGTATACTAAACATAAACATGAACTTACTGCACCACAAGCCTAATCAAACAAATGATTTATGCTTTCAAAGTTGGCCACAGGGGGCTGTCATCTTGTAACTTTGTTATACATCTTTGCCTGACACTGCACATGCTCAGTATGGTCTGTGCTGCTTAGGGATCGTCATAAATGATCAAAAAACAAAGCTGTTTGAGTTCTGCATGGCTGGTAAGTAAGCCAGGGGCTCCCCCTGCTGTTCATAAGTATGATTGTTTCCCTGCCAGAAGTTAGGGACTGTCTGACAATTCCTATCCACAGCACTAAATGAAGGGAGAATGTCACTGCATACAGTCAGGTTTCTTATAAAAACGGTACACATTTTTAAATTAAAGTATATTGGAGATAGATTTCTTTTTCACTAAAGAAAGTAAAAATGGGATTTTATTTCTTTGCCTTTCCTTGCCCTTTAAGGACTGGAGTGCACAACTGCACTGCATACTCCAGATGAGGCCTTACTAGGGATCTATACAGAGGCAAAATTATACGACTATGAAGATAGGTCATTGATCCAGGTCATGGAATATCTAACACAAGTAACTCAAAACAACTGGAATAGCTGAGAAATTCTAATGAATTTTAAAACTGTTAAGGTTTATTAGAAAACGTACTGGTCTAGTTGGAGGTACCATTGTACTGGTGTTTTCTTTACTATAAAATATGAATTTTTTGTGGGAAAAATTTTTTTTTCTTAAATCCAGAGGGTGTTAAAAGTCCAGGAAAAAAAAGTACTCCAACTCAGACTTGTTGAGAAGAAGTCAATGGAAGAAGTCGCGGAGATATCCTGATCTGCAACAATCTGAAGATTTAGAGGTTTTCAGTCACAAATGTGAAAAAATATCAGGTGTCAAATCTGAAAAAAGTTTTCAGGTGTCAAATGTGAAAAATTTCCATAGTTAAAATTCTTTCACAATTGTATCAATAATGTTTGGAAAAATGTATTGATAAATAAGGGGGAAAATCCGCGTGGAGTTGGTCGGCCTATTTTACCAAAAATTATCAGAAATTTTCGGATTTTGATAAATAAGGCCCTAGATGTTGAGCTATTTATTTATGACATTACTGAAGAGTGCATGAAGAGTGTACTGGGCACGTTTATGTCAACGGTGATTACAAAAAAGTGGAATCCAAACACAAGTAAAACAAATATTTTATTCTAATACACAAAGGGGGTAAATGCAATTTAACAGATTGTTTTAGAGGTAATATACCTGGTATGTCCGAATATATTGTCTATAGTGGAAGTATGCCGTTGTACACGTTCCTCACTTATGATGTGCATAGATTCTCTAATATGTTAAACATATGTAAATGGCACATTATAGGCAATAAGCTAATTTCCTTCTGTGCATGAGGTAAAAATTGGATTGTATATGTTGGCGAAATGCAATGATGTGGTCATTTAACCGAACTGTATAAGGATTGGTCTAGATGTGGGGTCCCAAGCAAGCACCAGGGGTGAACACCCAAAATAGACAACCATAATGGTTAGCAACTCTGCCTTACAACTATATGGGGCCATTAGCCAACATGGAATAAATTTAGGCCACACTTACACATTGATCCAGTCCAACAAGGCTTTGGAAAGATCAGCTGGATCAGAAAAAAGACCACCCAGACCAATTTGCTGAATAAAGGCCCCCATACGCGGCCTGATAAAAGCTGCCGACAGACCAAGTCGACAGCTTATTGGCCCGTGTGTGAGGCAATCCGACGGGCTTCCTGGATTGATATTTGACTGAAAATTGGCCAGATCACGATTGGGCAAATTACAAAATCCTGTCGGATTACAGCTGCATCTGTGTTCATGCAGTCCCACCATCCGACAGCCCATATATCCTCTATTCTGATCCGATCGTTGGGCCATAGGGGAGGCGGTTCGGGGAGATTAGTCGCCCCAAAGAAGTGGCAATTAGTCACCAGGTAACTAATCTCCCACAATCACCAGGTGTGGATGAGCCCTTAGCAAATTTAAATTAGAGCCTTCTAGTGCCTATTCTTTTATTTTACTTTTAGCTTCTATTTCCCTTTAAGCTTATTTTCCATTGTGTCACAGTCATCATTTCTTTATCCTACTGGCTGAGAAACACTTAGACATTAATAATATTAAGAATCTCCATAAAATGCCACTAGTTTTTCCACAAAATTCATAATAACACACAAGGAAATACATTTACTACTGTTCCTTACAACATTAGAAAATTCTTGGAAAGTTCGGCTGTCTGTTAAATATTCTGAGGTTCGGGCAGGTAAAGGTCTTTGTCTTCTATCGAGTATTCGGTGTTCAGAAGAAAAAACGACTATAAACTGTGATTAGATAACAACTGGATTGGCATCTTCTGATCTAGAAGTTCCTTAAAGCTCCTCCTTAAAAAAAATGCATAGGTCCGTCTAGTTTCTAAAGGCATTTCTTAGCATTTTAGACACCGGTAGCTCCTCCATGTTTTCTCCTGAAGAAGAAGCTTCAGGTGGCATGTTGGCTACCACTGTCCTTTTACATAAATACTGAAGGGAAACCACTTTGCAATTCAGTGGCTGTGTAAGCATGAGAGGAACGGGTTGGTCGTTCCCTTCAATGTAGCACAGGTTGGAGTCAGATTCTCCTGCCGCTGTCAGACGCATATAATGCTCCACCAGTTTGACCACACAAGGGAATGTGTGAGGAGTCTCTGCCCCTGCCACTGTCTCCAGATAGAAGGAAGGACCCTCAAGCTTAATGCGCAGGTTTGTGATACCGGCAGATGTGCGAAGGCTGAGGGTAAAAAGATGGTGATGATCTGAAGAGTCACGAATAAGGAAGGAACCGACAGGCTGGTCAGACAGGAGCTTTTTGGCTTCTGTGCCAGACAAAGTGCTCCAGTAGTAGCCGCTGGCTTCCAGTCTTTCAAGAGCAGTCTCAACCTTTTCATAGTCCCCACAGAATGACTTATAGTGGTAGGACAGCTGGGCAGCCTGTCGATTCATGGCTGCAAAGATGGATGATGGACAAGGGCAGCGATGAAAGCAACTCCAGCGAAGTGTGACCATCGTCAGGCTAATCGACCTTGGCCCTTGCGTCCTGTGAGAAGGATGAGCCAGACAGGTTGTCATAACATGATTCTCATGGCTCACCTCAATCCGTCTTCCTAACTCCCCTGAAAAAAAAAAAATGAAATGCACATAAGATAAAAAGCAAATGTTAACGTAAGAAAGTATCTTCCAACAGTTGGTATCAATCGTTGACCGTAAACCAGCCTGACTTGGACCTTCCCTGTAGCTAAACCTTTTTCAGATTCAGTGATGTTGGTGTTAGGTAAAGGGATAGGAACTGGCCAATGGTTTCTATGGGAAGGGGGCCAGTAAAAGCTTCAACAGAACATCATTATTAAGCTCTGTAGGGGAATCTTTAATGAATAACTGGGTTTTGTAGAGAAACAACACTACTAGCTTCAATAAGAAGTCAGGTTATCAACAAGAATTAAGCTAGTCAAGACTAAACAAGACCTGATAGGCCAATCAGGCACACTCTCTCCGACTTAGTAGCCCACATGCAGAACTAAGGAAGAGGCCATACATTCTCTTTCTTTTGCTACATTCCTGTTTCAAGTCGCTGAACACCATACACTGGCCATCTGTATATGACATTTTCAAACCTGCCTGATATCCAAAACAATTTGTACATGGATATTGGTCGGGAGCTCCGGACCTCCACACATGCACAGATAACCATACACAAGGTATGGGACCTGCTATCCAGAGTGCTCGGGACCTGGGATTTTCCAGATGATGGATCTTTCCATAATTAGGATTGTTGTACCTTAAGTCTACTAGAAAATCATGTAAACATTAAATAAACCCAATAGGCTGGTTTTGCTTCCAATAAGGATTAATTATATCTTAGTTGGGATCAAGCACAAGAAAGGAAGTTTGGATAAGATGGAGAGATGGGAGCCTTTCCATAATTTGGAGCTTTCTAGATAATGGATCCCATGCCTGTATTTACAACACCAACATTATGCCACGATATTCAAAAGCACAGTGTCTCTTTTTATTTGAATGTGAATATGAAATGTTAAAATTCATATAATTATTATGGATGCACCAAATCCAGAATTTGGTTTGGGATTCTGCCTTTTTCACTAGGATTTCGGGAAAATCCTTGTGCCTGGCTGAACTGAATCCTAATTTGCATATGTCACAAAACAAGGAAGTAAAACATTTTTTTTCACTTTTTCCTTCCCTGCCCCCATTTGCATATGCAAATTAGGATTCGGATTCAGTTTGGTATTTGGCCGAATCTTTCATGAAGGATTTGGTCAAATCCCAAATAGTGGATTCGGGGCATCCCTAATAATTATATACAGATGCACTTTTATAGAAGCTGTTGATTGAACTGCAAAAAAAATCCAGGCTTTGAAAGGACTTTGCATAAGATGGCCACCCCCTTTAAAAGAGAACTAAACCCATACTTAAAAAAACCCCTCCTCCCCATAGACCCCGCTCTCCCCAGCCTACTTGGTATCCCGGGCAAATGCCTCTAAGTTTTTACTCACCCCGCGCGGCTGATTCAGATGTCTGAGTTCACGGCAGCCATATTCTTCGTCTTCGTGTCTGCTTTCAGCTTTTTTGGCGATTCCTGCGAGTTTTGGCGCCTGCACGGTTGTCCAGAAGCGGGAAATAGCTCTAACTGCACATGTGCCAAAACGTTGTTCAATACACGAAGATTACAGAAGAAGATGGCTGCCTTGAACTCCAACTCCGATCTGCCGAGAGGGGTGGGTAAAAAGTTAGGGGCATTTGCCCAGTGTAGCAAGTAGGCTGGGGGGGGGGGGCAGGGTCTAACAGGGGAGGTTTTTTTTTTTTTTTTTTTAAAGAATGGGTTTAGTTCCCCTTGTTACAATTGTTAACTTGTATTTTATAAAGAGCTGGCATATTCCACAGTGCTGTACTGTAAATGGGTGTATACACGGAACATATAGATTACATACAAAAAATACAACTGATACAAGGGATAATGAGGGATCTACTTAAAAGAGCTTACAATCTAAAAGATAGGTGGATAATAACAACTCATAACACCCAAATGGGCAAGAATAACGGCAGGTTCTTTTGGAAAATACGGAAACCCTAGATTATAAATTGCTCCATTCTTGTACTGGTACTGGTTTGGTAAAACAGTGACACAATTAATGGGTTTTACTGGCCGACACAAGTAAAGGTGGCCATACACGAGGCGATAAAAGCTGCCGACAGACCAAGTCGGCAACCTATTGGCCCGTGTATGTGGCCCTCCGACTGGCTTTACCGATCGATATCTGGCCGAAAGTCGGGCAGATTTAGAACAGACAGGACTAAAAATCCCGTTGGATTGCGGCCACATCTGTTTGCTGATGCAGTCCCACGATCCGACTGCCCGTATCTCCTCCTCAAGGTGGGCATATCGGGAAGAGATCCGCTCGTTTGGCGATCGTATGGCCACCTTAAGAGTGTATGGGGGGGGGCTGGGGAGGTGTTAGTTTTAGCACATTAGATTAGAATAGTACCAGAAAGCTTTTTTTGAAAAATCAGGAACATGCCAGTATCGCTTTACAGGAAAGATTAGATATTAATATTTCTCATGCTTTCCTACTTCCATGTAATATCACACGAATAAAGGTCAACAACAGATTTATTTTTATTATGCTCTTTTCAGTGAAATGCTTGCTGACAGTGTTGTTGCTTCTCCTTTTTGCTCTTTATAATTTAAAAAAAACCAACTACAATATTGATAAAAAATCAATAATTAAAAAAAATATTCTGGATATTGTTTGAATTAAAATCAAATAAATATTTTTCTGATTTATTTTATTTCACAGTGCAGTGCGGATCATAGTTATATAAATACTTCCTGCCTTCTCTTCATCTGTAATAGGCACATAATCACGAGATAATAATCTCTGTATAAACAAACCCCTCCTTCCTGCCGGTTGCAGTCTGTCTTAGGCTTTCAGATAAGGAGGAGTTCATAACACAGAGGGTCATCTGTGGACTGGTTAAAGGGATGAATCCATCGCACTCCTGCAATTCACATTTATTGGCGGTGCTGGCCCTCAGTTGACCTGGCTAGGACCCTTAGCAACAGCAATATTTTCACTATCCAGACACATTCCATATTCTGCATTTGGGAACCTTACCCCTTTTATTATATCACCAACCAGGGCCGCCATCAGGGGGGGACAAGTGTCCCGGGCTGAAGGGGGGCCCGGCAGCGCTGCATTTTCCGAAGAGCCGGGCCCCCCTTACCAGCGCCGAGCCGATCCGTGAAGTGCCGATGCGGAAGTGCCGAACAGACGCGAAGGCAGCCGACACTTAAAGTCCTGAAGTCACGGAAATACCCGATGTCACGAGGAGCCAGCACTAAAGAAAATACCTGAAGTCAAGCAAGTATACTGAAGTCCTGCAGCCATGAGTTCAATTCCACCAACACCAATGTGGGTTTTTTTTTTTTTTTTTTTAATCCCCTGGCCTCAAATGTTTTCTTTTAATACTCTATAGGCCCCTGTCACCAATTTTTTATTTTATGGGGCTCCAATAATTTTTTTTTTAACTTGTTAACGGGGGCCCTGTCGCCGATGTTTTTATTAAAAAAATATTTTTGGGGCCCCAATTTTTTTAACTTGTAAGGGGGGCCCTGTTGCCAATGTTTTTTTAAAAAATTATTTTTGGGGCCCCAATTTTTTTAAACTTGTATGAGGGGCTCTGGCACCAATGCTTTAAAAATGCTTTTATGGGGGGGGGGGCTTGCACCAATTTTTTTTTTAACTTATAAGTGAGCCCTGGGGGGGTTTACTTTTTTAGCGCTGATGTCTGTTTGGTCTTTTTAACTTTGATGTGGATTCGGCGGGGATTGGGGCGGGGCTTAGATGCTTGGGTGGGCGGAGCCCAGGGGGCCCCGACAATTTTGTTGTGCGGGGCCCCGTGATTTCTGATGGCGGCTCTGTCACCAACAGTATCAATATTTCAGGGGGGGCAAGGGGAGGGTGTACCCCCCTGAAAGGGGTAAGCTCCCCAACTGCAGAATATTGAGTGTGTGAAGATCTTCATCTGTGGACTGGTAACTTTAACCAATTCAACTCCTCCTACCGCTGCTAGGAAGAACCAGTATGTTGGAAAGCAAAAAACTTTCACTTTCAATCTTTGCCATGTTTGGTGCAAGAAATCATAAAAATCTTAGACATTGCTTAATTAAGCAACATGTTCTCTGTTCATTAAACTGCTGTTGAGCAAGTGGAGTACATTTCCCCTGCATAGGGTTGCCACCTTTTCTTGAAAAAAAATACCGGCCTTCCTACGTATTTATCTTTTTTTCCTATTAATAACATTGGGATCAACCATCAAAAATACCGGCCAGGCCAGTAAAATACCGGCCAGGTGGCAACCCTACCCCTGCAAGACACACAGGGGTCTGCAGTCAAACATTTATAGGGTATTTCCAGTTTATGAAAGAACCAAGGAAGAACAAAGGCTGGAAATCAAAGGGGAATTCAACCCCAAACCATAGTTGCATAATCGATGGCAATGTAATTCTAAGCAACCTTCCAATATACATTTTAACTTTTACAATGTTACAGAATGTCCCATTCTTAGCAACTTTTCAATTGATATTATTATTTTTTTAAATATGTATTTTTTAATATTTACCTTCTTCTTCTGCCTTTTTTTTCTAACTTTCAGATGGGGTCACTCATGCTAGAAGGAAAAAAAATCTATTCCTCTGTGAGGCTACAATTGTATTGTTACTTATTATTACAGGTATTACAAGAGACCTGTTATCAGGACCTGGGGTTTTCCTAGATAAAGGATCTTTCTATAATATGGAATAGGTTAAAGGGATACTGTCATGGGAAAACATTCAAAAGTAATCAGTTAATAGCTGCTACTCCAGCAGACTTCTCCACTGAAATCCATTTTTCAAAAAGCAAACAGATTTCTTTATATTTAATTTTAAATTCTGAATTGGGGTTAGACATTTTGTCAGTTTCCCAGCTGCCCCAGTCATGTGACTTGTGTTCTGATAAACTTCAGTCACTCTTTACTGCTGTTCTGCAAGTTGGAGTTATTTCACCCCCCCCCCAGCAGCCTAACAACAGAACAATGGGAAGGTAACCAAATAACAGCTCCCTAACACAAGATAACAGCTCCCTAACGATAGTAATAGCCAAGTCCCACTGAGACTAATTCAGTTACATTGAGTAGCAGAAATAACAACCTGCCAGAAAGTAGTTCCATGACTTGGGGCAGCTGGGAAACTGACAAATTGTATAGCCCCATGTCAGATTTCAAAACTGAATATAAAAAAATCTGTTTGCTCTTTCGATAAATGGATTTCAGTGCAGAAGTCTACTGGAGCAGCACTATTAACCGATGTATTTTGAAAAAAACATATTGGGTTAATGTTTACATGATTTTCTAGTAGACTTAAAGGGATACTGTCATGGGAAAACATGTTTTTTTCCAAAATGCATCAGTTAATAGTGCTGCCCCAGCAGAATTCTGCACTGAAATCAGTTTTTTTTTCAAAAGAGCAATATATATTTAATTTTGAAATTTGACATGGGGCTAGACATATAGTCAGTTTCCCAGGTGCTCCCAGTCATGTAACTTGTGCTCTGATAAATTCAGTCACTCTTTACTGCTGTACTGCAAGTTGGAGTGATATCACCCCTCCCCAGGAGCCTATCAGCTGAACAATGGGAAGGTAACAAGAAACAGCTCCCTGGTAGATCTAAGAACATCACTCAATAGTAAAAATCCAGGTCCCACTGAGACTCCTTAGGTTACATTGAGTAGGGGAAACAACAGCCTGCCAGAAAGCAGTTCCATCGTAAAGTGCTGGCTCTTTCTGAAAGCACATAACCAGACAAAATAATCTGAGATGCACCTACACACCAATATTACAACAAAACAAGACACTTGGGTTAGGAATTAAATTTTACATGGTGGAGTGAGTTATTTGCAGTGGAAATAAAAACTAAACCATAAAAATCAAGACAGAATCCCTTTAATTAAACATTAATACTTCTGACTCCCAAATCAATGCAGCAGAAGCCAGCTGAATAGAATCCCCTATAAGATATACTGTGCTATAAAAGCCTTGGAGCGCCTCCTTCCCAGAAATTGACATAATATATATCTGATTTGTTAGGCACTTACTGGGAAGTGATGTTCTATGAGCATGTAGCAATCACCGGCTCTAAGCAGTGAATACATTTCGCAGCAGGGAAAAACACCAGTGTCACTTATTAATCACCCCCTGTAAGTCACGGATGGTTTGGACTTGAATTATGAGAATCATCCATTGTGTTTAGTGTCCTGAAGGATTGCTCTGGTGCATTATTTATTTTCTGTGTTAGTAAATGTAATTTCGTGGCGTGACTGCATATTCCCTTCTGATTTATAGGCGCAAACAATTTAATGAGGAGTTCTGGACAACAGTCTCAGCATGTTGTTTGTTCTGCTGCCAACGCTCGGCGCTTCCGAGAAACTGAAGATTATTACTTACCAAATGGAGGAACTATTAACCTGCACAAAGTGACAAAAATATATGTATCGAGATATACCAAAACCATTATGTTCAGACTTACTTCAGTGTTCCTTAAAGGAGAATTCAATCCGTTCTAGAAAAAAACCCTACCCCCTCCCTCCGCCCCCCAAGCCTAGTTACCCCCCTAGGCAAATGCCCCTAATATTTTACCTACCCCTCCGTGTAGATTCTGGCCTCAGGAGTTCAAGTGTTCTTTTTTTTCCTGTCTCTTTCAGAATCAGACCAGTGTTTTCAGGCATGTACAGTTGGAGTAAATTTCCAGTTCTGAACGACAACGCATGCGGCGAAAGTCGTGAAAAGTTCCGGAAAAAAAAAAATCGAAAATTTCTGTGACTTTCGGCTCATGCGCAGTTGTTTGAGACTGGAAATTTACTACAACTGCACACACAGATTCTGAAGAAAATTCAAAAAAGAAGATGGCGCCCGTGAACTCCTGAGGCCAGAATCTGCAAGGAGGGGTAAGTAAAAAATTAGGAGCATTTGTCGGAGGGGGGGGGGGGGTTTCTAAAACAGATTTAGTTCTCCTTTAAAGGGGTGGTTCACCTTTACGGTAACTTTTATTATGTTATAGAATGGCCAACTCTAAGCAACTTTTCAATTGGTTTTTATTATTTATTTGTTATATTTTTATAGTTATTTGTCTTTTCGTCTGATTCTTTGCAACTTTCAAATGGGCGTCGCCGTCCCCTTCTAAAAAAAACAAATGCTCTGTAAGGCTACAAATGTATTGTTATTGCTACTTTTTATTGCTGATCCTTCTATTCAGACTCTCTCCTATTCACATTCCAGTCTCTTATTCAAATCAATGCATGGTTGCTAGGGTAATTTGGGCCCTAGTTACAAGACTGCTTAAAATGCAAATTGAAGAGCTGCTGAATAAAAAGCGAAATAACTCAAAAACCGTAAATAATAAAAAATGAAAACAAATTGCAAATTATGTCAGAATGTCGCGCTCTACATCATACTAAAAGTTATCTCAAAGGTGAACAACCCCTTTAAGGACAAGCTGAAATTCATTGGGTGGGGGTGCCAATCTTTTTTGTACCCCATGGTGATTTCAATCCCTAATCTTGGAATTTGGGCAGCTTCTTTATAAAAAAAAAAATGCCGGCCAGGGGTATATGATTATCAATGTCACTTTCTTCTCTTTCTCCAGAGTGGTGCCTTTGGGTGTTCTAGAACAGCTGCAGGTCCCCATTGGGAATAAACAGAAGATGATGATGGTGCAGGGCTCCTAGGCCTATCTTTCAGGTTGGTGCATTTTTTGGAGGAAATTTCCGGACCTGAAACACTGAGCATGCATTAAAGGTCATGAAAATTTCTGATGCATGCGCGGTGGTTTGGGTCCGGAAATCTCCTTCAACTGCACATGCGCCGAAAATGCTGGTCAACATATGAAGAGGACAGAAGAAAGAAGATGGCTGCCGTGAACTCCCATGGCAAGAATCTGCAGGAGGGGTAAGTAAAAAATTAGGGGCATTTGCCTGGGGGGGGGGGGGGGGAGGAAGTCTACACAGGGTTTTTTTTTTGCTTACAGGTTTGGTTCTCCTTTAACTGCCTTCCATCACCCCATAACTATATCTCTCTGCACGGTGTATTAGACAGAAAGGTGCCTTCTTCTGCCCATCTTCAGTCCAGACTCCAGGTACATTATAGAGAGGGGTTATCAGAGCTTAGAGCTACATAAATCAAAACATACCCACATTCTAGTCATTCCTATGGAATTTTTAGAATTGTATTGATCGATGGGTGCAAGTTAGAACTGCACAAACGATAAAAGATCCTCTGCACACCACTTACTTGATTATTTCGGGTGCATTCACATCCATGGCTGCTCTCAGGCTAAACGACATCCAGCAATATTGTATGGAAGGAGCACGCCTTTACACCAGCAATTGCCTTTTCAATTGTTTATTGCAGCAAAACGTAACACTATGCATATTTTCATAGGGGTTTAGTTGATATATTAACTCTTTTCAGGTCACAGGCAAATAAAACATGCCTGTTGCAGTGATTCTGAATTTAAAAGCCCAACCCTTAGGGGCTGATTTACTAAGGGTTGAATAGGGTCGAAGTGAAAATTCATATAAAATTCGAATTTCAAAGTGATTTTGAGCTACTTTGACTATCGAATAGCCCAAAATTCAATCTGAATTGTTAAAATTCGAAATTTTCCAATTTTGAAGTACTGGCCCTTTAAAAATCCTTCAACTTTGACTATTCGCCAGCTTAAGGGCTCCTACACACGGGCGTTTTTACCTGCGCTCTCCTGCGTTGCGTTTTGCTGCGTTCAAATGCAGGGGAGCTCAGGTATAGACGCACTCAATTATTTTCATCGGGGCTGTACTCACACGAACGCATGTGAGCGCCGAACGCAGGAAAAATGCAGCATGTTGCATCTGAATCTGCGTTCGGCGCTTACACGCGTCTCGTGGGTACAACCTCATTGAACAAAATGAGGTGCGTCTAGACCTGCGCTCCCCTGCTGCTGAACGCAGCCAAATGCAACGCAGGGGAGCGCAGGTCCAAAACGCCCATGTGTAGGAGCCCTTAAGCTCCCAAATTGCCATTTTAGCCTATGGGGGACCTCACAGAACTTTTTCTAAGTTCTGAGAAATCGAAGGATATTTGTGAAAATCGTTTGCATCGTTCGATCGAATCAAAGGATTTTCACAAAAATCCTTCGATTTCTCAGAACTTAGAAAAAGTTCTGTGAGGTCCCCCCATAGGGCGTTTTGCTGCAATAAACTGCAATAAACAATTGAAAAGGCAATTGGTGGTGTAAAGGTGTGCTCCTTCTATACAATATTGCTGGATGTCATTTAGCCTGAGAGCAGCCATGGATGTGAATGCACCCGAAATAATCAAGTAAGTGGTGTGCAGAGGATCTTTTTTCGTTTACGAATACGCCTCTTTTTTCCACTTCGAAATTCGACCCTTAGTAAATCAGCCCCCTAAGTGTAAATAAATACTGGTGAATAAGTGCATAACAAATAATACATATTTTCTTGAGAGGGTCCAAGAAACATTGTGGACGACGCCAGTATTTTTTTTTTCACATTGTGCCCTTCCTTGCACCTAATTAATGACCCCTTTTAGTCTCATTCACTAGTGCAACTATAGAGGAAGGAGACCCATCATGGGAGGACCTGGGGAGCGTGGAACACATGGTTTGCTTCTTCTATAGCTGTGGCGATGAACTCCTACATGCCGCTGAGAAGTTGGGGGATACTGGCGGGGAATGCATGGGCAGGAATTAGTGTGTCTACAACAAAAGCCAGTGCCAAAGGCATGGGAACAGACAAACAAGTATATAGGGTAATATTATTTTAGATAAGTCACCACTTTCTGTGCTTAAAGGATTTGGTTAGTTCCACCATATATTTGTTAATCTCTTCCAGTTTTATCACCACCATAGCCGAAACAGAAAGAAGTTTCTTAAAGGGATACTTTTTTTCCCTCAAAATGCATCAGTTAATAGTGCTTCTCCAGCAGAATTCTGCACTGAAATTTGTTTCTCAAAAAGAACAAACAGATTTTTTTATATATTTAATCTTGAAATCTGACATGGGGCTAAACATATTGTCAGTTTCCCAGCTGCCACGTCATGTGACTTGTGCTCTGATAAACTCAGTCACTCTTTACTGCTGCACTGCAATTTGGAATGATATGACCCCCTCCCTAACAACAGAACAATGGGAAGGTAACCAGATAGCAGCTCCCTAACACAAGATAACAGCTGCCTGGTAGATCTAAGAACAACACTCAATAGTAAAATCCAGGTCCCACTGAGACACATTCAGTTACATTGAGTAGGAGAAACAACAGCCTGCCAGAAAGCAGTTCCATCCTAAAGTGCTGGCTCTTTCTGAAAGCACATGACCAGGCAAAATGACCTGAGATGCACCTACACACCAATATTACAACAAAAAAATACACTTGCTGGTTCAGGAATGGAATTTTTTGCAGTGTAAACAGGGTAATTTAGAAATAAAATTCAGAATCCCTTTCATTTTCCTTTTATAAGCGTTTTTAGATGCGAACACAGAGGGGCAGATTTACTAAGGGTCGAATTTCTAATGGCAAAAAAATTCTAAATTCGACCAGGGAATAGTGGGGAGTTAAAAAAATTCGAATTCAAATTTTTTTAGCGCAATTCGATCGACCAAATGATCGAATAGGGAAATCCGATCGAATTCTAATTCGAATGATTTTTAAACAATCAATCAAATTTTTCCTATTCGATCTTAGGGAATGATCCCCATTTCGGTAGGTTTAATCTGGCGAAGTTGGTGATCGAATTTAAATTTAAAGGGGAAGTATTTGAGCATTGAATTTTCGAATAAAATTTAATTAGAATATTTGAATAATTCGAATTAGAATATTCGATGGTCGAATTTGGTTGAATTTGCCTAATTTGCATATTCGAAATTCGAATCTTTTTGAAAATTCGATCAAATATTCGAATCCTTCATGTGAATACATGTGAATTTAGTAAATCTGCCCCAGAGTGTTTTCAACTTTCACATATAAATCTTGTGTAGCTCCTGGTATGAGCTGTACAGGGCTCTAACCTCACAACGCCGGATCATTTATAATCTCGGCTCCTATAGTTTTCAGTAACCGAACACCAATTGCTAAGCCTTCTGGACGTCACAGCCACCCAGAATCTCGGGAAAGGAGCGCGCCTCTTCCGATCTGGAAGGGATTAACACATATATGGTGGAGTTAACAAAATCTTTAGAGCACAGAAAGTGATGACATATGTAAAACAATATTTCGGTGCCTTTGACGCTGGCTTTTATTTTGGATACTGTGGTTCGGGCTTGAAGGGATACAAGTACAAGCCAGATAAGGATCGTGAACACAATTGGACCTTGGGACTATACTATTTGCACATATTCTAGGAATTGGTGTATGTCAGGCTACGACAATTTTTTTAGCCAACTGCTCATGCTACATAATCCAAAATAGGGACTTTTTGTTCAGAACAATCCATTTCCATGATCTCCCTAAAAGGAATCATTTCAGGAGGCCGTGTTGGACCAGACCCTCAACATAAAGTTTATTTACTTTCAGCTACTCAAACAAACGCAACTGTAATTGTCCCTCTCAGTGGAATTCTGGTAAATGTTTTCCCTTTCAGCTCTTACCAAAAAGTTCTGTTCTGAGAAAATATTTCTTCTCACACTGGACGGGGAGAAAGACAAAGAAAGCACTGACACGAGTTACTGAGCGTGAGCGGAGAGGGCGTGAGACGGAGGCCGAGCTCTGTGTGACCCCGAATCAGATGAAAGGAGCAGGGCCTCTTGCTTCCCAGCGTATTATAAGGAATATATTTGATTCTACTACATGATAAGATCTTCAAACTTGTGTTTTATGCTTCTATTCATTTTCGTACCTATTTTCTTGTGTAATTAATGGGGTGATTCATTGTGATATTGAGCTGGCCATACAGAGAAGACTTAAGGAAGGGTCAAAACATAATCTGTGCATGTGTGGCAGCCCTTGAATCCCAACTGATGCCCTTGTACTAAGGGTATTGGTCAGTACAGAAAAAAAGGTTTAAAAATTTTCTGGCAATGCACCATTTTGGCCAGGTGTGACCCTCCATCTGATGGGCTATGGTTAGCCACATGTCCATTTGCACAAAGGGAAGGGAATTAGGATAACCGACATTTTTTTTTTTTTTGGATGAGACTGAGATTAAATCACGACAGGTAGAAAGTAGGTAAAGGAAAATGATACCACGGAAAAATATAGGTCTCTATAAAAATATATTGCATAAAACAGCTCATATTTAAATCCCTGCTTCATGTAAATAAATATTGGGACTTAAAAGGGGTGGTTCACCTTTACGGTAACTTTTATTATGTTGTAGAATGGACAATTCTAAGCATCTTTTCAATTAGTTTTCATTATTTATTTTTTCTAGTTTTATAGTTATTTGTCTTTTCTTCTGATTCTTTGCAACTTTCAAATGGGCGTCGCCGTCCCCTTCTAAAAAAAACAAATGCTCTGTACGGCTACAAATGTATTTTTATTGCTACTTTTTATTGCTGATCCTTCTATTCAGACTCTCTCCTATTCACATTCCAGTCTCTTATTCAAATCAATGCATGGTTGCTAGGGTAATTTTGGGCCCTAGTTACAAGACTGCTTAAAATGCAAATTGAAGAGCTGCTGAATAAAAAGCTAAATAACTCAAAAGCCTTAAATAATAAAAAATGAAAACAAATTGCAAATTGTCTCAGAATGTTGCTCTCTACATCATACTAAAAGTTATCTCAAAGGTGAACAACCCCTTTAAGGCAGAGGCACATGAAGCTACTGTGGGAGATTAGTTGCCCAGAGACAAATCACCTCCTCTTCAGGCATCTAATCTCCCCTAAATGCCTTCCTGCTGGCTACAATGTAAATTGCCGGTGGGATGGCACTCTGAAAGCTTCATTTTCTGAAGTTGCTTCTACAAGGGAACTTTGATCAATTTCGGAAACCGAAGGGTTCCAAGTGGCTTCCCACCGGCAATTTACACTCTAGCTGGGGCGGCGAGGCAGTTCGGGAGATTAGTCGCCTGGAGAAGAAGCGATTTGTTATTGGGCGACTACTCTTCCCCAGTAACTTTGTGTGACCCTGCCCTTATACTTTTACTATTTGATGCTATTATTCTATCTTGTTACCTTCCCATTGTTCTACTGATGGGCTCCTGGGGGAATGTTAGGGAGTGATATAACTTGCAATGCAGCAATAAAGAGTGGCTGAAGTTTAACAGGTCACAAGTCACATAACTGAGGTCACCTGGGAATTGAACAACATGTCTAGCCCCATGTCAGATATCAACATTAAAAATAATTATAAATAAATTCTGCAGAAGCAACACTTAACTGATGCATTTTGAAAAGAAAGCATGTTTTCCTGCATTAGAATCCCATTAAGACCATAAGACATTTCAAAGTAGTATAGTGGCTGTTTATGTTATGGAATCTGGAATACTAGGGTTTCTGGTGCAACTGGTTAAAGGAACAGTAACACCAAAAAATTTAAGTGTTTTAAAGTAATGAAAATATCATGTAGTGTTGCCCTGCACTGGTAAAACTGCTGTTTGCTTCAGCAACACTACTATAGTTCATAAAAACAAGCTGCTGAGTATCAATGGCAGAAATAGAAAAAAGGCTATATGGCACAGGATAAGTAATGGATAAAAGATAGCATTATGTCCTACAGAGCTTATCTGCTATCTGTTGTGTAACTTGAGCCTTTTCTCCTTTGAATGGCTGCCCCCATGGCTACACAGCAGCTTATTTATATAAACAATAGTAGTGCTTCTGAAGCAAACACAGCAGTTTTACCAGTGCAGGGCAACACTGCATTATATTTTTATTACTTTAAAACAATTTCATTTTATGATGTTACTGGTACTTTAAGCAGTTCTTCTGTAAATAGGGAAAACAATGCCAAGAAGCTACTTTCTGATTCTGTCATTTTTATGGTATAGTATTTATGTCTAAATTATACTATTTCTATATTACATATAATTCACTCTACCCTTTAAAATGTTATTCCTGAACCAAAAAGTGTATTTTTTTTTGTTGTAATATTGGTGTCTAGGCAACCATCTCAGGTAATTGTGCCTGACCCAGTGATTTCAGTAAGAGTTAGCATTTCACAATGGAACTGCTTTCAGATAAGCTAATGTTTCTCCTACTCAAAGTAATTGGAGGAGTTGTGGTGGGACTTGGATTTTTACTATTGGGTGCTGTCCTTATACAGTAGCTACATCTAGCAATGCAGGTGTTAATGATCTGTTATGCTGTTGCCTCCCCAGTATTCCCAGTGCCACTGAGGGAAAGGGAGGGTGTGATATCACTCCAACTTGCAGAGCAGCATTTAAAGAGGTACTAACACCTGGTGTACAAACACCTCTTTTTTTTTTTTTTTTTTTACATCTATTATAAAATTGCCTTTGAAAGCTACTTGTAACTTTGCCATAAAGTATTTGCATGATGCTTTAACATTACCTGTCTGATCCCCCATGTTCATGTATGAGGGGGCTGCCATATTTGTGCAGCAGGAGTCCGTTAGTATTAGAAACTGTAACTAACAGGCTGAGATATGACAGTCAGGTTGGCAGAGAGTCAGGCTTAGGAATTTCAACTAACAATTATATACAAAAACAAACCTCTCAGCAAACAATTATCAACATGACCTATGGGTAACATTTAATGAAGTCATTTTTTAGTGTCAGTATCACTTTAAGAGTGACAAGTTTATAAGAGCACAAGTCAGGGGCGCCTGGGAGACTGACACTATATTTAATTATTCAGAAGGGAAAAATTATTTCATTATAGAGGACACAGTGGGAAATAGCACTGGCAATGTTTCAGTGTCCATCAAAACTGACAAGTAATACAGGGAGCTGTAGTTCTGCGTGGCTGGCAGGGGATACTAGGAATAAAAGTTCTAAAACATATAAGATATATAACTGTGGCGGAAGTGTGAAGAAGAAGTCTGTTATGTTAACACAAACAAAAAAACAGAATTTTCTGTTAAGTGAGACAGGTAACACTCATAATTTACAGGAAGGTGATTACGGCAGTAAAACATAATTATAGACTTCTTCTATCACAAGCTTTTTACAGAACTCCCAAGCCTCGGTCCCTGTGCTCTGGGGAGCGGCCTCCAACCGTCCATTTCTTTTATTATCCCCTTCCAGATTTCCCACTGTCATAAAAGGCAGTCGTTTGCCACTGCTCCCTATCTATCTGCTCATTAACTGCTCTTATCAACCTGCTATTCTTTGGTTTTCCTGGAGATTGTCACATAGAGCGCTTTATCTAGAGTTCAGCGACAGGGTGACGGGTCACTAGAGTGCTCCATTTCTGGGAAATGATGGAGATCAGGAGAATGGCAGAGACTGCTGGGAGTTCAGCAATTAGCTTTGTGCCTGTGAGCACAATGTGTGTGTGATTACACATTGCTGTCAGAAACTGGATGGCAATATAATGTTGGTATAATATAAGGGATTGAGAACCCCCTATTGTGAAGTATAAGGATATTAGACCAAACACAGGAATTCCTGTTTGGTTTCACAACTAAAATCCTTATATTTTGCACCAAGGGACACTATTTAGGGTAGTGACATACGCTAAGATCAAATCTGCTAAGAGCAAATCGCCTCTGCTTCGGGCAACTAATCTCCCCAAAAAGCCTTTGCACCGGCTAGTTTTCCGAAGTCGCCCAAACTTGCCTCACAAGGAAACTTTGGGCTACTTCAGAAAATGAAACTGGCAACAGGATCGGGTACAGAGGGTGGGTGTTAATAGTAGATTCTCTGCTTGGAGTAAGGTTCTTAGTGGGGTCCCTCTTTGGGTTTATTTAAAGGGCAAGGGAAGGCAAAGAAATAAAATCCCCTTTTTACTTTCATTAATGAAAAAGAAATCTATCTCCAATATACTTTAATTAAAAAATGTCTACCGTTTTGATAAGAAACCTGACTGTCTGCAGTGAAATTCTCCCTTCATTTACTGCTGTGGATAGGAATTGTCAGACAGTCCCTAACTTCTGGTAGGGAAACAATCATACTTATGAACAGCAGGGGAGGGTTTACTAAGTAATGTATCAGCGTTTGCAGATGACACAAAATTATCCAGCCCAATTAATTCCATCCAGGATCTTGACAAAGTGGCAATCTGGGCAGCTAAGTGGCAAATGAGATGCCTTCCTCTGGTCAACTAGCAGTTAGGCAGGTCAAAAAAAAAAGGTTGAACTTGATGGACGTGTCTTTTTTCAACCTAACTCTTGGGAGGAGGGAGGGGGGTCTACCCAGGGGAGGGTTTTTGTCAATTACAGGTTTGGTTCTCCTTTAAGGCACAAAATGGCTCAATGTCGTTAATATATTGATAATGGGTTGAGTGCAAAGGACCTCTTGTATTTGTCTGCATGAATTTTGTGGTCACATCCTCATTGTACCCTCACTTATTGGTGTTAAGCATAACTTTCCCTTTTTTGTTAAGCTGTATCTACCATAAGCTCCCAACACACTGCCATTTAGTGTATAACTTGCATTTATATTATTTTTGCCAAAGTGCATAACCTGCATTTATCAACATTGAACCTCATTTTCCAGATTGCTGCCTAGTTTCCCAACTTAGACAAATCACTGTGCAAAGTGGCAGCATCCTGCATGGAACCTATAGTTCTGCACAATTTAGTATTTAGTATCATCTGCAAAAATAGAAACCGTACTTGCAATGCCCACATCCAGGTCATTAATAAACAAGTTGAAAAGCAAGGGACCCAGTACAGAGCCCTGTGGTACCCCACTAACAACACTGGTCCAATTAGAAAATGTTCCATTTACCACCACTCTTTGTAGTCTATCTTTTAGCCAGTTCTCTATCCAGTTACAAATACTGTGTTCCAGGCCAACATTCCTTAATTTAACCAGTAACCTTCTGTGTGACACTGTAACAAAAGCTTCAGCGAAGTCTAAGTAAATCACATCCACTGCCATCCCAGAATCAAGGTCCCTGCTTACCTAGTTAAGTTAGTCTGGCAAGATCTATTACACATTTCTGTAGGATATCAGGCAGGAGCAGCTTTTAAGTGATTGTATACAATCAGAGGTAAACATAAACTCTGTGCAATACAAAGGTTTAACAGTAAGTGAATGAGCCCTATAGCGAAATCTTAGAAAATATTATATTTTTTGCAAACAAAACTGAACCGGTCTGTTGGCCATGATCTCAAGTGCACGGCCTGCAGTCTCATAAACAAACAAAAGGCCCCGGCTTGTATACAGGAGAAGTGACCCTGTGAAACAGTCACCAGTCCATTCATGCTTCCAGTCAAGAGGGTATAGGTTATGATTGGGTATCCTCACATGACCACCAACAGATCAATAATGCTGATCCATGTTTGCCAATGATTAAGCCAAAGGTGATTTTACATTTTTCTGGACATTTCTAAAAACTTGTGGCTGGGGGGCAGAGAACTACTGGATTTTCATCAGGGTTCACACCTACTCTAGCTATTGACTTAATAGGCAGCAACTCTGAGATTAAAGATGGAGCTTATTCAGCATCCCAGGCACCCAATGCACCACCACGTGTCAGAATTAGTCAATATCCCTGTGCCGGCCTGAGCTGGGATCAAGTTTCCCCTTTGCTTCAACTGTACAAACTAAACATAAAATCGTATAGCAGTCAATAAGTGTAATGCAAGGAGGGGGTTACTCTGCACTGGCTGCCCCAAAGGGATTATGTCATGGTTTTTATTTCTAAATGACACTGTTTACTCTGCAAATAATTCACTCTACAATATAAAATTTCATTCCTGAACCAGTGTATTTTTTGTTGTTGTTATATTGGTGTGTAGGTGCATCTCAGGCCATCTCAGGCCTGTCATGTGCTTTCAGAAAGAGCCAGCACTTTAGGAGGGAACTGCTTTCTGACAGGCTGTTGTTTCTCCTACTCAATGTAACTGAATGTGTCTCAGTGGGACCTGGATTTTACTGTTGAGTGCTGTTCTTATATCTGCTTGGCAGCTTTTATCTTGTTTAAGGGAGCTGCTATCTGGTTATCTTCCCATTGTTCTGTTGTTAGGCTGCTGGGGGGGGTCATATCACTCCAACTTGCAGTATAGCAGTAAAGAGAGACTGAAGTTTCACAGAGCACAAGTCACATGACTGGGGCAGCTGGGAAAGGGACAATATGTCTAGCCCCATGTCAGATTTCAAAATATAAGCACTTTTCAGAAATGGATTTTAATGCAGAATTCTGCTGAAGCAGCACTATTAACTGATGCATTTTGAAAAAAAACTTTTTTTTCCCCATGACCTATCCCTTTAAATGGGTCCTTCGACAAACAACAGTTTTTAGTTTAATGATTAGCTTTCCAATATACATTCATTTTCACTAGTTATTCGCACAATGTAATTGCATTTGAAAACTATTTATCATTTGCGCTCTGGTTCTGACTCTCGAAGCCGAAGTCAGTTCTCCTCCAGGTGTGTTAATCAGCTGCTACACGGTTTCAGAAGTCAGAACCAGGAGTGCAGACAATATAACCAGGCACAAAGAGCAATTGCATACCTCCCAACTGTCCTGTTTTGAGAGGGTCAGTCCCGCCTTTGACAGCTCAACCTGCAGTCCCGCGTTTGTACAGGAAAGTCTCGATTTTTCTGCACTGAACAGCCAAAAAAGATACAATGTTTCTAACTCAATTGGCTGTTGGCAGACAGCCCAGAATAGATACTTAAGATACATTTGCTTTGTCTATTGGGAGAAGTTAGTCTCACACATAAAAACTACAGAAATGTGTTCAAAACTTATGTGGCCTGTTCATCAAATTTTGGTTTGAAAGCTGGAGTTCCCCTTTAAAGGGCAATCCAACCCCCTGGCGCTAACCCTGCAGGGAGCTGTTATCTGGTTACCTTCCCATTGTTCTGTTTTTAGGCTGCTGGGGGGGGGGGATGATATCACTCCAACTTGCAGTATAGCAGTATATAGTGACTGGAGTTTATCAGAGCACAAGTCACATGACTAGGTGCAGCTGGGAACTGACAATATGTCGAGCCCCATGTCAGAATTAAATATATAAAAAATATGTTTTCTCTTTTGAGAAACCGGTCACAGTGCAGAATTCTGCTGGAACAGCACTATTAACATTTTGAAAGAAAAAATAATTCCCATTTAACGGAGATGCTGCAGGGGTTGTGATCAGATCATTGCTGCTCTACAGAACACATTGGACTGGATGATCTGATCTGTTTTACAGAATGTCCTACATGAAAGATCATTCATACCTATTGCTACATCCAAACCATTTGTTATTGCTTGGGCAGCTTTACTTTGGCCGGGGAAATGAAAATTCCTCTACTTTCTCCTCTGGCGTTTCAGCACGTTGGGTCAGACAGTAATAAAAACAAGAAATGCTGAAAATAGTTTCCTCTTCTGCAGACAAACAGCGCAGGCAACTTCAACTCTGGCCATTTCTGTCAATAAAAACGATCGACTCACGCCCGCTTGTGACGGTTGTAAAAGCGTTCACATACCTCCCAACATTTTGGAAATAAAAAGTGGGAAAAAAAGATTTGCCACGCCCGTTTTTGTGTCCACAACCTCTGATTACCAAGTCCATTTTAGAAAATTTGGCAGGTTATGAAAGTTTGAACACATTTCTGTGATTTTTAGGAGTTATTACAGTTTTGCTAATGAAGGTGAATTGTCCTTTAAGATGCAAATCAGTTTCCCCAAGAGGCCTGCTTATCTTAAATTGTTACAAAAGTATGTAAGTATCTATACTGGGCTCTCTGCCAAAAGGCAAAAACATAACTTAATATTTTTGAAATGTAAACATCATTTCAAACAACTTTGCAATACACATCAATTAATAAATATACAGACTTTTCCTGAACCTAGCCCCCTGCTCTTCTGCCGATCTGTCTGACTACTTTGCTGAGCTGTCTGACTACTGTTACTTTGTTTCAGCAGCCAGCTGTCCTTAGCCTGCATCCTCCAAACCCCAACATTTCCTGCAGACATGATTTCAATAAGGAAAGGAACATCACAGTGCAATGCATTGTGGGTTATGTAGTTCTTGCACGCAGTCTATAAGCTGGGGAGAAGTTGTTACAATGTGTAACATCAGTTTTTAGTCCCTCCTTCCCTGCTATGATTTCAAATGATGCAGAAAGAGAAGAACTGTTAAACAGCTTTGATTTCAGCATAGAAAATTGCATTTATTCATACTTTTTGCAGAAACAGATAACTGTGATGGGTATGTTAGAGGTTTCTGTGTTATGGGGACCTCTTTATCAAAATTTGGTTTGGAAGCTGGAGTTCCCCTTTATCTTTTTTTCTGACTGTTCAGTGCAGGAGACAAAAGAGAAAGTTGGGACATTTCAGTAACAAACCCGGGACTGCGGGTTGAGCTGTCAAAAACAGGACTGTCCCATGAAAAAACAGGACAGTTGGGAGGTATGCGTTCAGCCATAGTACAGGAATAAGTAACAGAGAAGTCGGTATAGGGGGTTTGTACTCCCTAAACCAGTTGGGTTCAATTTGCAGGCTCTGAAGGACTACAATACCCATCATGCCCACCACAAAAAGTCTGCATTCATAGACAAATAAAGTATACTAGGAACATTTGCGTTGAGGGGTCCAGGCCCGGATTTGTGAAAAAGGCCACCAGGGCCCTGGCCTAGGGAGGCAGAATTTTAGGGGGGAGCAGCATGCTGACCAACCACACCCACATGGGTTCAGAAACACAGAGGATTTGCAGCAGATACAATAGTTTAAGAAATTTAATGTGTGCTAAAACCCATTTGCATGATTAAGGGAGAGGGTGAATAGCAGCAGGCCTAGGGGTGCCCTGGAGGGGTCTGAAAATAGGGTGCAGCTGCCCTGGGCCCAACACCTAGTGGGTTCCCAAAGTAGCAGTTGTAAGAAGGGGTGATGTTGCTGCAAACCTGAAGTGGGAGGGGACAGAACAAATTTTTGTTACATTTTTTTGCAGGTAACCTGCGGGTACCCATCCCAGGACTCTACAGCAAGATGGCAGCAGTAGCAAAAGATGATGCCCAACCTGCCAACCTCCAGCAGTTGTTCCCATATAACACCCACCATGCTCCAACCACAGAAAGTTGTAAAGATGTCTGGGAGTTGTAGTTCAATATAATCTAAAGGGCTTTAGGTTAGATTATTATGATCATGTTTAAAGCCCCATCCTCCACCTGCTTTACACAGTAAAGTCGAGTTTCTCAGGGGACCCACATGAAAGTGTTGGAAGCCGTTTTCCATCAGTGGTTTAGAATCACATATGCACTTTATTTAAATGCATATAGCAGCAGGATATTCATGGATGAACACTCTCAACAGGACCTGGACCCTTATATGTATATAAATATATGTATATAAATATATATATATATGTATATAAATATATATATATATATATAAGCAGTACTGGCTGGACTACAGTGATAAGAACGCAATATAAAACAGTTTGCACATAAAGCAGCAATGTTTTGCTAGCGTAGATACAAATACATTTTAAGGAACAAGAACGGAGGACCCTTTACGGAAGAGTTTACAATCGAAAAGCCTACTTTTTATGGGCCCAAACTAGGGATACACTGAATCCACTTTTTGGGATTAGGATTCAGCCGATTCCCCAAATCCTTTGTTAAAGATTCATTTACCTTTGTGATAAAAAGTCACATGATTTCCCTTCCCACCCCTAATTTACATATGCAAATTAGAATTCGGATTCAGGTCGGCCATACACAAGGGTTTGCCAGAATCCAAATCCTGCTGAAAAAGGCAGAATCCTGGCTGAATCCAAAACCGGATCCATATCGGTTTTGCCCTGAACTGCATGTATCAGGATTGTATATTTCAGCAAGTGTTACTACATGTATGGGATCAGTTATGTGTAAAACCCGCAGAAAGTTCCGAATTACAGAAAGGCCGCCTCCTAAAGACTCAATTTTATCCAAACATTTAAATATTTAGTGATTTCATTTTTCTCTTTAATTATAAAACAATAGCTTGTACTTGATCCCAACTAAGATTAATCCTTATCGGAAGCAAAACCAGCCTATTGGGTTTATTTAATGTTTACATGATTTTCTAGTAGACTTAAGGTGTGATTATCCAAATTATGGAAAGATCCGTTATCTGGAAAAACCCAGGCCCACAGCATTCTGGATAACAGGTCCCATGCTTGTACTGGTTTCTACAGTATTTTATCTGACTCCAAGAACCCCCCCGTGACTACCTACCTGTATACTCTTCACTGTCCAACCAGAACAATGTCATTAAAATGGATTGCTTAATGCAATCCTTAATACTGGAATCTAACCTTCTGACAACTCCCTCGGACTTCGGCTTTGGCCGCACGCTCCTTGCGCACCAACATATGCTCTGTAGTCATGAGGTGGCCCCCAGGGACCACAGATGAAGAATGAGTGGGCTAAAGTTATTGCTATTTTAAGAACGGAACAGGCAATTCACTTCTTCTATGTGAAACACCATACGGGGATTGAAATCCACACGTGCATCGCACATAAACGCTCTTTAGCAATCAGATCTCATCCAATTACGGATTTTCCACTCCGAGCCTGTCAGTGCAGCTTAAGCTTTGTATGCAAACAACCCTAACGCTAGAAAGACTCTTGCTACGTGTCCTCAGGAAATAGAATATAGATATGCAAAATATTACTAGTAAAAAAATTAACTTGTGTTCAACTTATAAGAGATTTTATCCTATTGTATCATTTAGTACAATGATAATCAACTATCAGCTCTGTGACCAAATTGCCGTCTTATTTTCAGCTTTTTATAAAACATGCACCTGTATACTTTTATCTCTCTGTCTCTCTAGCTTTCTCTTTCTATACACACACACACACAATAAATCACCTTTAAGTTCCTTGATAAAGGTCCCAACATGGACTGAACCGTTGGAATGCACAGTGATTGTGAATAAAACAATACATTTTTGCTGTGAATATTTTAACTGAGATTATATATACAGGTCTGGGACCTGTTATCCAGAATACTCAAGACATGGTTTTTCCGGATAACTGATCTTTCTGTAATTTAGATCTTCATACCTTAAGTATACTAGAAAATGATTTACACGTTAAATAAACCCAATAGGCTTGTTTTTCCTCCGATAAGGATTAATTATATCTTAGTGTGGATCAAATACAAGGCGCAGGTATGGGACCTGTTATCCAGAATGCTCAGGATCTGGGGTTTTCCAGATAACGGATCTCTCTGTAATTTGGATCTTCATACCTTAAGTCTACTAGAAAATCACATAAACATTAAATAAACCCAATAAGCTGGCATTGCTTCCAATTAGGTTTAATTCTATCTTGGGTTGAATCAAGTACAGTGGACTGTTTTATTATTACAGAGAAAGATGAAATCAATTTTAAAAATTTGGATTATTTTATGAAGTCTATGGGAGTCAGCCTTTCTGTGATTCTGAACTTTCTGGATAAGGGTTTTCCAGATATCAGATCCCATACCTGTACTGTTTTACTATTACAGATAAAAAGGAAATCACTGCTTAGAAATTGGATTGGGCTTTCTGTAATTTGAAGCTTTCTGGATAACGGGTTTCCGCTTATTTATATACACAATCAAGAATACTTTACTTGAAATCAATAAATGTCATTTTCATACTGTTAGAATAATAAATGCAACTATAACAAATATTTTCATACTGTTTGCTTCATTTCATTGTGTCCCCCCAAAGCCATTACTATTACGCAGCTGACAGATACTGCTTTCAACAGCAATTCATTCACTAAGAACTTGACATTTTTAATGAAAGCTGTTTGGGAAAAAATATTTTGGGGTTTATAGGCACGGCATTGCGAAATAGCATTCTAGGCTGTTGGAGACACTTAGGGGCAAATTTACTATTATTCCCCAAAAAATATTCGTTTTCCCTCGATATTCGATTAGCATTCGATTTTCGAATGCTAATCGAATAGTTTTAGGCTACCTTTTTATTCGATTGTCGATCATTCGATGATCGAATAACGATCGTTCGATCATTCGAATGAATTATTCGATCATTCGAATGATTCGTACGAATCCTATGCCTATGGGAGGGTTCCCATAGGCTTCTATTACAATTGGGTAGGTCCAATCTGCCGAATTGGGCAGTCGAATAGGTTTAGATTTTTCCAAAATTCGATGATCGAATATTCGATCGTTCTAATTCATTCTAATGTGTTCGATCATTCGATTATCGAAAATGCAGAAATCGGAGTTTTCGATCATCTGAAAAAATCGTATGATCGGAATTCGAACGAATTTGTTCGAACTTCGATCTATTCGTGTGAATTTCGTAAATCGTCCCCTTATTGTAAGCTCTTGGGATCAGCTTCCCCTTGTATTAATTATTACACAGGACCTATCAATGAACCGATGGTAATATATATATATATATATTTCAAGTCCTCCCGCCATTGATAAACTTCAGCTCCCAGAAAGCTTTGGGCTATTAGTAGATTCAGAGAGCTGTAGTTTATAAACAGGGTGGACCGTTAGTGTTTACTCAAGCACAGAAGCTATAATAAAATACAAATGGATTGCAAGCTTATGGGACCATTAAACTGCAAGCTAGTGCGACCAGGAAAGATACTATAACAAATTCCCACAATTTAACTGCAAGCTCTTGGAATCAGTGTTTCAGTGTTACACTGCATTATTTCAACTAAAATTGGAACGACTCTGATTAAATATGGTCCAGGATGATCAGATGAGAGTTGTACGAGAGCACAGAACAAGCGTTGACAAGCTGCATAATATAAGGACAAGCCTTTCCCGAGGCTTAGTGCATGAGTGTGCCGGGGCACGTTCAGCATCTCCTGTTACCTAATAATTGCACAAGAGCTGGCACATCAGAGCCATGGATCTCACAGCAGTTCAGGTACGCTTTATGGCAGGATACCCTCTATACCCCAGCACAGAGCAGATTAAATCATTAAAGAATGAATCCTTTAATGAATCAATGCAGTTCCAATTAAATCACTTCTCAATAGGCACGGCTTTCCTTATTTTTGATAGTCATCTTTCAATCGTCGGATCCCATCAGTCCCAGAAACCTTTCAGTTAACTTTTAGTATGATGTAGAGAGTGATATTCTGAGACAATTTGCAACTGGTTTTTATTTTTGAGATAAGGTCTCACTTACCCTAGCAACCAGGCACTGGTTTGAATTATAGAGCACTGGTTTGAATTATAGACTGGAGTATGTATAGGAAAGGGCATTAATAGAAAGATGAGCAATACAAAGTAGCAATATCAATACATATGTAACCTTTAACACAGCATTTATGTTTAGATGGGGGTCAGTGACCCCCCATTTATAAGCTGGAAACTCAGGAACAGACAAATAATTTCAATACTATCAAAAATAAATCATGAAGACCAGTTGTAAAATTGTTCAGAATTAGACATTTTACAACATACTAAAAGTTAATTTAAAGAAGAATTCAACCCCCCACACAGACCACCCTCCCTCCTCCCCCCAATCTTTTTAGTTACCCCATGGCACAAATTCTGTCCTAGGAGGTTCATGGGCGCTATCTTCTTTCTTCGCCAATCTTCGGAAGCAGAGCGGAGATTCGGCGTCAGCGCATTTGGATAATTTTTTTGGTCCCAAGCAACTGCGCATGCGTAGTGCAGTTGTTCGGGACAGAGTAAATTATCCAACTGCGCATGCGCCGAAAAACGCTGGTCTCTTTCTGAAGACTGACGAAGAAAGAAGATGGCGCCCCTGAAACCATGAGGACAGAAATTGCGCCATGGGGTAAGTGAAAAGTTTGGGGCATTTGCTGTGGGGGGTGGTTAGGCTGGGGGCGGAGGGAGGGGGTTCTATGTGGGGGGGTGGTACGGGGTTTTTCCCAAACAGGTCGAATTCTCCTTTAAAGGTGAACCACCCCATTAATGTAGGGTGGGGGTATATAATAGGGGACAGGTATAGATCAGGGGTCCTAACCACCGGGCCGAGAAACAAAAAAGGTTGGGGACCCCTGGTATAGATAACATTACAATGACAAAGGAAAATGTTTACAAATGTATTAGTGCATCCTGCAGCTCTCCAGGTGGTACAACAACAGTTTGAGATGCTGTAGGTTGTAACCTACCTCCTCAAATGGCCTTCCTACATCACAGGGAGGGGGCTCCCCTCTCCTCTAATCAAGCAGAAGAATAAGTCTTACCTTAATTTTCCTTACAAATCTCCCCCCGTGCAAATGGAACTGGTAGAGCCCCATGGTTCAGTGTGGATCTAGAGGCAGGTTTAGAGCCCTCATCTCACAGCAGAAGCAGCAGCCAGACATGGGCAGGGGTAAGATCCCAGCTGATCACTTTCCTCCTTACTTTTTTACCAGTGAGATGCGACTGAATTACTTTAAATGACGTGTAAGGCGCCCGTACGTACCAATATTCTCATTGAAAGTCGGAGCACCCAATCCCTTTACATTCAAAGCTTTTTACTTTTTGAAGGAGGCTGTTTTTTTTTTTTCTCTGTGTATATGTTTTTTTTTTTTTTACCCCCTTCCTTCTCAGCCACTGATTGACGAGAGGCGGGGCTCGGTTTGGATTGGGAGCGACTGATTGGCTGCGCTCCTCCTCTATTCCCCCTCCCCACCCCCCCGCTCTGTGTTCCCTCCCCCCGCAGTATTCCTGGAAGTGTTGAGGGTGATGTTGGTAAAGGGGTGGACTTGTAATGCGCTAACTCTTTTTTATTCCTTTTCCCTGCAGTGCAAATGTCATTACAAACACGAGCAGAAATGATAACAGGAAGCCCCCCCCTTCCCTGACTACTCCCGCCTTAACTCTTATCTCCCTTCACAACTGTCCCCACTTCTAGTTGTGGTGCAGATGCTGACTGAAAAAAAAAAACTGTGGAAATCCTCATTTTCCGGGGGGAAGGGAGGGACGTCAGGAATGAGATGTATCAGTTGGTCACAATAGTCTCCAGGAATGGTGTGTCGACTCAGGGGGGATTGCTGAGCAGTGACTGATCACATTTTTCCTTCACGGGAATGATCAGATATCCAGGCATTCATTCATAGTTTAGATGTTCTGTTTCCTAGGTCATCACCCCCTTCCACCTTTCACATTGCTTTAGTCCATTCCACTATTCTCTATGGCTAGGGACTGTGGCAGGGGTCCCCAACCACTGGGCTGAGGCCAGTCCTGAACTGGGACTTGAGCCTAGCAGCGAATTAACAAGGCATGCCAGAATTGGATGCCGAGCCCCTATCCCTGGACCTCTGCTTCCCTGGGGTTCAGGGGAGCTCTGCCAATAAGGCGACTTGAGAAACTCACCTCAGGTGGCAGCACCAGAGTAGATACCAGGGGTGGCAAAAATGCAGCTCCTGGCACTTTAAGAGCCGAAATTATGGTTTTCAAACCAGAAATTCGTCTCTTCTAGCGCAAAGCGCAATTATATGTTATCTGCTGGCGTCCTGACTGTCTCTGCAGCAACGGCAAGCTGCCTCAGTCAGGCAGTGGAGGGGCCAGGATCGCCCTGGGTTGCCGCCATGTCTAATTTTCCAAACCAGCCTAAAACTAGCTGAGAGACACTTCAAAGGTAGCCCAAAAATAGCACAATATGAGCAGTGAAAAAAAAATCTAAACAATTAATATATGTGAAAATAATGATTTGCAAATTTGTCCATGAAGCAAAATGGGACACATTCTCCTGTCACCAGGGGCATAATGACAGATGGGGGGGCCCAGGAGGTATAGGGGCCCAATAAAGCCCTCCACGGCTGCTCCCGCCATGAGGCAAAGTGAGCGTAATTGCGCTCAATGCACTAGCGATACCGCCCCCCTTTGTCCTGCTCCGACACTGATTTTTAAGCTGGAAGTGGGGGGGCGGCATCGGGGCTGCTGCCTCAGGCGGCGGCAGCCCCAGGAACGCTGCTGAAGCCCTCATATATATATAATTGGTAAAACATTGTGGTGGCCAGTACATTTTTGCCCCAAAATTGTCTGAAATTGAAGAAAGTCCCCATATATAGGGAGATCTGCTCGTTTGGCAATCTTGAGTGGATCTCTCCCCAATATGCCCACACTGAGTTGGTTGATTCTGATCTGATCTTTGGCCCAATGGTCTGACTTTCAGCCAGATATCGATTGGGGAAGCCTGTCGGAGGGCCCCACACACCGGCCAATAAGCTGCCGTCTCGGCCTGTTGGCAGCTTTTATCGGCCCGTGTATTGGAGCCTTAAGAGGGATGGGAGACTGGGGTAGATAGCCCAAAATCTGGTATCTACACAAGTCAGTACCATTGCATGCTGGGTATTGTAGTCTTACATTAAACTTGACTGTTAGCACAGTAAGCAAAAATAGCATTACCCAACATGCACTGGAAGACACAGGCTTGGCACATTTGGAAAAGGAAAAAACTTTGGCTGGTTTACAAACCAGCCAAAGGCCCAAAAAGTAGCCCAAATCCGTACCTTGGATAGTTTGTACTTTCAAAACCCGCCTGGGCTTTAAATTAACAGCCCAGTTTAGCTGGAAACCCCCCAACCTGGCAACCCTGTGCTTCCCAAACTGTTGGGAAGTGATACATGAGGCAATTACCACTGGTATAACCAGGGCCGCCATTAGAAGTCATGGGGCCCCGTACAACAAAATTTTCGGGGCCCCCACCCACCCTGGTGCCCAAGCCCCACTCCACATCACAGTTAAAAGACCACACAGACATCAGTTCTAAAAAAGTAACCCCCCACACACACAAGTTATAAACAGCTATTGATGGTCAGGGCCCCCTTACAAGTTAAAAAAAAATGGGGCCCCAAAAAATGTTTTTAAAAAAACCTTGGCGACAGGGCCCCCCTTAAAAGTTAAAAACATTTGGGGCCCCAAAAATTATATTTTTTAAAAACATTGGCAACAGGGCCCCCCTTACAAGTAAAAAAAAAATTGGGTCCCACATTTAAAAAAAAAAAACAAAACATTGGTTTTTTTAATGGTGGTCAGGGCCCCCTTACAAGTTAAAAAAAATCATTGGTGACCAGAACCCCCCTATAAGTTATAAAAAAAAACAATGGCACCAGGGCCCCCCATGTAATTGTTTTCTAAAACATTGGCACCAGGGCCCCCAATAAAAGTTTTACAAAAATCATTGGTGATCAGGTGATACGTAAAATAAATATTGACGCCAGGGCCCCCCATAAAAGTTTTTTTTTAAAACATTGGCGCCAACACCCCCCTCCCCCACAAGTTAAAAAGAAACTTTGGGGCCCCAAAGAATATTTAAAAAAAAAAACATTGGTGGCAGGGGCCTATTGAATATTGAAATAATACACTGGTGGCCAGGGGTTTAATAAAATAGAAAAAAACACATTGGTGTTCAGTAGAACTGAACTCGTGGCTTCAAGACTTCGATTTCAGCTACTATTGCGGCTTTAGGACCTTAAAGGGATACTGTCATGGGAAAACATGTTTTTTTTTTTAAACACATCAGTTAATAATGCTACTCCAGTAGACTTCTGCACTGAAATCCATTTCTCAAAAGAGCATTCAGTTTTGAAATCTGACATGGGGCTAGCCATTTTGTCAATTTCCCAGGTACCCCTGGTCATGTGACTTGTGCCAGCACTTTAGGAGGGAATAGGGTTGCCACCTGTCCGGTTTTCCAAATAAGGAAAATCGGGCGGGATTAGCTTGATTGACGCAGCGATCGGCCAATCGGCCATCGCATTGTCATAGCTCTGCCCCATGACATCATGGGCCCGGCCACTGACATCACGGGCCCGCCCACCAACGTCACAGGCCCGCCCACCAACATCAAAGGCCCGCCCCCGTCCGGATTCAGCCACAGGAAAAGGTGGCAACCCTAGGAGGGAACTGCTTTCTGGCAGGCTGTTGTTTTTCCTTCTCAATGTAACTGAATTGAACACAGTGGGACATGGGTTTTTACTATTGAGTGCTGTTCTTAGATCTACCAGGCAGCTGTTATCTTATGTTAGGGAGCTGTTATCTGGTTACCTATTGTTCTTTTGTTAGGCTGCTGAGTGGGGGAAAGGGAGGGGGTGATATCACTTCAACTTGCAGTACAGCAGTGAAGAGTGATCGAAGTTTATCAGAGCACAAGTCACATGACTTGGGGCAGCTGGGAAATTGAAAATATGTCCAGCCCCATGTCAGATTTCAAAATGAAATATAAAAAAACCTGTTTGCTCTTTTGAGGAATGGATTTCAATGCAGATTCCTGCTGGTGCAGCACTATTAACTGATGCATTTTGAATAAAAAAAAAACAAAACATTTTTTCCCATGACAGTATACCTTTAACTTTTTTTTTAACCTGCCTAACTGCTAGTTGATCCAGAGGAAGGCAAAAAAAACCCATCTGAAGCCTCTCCAATTTGCCTCCGAGGAGGAAAAAAATCTAATATATGAGCCTGTACCACTGATTCAGGGAGAGAATTCCACATCTTCACAGCTCTCACTGTAAAAAATACCTTAAGAATATTTAGGCAGAACCTCTTTTCTTCTAATCAGAATGGTTGACCTTGTGTCAGCTGGAAAGACCTACTGGTAGATAAAACATTAGAGAGATTATTATATCTCCCCTTAAGCACCTCTTCTCCAGCATGAACAACCCCAATTTGGCCAGTCTTTCCTCATAGCTTTTCCATACTTTTTACCAGCTTAGTTGCCCTTCTCTGTACCCTCTCTAATACAATAATGTCCTGTTTGAGTGAGGGAGACCAAATCTGTACAGCATGTTCTAGATGTGGCCTTACAAGTGCTCTATAAAGTGGAAGAATGACCCCCTCCTCCCGTGACTCTATGTCCCTTTTAATGCAGCTCAAGACCTTATTCCTCCTTGATGCTGCTGACTGGCATTGCTTGCTACAGCCACGTTTATCATCTACAAGGACTCCAAGGTCCTTTTCCATAATGTATTTCCCTATTACAGTCCCATTAAGCTTATAAGTGGCTTGGGTATTTTTACATCTTAGGTGCATGACTACCTTATTAACATTGAATCTCATGGGTTTTTTTAACGTACAGGTTGAATTCTGCTTTAATGAACAAGTAAAATAAAAGAGGACTAGTGATGGGAGAATTCCCGGCGAGTTGCGTGCTGTTTTTGACGCGACGCATCGAAAATGGTGCGACGCGCGTCACAAACGACGCAACGTGCATCAAAAACGACACCTCGAAGTTGACGCGACGCACGTCAAAAACGTGCAGCGAATTGTTTCGCGAATTTTTTCGCCAATTTGTGAATTTCGCTGGAAATTCGCAAATTTTTCGGGCGAAGCAAAATGGAGTAGATTCGCCCATCACTAAAGTGGACCCAATACCGAGCCCTGAGGGACCCCACTAAGAACCTTACTCCAAGTAGAAAATGTACCAATAATAACCACCCTCTGTAACTGATCCTGTAGCCAGTTTCCTATTCATGTGCAAACGACTTCATTATCATTAAGCCCAACAGACCTTAGTTTAGAAAGTCGTTATTATGCAGAAGATCAGTCCATATGTCTATATCCTGCAAGGCTGCAGGCTGATGATGGGAATAGAACAGATTATTGCAGGACTATGGAGTGGTTTATTAAAGGGATACTGTCATGGGAAAAACATTTTTTTTCAAAATGCATCAGTTAATAGTGTTGCTTCAGCAGAATTATGCACTGAAATTCATTTCTCAAAAGAGCAAGCAGATTTTTTTATATTTCATTTTAAAATCTGACATGGGGCTAGACATTTTGTCAATTTCCCAGCTGCCCCAAGTCATGTGACTTGTGCTCTGATAAACTTACTGCTGTACTGCAAGTTGGAGTGATATCACCCCCCCCCCAGCAGCCTAACAACAAAACAATGGGAAGGTAACCAGATAACAGCTCCCTAACACAAGATTACAGCTGCCAGGTAGATCTAAGAACAACACTCAATAGTAAAAACCCAGGTCCCACTGGGGCAGCTTGGAAATTGACAAAATGTCTAGCCCCATGTCAGATTTCAAAACTGAATATAAAAAAATCTGTTTGCTTTTTTGAGAAATGGATTTCAATGCAGAATTCTACTGGAGTAGCACTATTAACTGATGTATTTAAAAAAAAAAAAATGTTTTCCCATGACAGTATCCCTTTAAGCCCCAAACTGCTGTACACTGAGGGCTAATTACAGAAGTCTATGCTGGGACACATTCCGTTTGGGAAAAAAAACACTGCCTGAAATTTTCCATAGTCTCAGTCCTTTCCTGCAATTTACACTTTCCTGTAACTTACAAGAATTCCCTCATGTCCCTTGAAAAATGCAAAACTACTGTATTGACATGGCAGGATGCAAACGGGACAGCATATTTAGTGTTCAGCCTTCCCTAAGTCATGTTTTACCTAGAAATAAAGACAATATTGTTATGTATGAATTAGTAGTGGGTAGATATGATTTCTATAGTAACAGTGGACTAATGGTGTCTGGGAAGGGAGTGTGACTGTGGGATAGCAGGTATAGTAGGGAGAGATGGTGTCTATAGTAACAGTGGATAATAGTCTCTGGGAAGGGAGTGTGACTGTGGGATAGCAGGTATAGTAGGGAGAGATGGTGCCTATAGTAACAGTGGATAATAGTCTCTGGGAAGGGAGTGAGACTGTGGGATAACAGGTATAGTAGGGAGAGATGGTGCCCATAGTAACAGTGGATAATAGTCTCTATTGGGATAGCACAGTGGTAGTAACTCTCTTCGCTAGACCTGGCACAAACCTTGCAGTTGAAAAAGTCAGGAGATAAGAAAGAATAAGGAAGAATTCCTTGTAACTGCTGGGTTCCCTAAATGTTGATTAATACAAATATAAATTTTTTAAAAAATATTTTATTGAAGCTTTTGTGGGAGATGACATAAATATACAGCTGGACCCCACCACATCTCGTTGATTATGTACAAGTATGTATATATGTATACATATACATATATACACACACCATGTCTATATACATATATAAATAATGCAGCTAGAGGAGGATTGGTGCTTTTCAGATGAAGGCTAGGAGCTTGCCTGGGTTTTGAAGAAAAATAGAATTCTTCCTCTGTGCATAAATGTAAACGTAGAAGTGATCATTTTGGTAGTTTCCGTATCTCACCCCTCTTGGCACAAAGTAATAGCAAATTATATCTGGACCCCGTTATCCCACAGCAGCTCTGATATACTTCTGACATTCTAAATAGATCTAATCAAGTGCAGTAGGAGGTGTGATTGTGAATCTGAAAGGAAGTCTGGCAATCTGTGTAATTAAATAAGTGATCAGAGAACATTCGGGCATTCTCTAAATGTGCCCTGAAGGGTGTCCTTATAGATGGGGCATGTCTGCAGCCAGATGAGCAATTGTCAGCTGAGATGCTTGATGGGGGGCATGACACACAAGCCGTAGCAAGCACTGTGAATGGACAAGAAACTGTTGCCTGCCATGTATATACAAGTTGATCCAGGGACTAGTCCAATTGCCTTTTTGGAGTCAGGAAGGAATTTTTTCCCCCTCTGAGGCAAATTGGAGAAGCTTCGGATAGGGTTTTTTGCCTTCCTCTGGATCAACTAGCAGTTAGGCCTTTAAAATAAAAAAAAAAGTTAAAAAGGTTGAACTTGATGGACGCGAGTCTTTTTTCAGCCTAACTTACTATGTTACTATGTATGGTGTATATTCTGTGCCCATAATTAAAGGCATACTGTAATTGGAAAAATTGCTTTTTTTTTTTTCAAAACACAGCAGTTAATAGTGCTGCTCCAGCGAAATTCTGCACTGAAATCCATTTTTCAAAAGAGCAAACAGATTTTTTTTTTATATTCAGTGTCAAAATCTGACATAGGGATAGACATTATGTCAATTTCCCAGCTGCTCCCAGTCATGTGGCTTTTGCTCTGACCAAGCCCATGTGTGTTCTTGCACGTATGCGCGAACGTGTGCTTGCATCTGTTCGTTAATGCGGTCCCGCGATCCGACCGCCCGTTCTGATCCAAACGTTGGGCCCTAGGGCCCACGATCGGATCAGCCCGATATCGCCCACCTCAAGGTGGGCATATCGGGGATAGATCCGCTCGTTTGGCGATGGCATATCGGGGAGAGATCCGCTCGTTTGGCAACATCGACAAACGAGCGGATCTCTTCGTGTATGGCCACCTTAATACAAGATAACAGCTGCCTGGTAGATCGAAAAACAACATTCAATAGTTAAAGCTAAGTCCCAATGAGACAGATTCAGTTGCATTAAGTGGGAGAAATAACAGCCTGCCAGAAAGTAGTTCCATCCTAAAGTGCTGGCATATGTCACATGACTGGTGGCAACTGGGAAACTGACAATATGCCTAGCCCCATATCAGATTTCAAAATTGATTATAAAAAAAATCTGTTTGTTCTTTTGAGAAATGGATTTCAGTGCAGAAGTCTGCTGGAGTAGCACTATTAACCAATGTGTTTTGAAAAAAAAAAACAAGTTTTCTCATGACAGTATCCCTTTAAAGAGGACATATTGCGAAAATAAAAATGTAATATTACCTTCAGCATACTGAAATAAGAACTTTCTTAATACAATTTAAAAATTCTATACCATTTCTGAAATAATGAAGTTTATCTTCACTATACCTCACTCAGCATCTGTTTCTCCTCATTCTTTCTTCATTCAGGAGTTCGGTGTCAGATGAATGATCCAATATGTCTCCTTTTTTCCTATAATATGTATTTGAGCTCACTATATTAAACTCACCAGACATCATGTCTCTCTACATGCAGAATGTCTGCAAAAGGCAGTTATTTTGTTAGATTTAGTTTAGACTGGAAACAGTTATTTGAGTGAGCTCTAATACATCTGCTAGGAAAGTCCCCCTATAAGATATATTGGAACATCATCTGACACCCAACTGCTGCATGAAGACAGAATGTAGAGAAGTAGTTGCTGAGAGAGGAACAATGAAGATAGACTTGATTATTGCAGAAACAATGCAGCATTTTTAATCAATTGTAATTTTCTTACTTCCGTATGAGGAAGTTTGTATTGAATTTCAATTTTCGTGAGTTCCCCTTTAATTGTTTGTATTATAGAACAATTTGCAATTGGTTTTCATTGTTTATGTGTTTTTGAGTTATTTAGCCTTTTAATCAGCAGCTCTCCAGTTTGCAATTTCAGCAATCCATACCTCCCAACATTTTGAAAATAGAAAGAGGGACGAAATGTTTGACCATGCCCATTTTGCGAATTTTACCACACTCCTTCATTACCGTGTCCATTTTGCAAACAATTGGCAGGTTGTGGAACGTTTCAACACAATTCTGGTGGTTTTAGGGTCAGGTTTTATGTGTTATTACAGTTTTGCTCATGAAAGTGCCCTTTAAGTCAGAGACATGTGTTTGTAACATAGTTACAATGGTTTCTTTGCTTATCTTAAATTGTTACAAATATATATTAGTGTACCTGTCACTTATTCTGGGCTCTCTGCCAACAGCCAATTAAGTTAGAGACTTTGTTTCTTTTTCTGGTTGTTCAGCACAGGAAATGAAAGAGAAATCTGGGAGAGTTCAGTAATAATCCAGGACTGCTGGTTGGTAACTGGTTCGAATCAAAGTCGAAGGATTTTTAAAGGGCCAGTACTTTGAAATTCGAATTAACGGGAAGGCTGTCTCCCATTGACTCCATTATAATCAAATAATCCAAATTGTAAAAAATTATTTACTTTTTCTCTGTAATACTAAAACAGCAGCTTGTACTTGACCCAAACTAAGATATAACTTATCATTATAAAATCGAATTTCAAAGTAATTTTGGGCTATTCGATTGTCAAAGTAGCCCAAAATTACTTTGAAATTCGATTTTTTAAATTCGAATTTTATTCGATTTTTCACTTCGTCCCTATTCAACCCTTAGTAAATCAGCCCCTAAGTTTACTAGAAAATCATGCAAACATTAAATAAACCCAATAGGCTGGTTTTGCCTCCAGTAATGATAAAATATATCTCAGTTTGGGTCAAGTACAAGCTGCTGTTTTAGTAATGCAGAGAAAAAGGAAATCATTTTTTACAATTTGGATTATTTAATTATAATAGAGTCAATGGGAGACAGCCATTCCGTTAATCAGAACTTTCTGTATAACAGGTTTCCAGATAAGGGATCCCATTAGTGATTAGCAAATTTAATTGGCAGGAGCGAATTCGAGCATTTCACAGCCGGCGAATAAATTAGCAATAAATTTGTTGGTGAATTGGATGCCAGTGCCCAATTTTAGAACACAGGCAGGCGTTCAGAAATGGACGCAGTGTTTCGCGCATTGTGTGCCGTTCTGCGAATTTCTTGGGAGATTCGCAAAAATTTGCCGAAGCCAAACGCCACAGATTCGTTAATCACTGGATCCCGTACCTGTATTGTAATGTTTTAGCTGCTAAGTGGAAGTAGTAACACTTTACCTAGAATTTACCCACAATGTCAAAACATATTAACTGTCAAAACACTTTTCTCACATTTATTGACCCCCACAAATAGACACAACCAAACAAATCTGAAAATGGAATGTCTGGGATATCTACACATTGGGGCAAAGTCACTAAGACTATTTCACTAGTGTTAGCTTCGCTAGCGTTCGCCGCACTTCGCTAACGTATAATAGAAGTATATGTTCCAGCCACTACATTCCACTACACAAGCCCAGGAAACCTTTAATAAATAAAATAAAGTTGTCCTATTGCCCTACATGTGCCCCCTGTATACTGTAGTTTTGTTGCCAGTTAGGAAATGTAGGGGGGGAGGGTAACCCCCCAAAAAAATATCGATCTTTTTCAGACTATCACCCTCCTATGCTAAAATACACCACCGTTTTTTTGGGACTTCGAAAAAATTTTAAATTTTTTTTTCAACCTCCTATCTATTGTATTGAACTTCGCCTGGTCTGACCAGGTGAAGTAACGTCTAACGTAAGTGCTAACGTTCAGGTGTTAGAGCCGGTGTTGTAGTGAATTTCCGAAGTTATGAATTGACGTCACGCTGGCGAATTAGCGCTAGCGTTAGATGCTTCGTGCAATAATGAATTTGCCCCATTGAGCCTTCCATGCTGGCCCTTTTGTTAGCTCACCCACAGCCATTTATAACCTCATCAGCATACAAAAACATACCTTCCCTCAACCATTATTCTGCTCATTTAAAGACTCACCAAATACATCGTTTTTAATTTATCCTGCACCTAAAATGCAGCTAAATGGCAAACGCCGTCTGACTCCTAATTTGCATTTTGAAATATGATAATGGGCTCATCTGTGAATAAAATATTGTAAAATAAAGTACCTACAAAATATGGAAATTTAAGTGGCACCAAAAAAAGCCTGGGGCTGGCATTTTCTTGCTCTGTTCACTGGATAATGACACTTCTGTAAAGTACTAAATTATTCTAAAAATAAGTTTGGAAAAAGTTACTGTAATGATGTGGTCAAGCATTGCAAAATACAGTGCTGGTTGAATCAGCTGCGGTGGTGAAAATTCTGCCTCCTCGTCTTAATTGCTTTGACTTTGTAGGGCTTGCAGAGTACAGTCTGAAACTATGAGCTATATCACATAAGGCCTAAATGGTACCTGAATACATCCATACCTCTTTCTACTGAGATATGCGGCAACAATAATAGTACCGGTGGTTTTCTGGCTTAGCCAAAGTCAGGACTGGACTGAGAATCAAAATAGGCCCTGGTATTTCAGGTATACAGAGGCCCAATCAGCCCACATAGAGGCCCAAACAGTCCCCACCAGCCCACTAAATACTGACTTTCTATGGCACCTTATAGCAGCCCATCTGGCATTTGCCCTAACCCACAGATTGCCAGTCCGGGCCTGGCCAAAGTCAATGGGAGGCGGCAAGGACCATTTTTAGGGACATCTCCAAGTGACATACACTGTGCATTTCTATAAAGATAAACTATGTTTGCAGAGTTGAGAGCAAAACCTAATACTATAGGAGTGAAAGAAATTGGCACCCGCTGACATACCTCCCAACATTTTGGAAGTAAAAAGAGGGACAAAAAAATTTGGCATAGCATAGCTCGGCAACATTTTTGACCACGCCCATTTTGTGGCCACACCCCCTAATTACTATGTTAATTTTACAAAATTTGGCAGGTTATGAAAGTTTGAAAGTATTTCTCCTTATCTTAACTGTTACAATTACTTGTTTTCTCATCTCAAAATTGTTACAAAGTATCTTATTTCCACCTGTTAGGTGTTCTGAGCTTTCTGCCAAAAGCCAATTAAGTTCTGACTGTTCAGTGCAGAGAAAAGAGGGACTTTCCAGTACAAATGAGGGCCTGCAGGTAGAGCTGTCAAAAGAGGAACGGTCCCTCTGAAAAAGAGACAGTTGGGAGGTATGCCCACTGAGTGGTGGGCAATATCCTCCTGTATATGAGTCAAATAAACCAAGGTTTATATTGAATATAATGTTTTTTGTACCAAATGATCAGGCCCAAACTGGCAATGTGTGGATTCTGCCAAATGCCAGAGGGGCTGCTGTAAAAAGCCATTCTCAGCCACTAATTATTGGGCTGGTACGGGGCTGTTTGGGCCTCTGTGCACTTGAAATACCTGGGCCTTTTTGAATACCAGTCTGGACCTGCAAATAATACTGAAAAATTTGCACCAAAATATCCAGAACTCAAACTTCTGTGTAAACTGAAAGAAACTAAGAAAACAGGCAGCAGTTGAAGGAGAGGAGAGTTAACTTATTTATGGGGGGAATCAAATATGTATATTTTCCCTTTAATGGGGAACTCCACCCAATTTCTTTTTTCAAAATAAATAGGTAATTTCAAGCAACTTTCCTGTATATGTTGATTTTTATTCAGAATCTTAAGGGTAACATTTTTTGTATTATGTACCTTGTTTCCTGTCGCATCCGACTTGACGCAATCGTTTTGTCACCCAGCGTCGGATCCGGCAGAATCACGCCAAAATCGGCCGAGTAGTTCTATGTACCTGCAGTTAAAAGCAGCATTGGTTTGCCCCATATGTGTACAGCCAAAACTCCCTTTACCTATATTGTTTCAAGCCTATGGGGTAGATTCATCAAAGAGTGAAGTTAAGAGTGAAGTTCCGCCACTAGAGGGTAATTCCGCAGCTCTCAATTAATTTCTATAGGATTTTGAAAGGCATATTTATCAATGGATAAAAGTGAAATTTCACCCTTTGATAAATACGCCTTCAAAAATTCCATAGTAATTAATGGAGAGCTGCAGAATTTCCCTCTAGTGGCGGAAATTCACTTTTAACTTCACTCTTTGATGAATCTACCCCTAGATCTATCTGAGCCACAACATTCTCTTCATTCGGGGTCCCAACCATCACAACATTTGAGAGCCCATATACACAGGGCTAGAGCTCTTTTTAAGTGCAACTCCATCCAGCAGCTGAAGGGCTGTTATTTACAAATATATTCGCTTCAACTTATGCACAGATTTTTTTTTTACATTCACATCCATGGAAATGTAAATAAAAGTACGATGAGGGCTGCACGTCCCACACCGCTAGTTACATTACTGAGTGTAAGGGAGAGTGCCACCCTGATGAATATATTACTGCCTGCATTTGGAAACTCTGTATTCATGAGAAGTACCTCCTCCTGCCCCCAAACTTGTGCATCATTCAAGCACAACGTATGGGAATACCCATATATTATGTTTGGTAGCCTGGGATGAGGAGAGTATAACAGTGCTTTATTAACAGGCTCATACAGGCCTTACACAACTGCAGTACTTCCTACTTTCACTTTCAAACTGTACAGAAAGTCCTGTGTATATACAGTACAAGTCCTGTGCACAGTGACACCCGCAGGCCATTTGTATAGACACCCCTAAAACATTTCCCAAAATATGACTATTTGACGATTTATGAAAGACTGAAAAAACACTTTTCCCATGCAACATTTTTTTTTTTTTTTTTTTAAAGTGTGTTTTTAAAGCAATATTTGGCTTTGGGAATTTCTCACAAAGTTCAGAAAATTCATTTTCTCCACAATAAAGAAACAATGTGCAGGGAAAATCCAATATTTTTCTCTGGGAAAAAGATGGAGATCTTTTTCCAGTTGCCATTTCCTTGTATTGATCACACAGTTCTAATCACCACTGAGTAATGACGGGTGCTTGTCACTCGCTCTATGGACACAGGAACCACATGGGCCGGCACTGAATGTCAGCTCCTGGTGTTGAGTGATTGAATGGGAGAAACATGAAGAAAAGCAGTGTCCTCACATCCATATTGATGGGAAAGTCAATACATTCCTTTAGCTGACAGAGGGATTGTTCCCCCAAACAGGCAGTCACTTTCCATTCTGCATGAAGGTATTGATTTGCCCTTATCAATATTACACTCTGCCATTTTTTTTATTTAGCCTCCTGATTTTTACGAGCGTCTTAGGAGTTTGTTTAGCTACCTTTTTAGTGGAAAAATGTGCACTTTATGTCCTGATCCTGTAAAGCCGTGCATTCCATTATTTGCTTTGTGAATTAATGATAGGGAAATATTCTCATAGCCCTTTTCCAGTAAACCTCATTTGATTGTTAAACACTTACTGTATATCGTACTGGCAACAAAACAGCAGATTGCTTCTGGGTCTCAGGTCTCACCCTGCTCTGCTCAGGTTTGTTCAGACTGGGAGATTGCATGGGGGGACTTGTAACCCTTTAATTGATATATATATATATATATATATATATTACTCCTGGTTCTTTAGGAATACAATGGTATCCAGCAGAAAGACATTTTATTCATGGTGTAACTAGATGTTACTGGGCCCCACAGCAAATTATATTTAGGGCCCCCAACATATCTGGAGGTTGTTCTGTTTTACCAATATATATTGAAATTGCTCATTAAAGGGGAAGTCAACCCCTCTGGCGCTAAACCCCTATATATATATATATATATATATATATATATATATATATATACCTTCTGGGCCCCCCTGCAGCCACAGGGTCTGTTTCCTTTGTAGTTTTACCCCTGGTGTGCTTCCTCTGTAGTAAAGAAAATCCCTGTTACCCAACCACTTTCCTACCTACTCCAATCCTACTCCAAAACTTATCATGTACCCAGGGGTTTTCAAGTGGTTGCCCTTTAAACTGATGCTCGTTTAATCTGCCATTGGGAACTGTCCCATTCCATAGTACTGGCGATCTGTTGCAGAGGAGAGACCATAAATACAAGAGTGCTCTCTTTTCTATGCAGTTTATTGCCTGCAACACTGAATGGGTTGTTCTTGAAAGTGACTGGGGCTGGTCCTTGCAGTGCCCTGGCTGGAAACAAAAATGAGAACTATTGTTTTAAAGGGATACTGTCAGTTAAAAGTGCTGCTCTAGCAGAATTCTGCATTGAAATCCATTTCTCAAAAGAGCAAATAGATTTTTTTATATTTCATTTTGAATTCTGACATGGGGCTAGACATATTGTCAATTTCCCAGTTGCCCAAATCATGCGACTTGTGCCCTGATAAACTTTAATCACTCTTTACTGCTGTACTGCAAATTGGAGTGATATCACCCCCTCCTTTTCCCCCACCCAGCAGCCTAACAACAGAACAATGGAAGGTAACCAGATAACAGCTCCCTAACACAAGATAACAGCTGCCTGGTAGATCTAAGAACAGCACTCAATAGTAAAACCAATGTCCCACTGCATTCCATTCAGTTACATTGAGAAGGAAAAACAACAGCCTGCCAGAAAGCAGTTCCCTCCTAAAGTACTGGCACAAGTCACATGACTGGGCATCTGGGAAATTGACAAAATGTCTAGCCCTGTGTGAGATTTCCAAATTTAATATAATAAATCTGTTTGCTTTTTTGAGAAACAGATTTCAGTGCAGAAGTCTGCAGGAGTAGCACTATTAACTGATGCGTTTAAATTTTTTTTTTTCTATGACAGTATCCCTTTAATATGTAGTACAGGTACGGGATCCATTATCCAGGAACCCGTTATCTGGAAAGCTGCGAATTACGGAATGGCCGTCTCCCATAGACTCCATAATAATGAAATTATGCAAAAATTTTTTCTCTGTATTAATAAAACAGCATTTTGTACTTGATCCAATCTAAGATATAATTAATCCTTATTGGAAGCAAAACCAGCCTATTGGGTTACTTTTAGGGTTTACTTGTGTATTTATATAGACCTTTCTGATAAAGCATATTTCATTTTAACCTTTCCTTCTCCTTTAATTAATGAATATCCAAATTACTTAATGGGAAACTGTCATGGGAAATAATAATGCTGCTCCAGTAGACTTCTGCACTGAAATCCATTTCTCAAAAGAGCAAACAGATTTTTTTACATTCAGTTTTGAAATCTGACATGGGGCTAGACATTTTGTAAATTTCCCAGCTGCCCCGGTCATGTGACTTGTGCCAGCACTTTAGGAGGGAACTGCTTTCTGGCAGGCTGTTGTTTTTCCTTCTCAATGTAACTGAATAGTACGCAGTGGGACATGGGTTTTACTATTGAGTGCTGTTCTTAGATCTACTAGGCAGCTGTTATCTTGTATTAGGGAGCTGTTATCTGGATACCTTCTCGTTAGGCTGCTGGGTGGGGGAAAGGGAGGGGTGATATCACTCTAACTTGCAGTACAGCAGTAAAGAGTGATTAAGGTTTATCAGAGCACAGGTCACATGACTTTAGGCAGCTGGGAAATTGGCAATATGTCTAGCCCCATGTCAGATTTCAAAATGAAATATAAAAAAATCTGTTTGCTCTTTTGAGAAATGGATTTCAGTGCAGAATTCTGCTGGAACAGCACTATTATCTGAGGCATTTTGAAAAAAAAATATTTTTCCCATGACAGAATCCATTTAAATTTGGAAATTAGAGGGATTATGCTCTTTTGAGAAATGGATTTCAATGCAGAATTCTGATGCATTTAGAATTTTTTTTTTTCCCATGACAGGATCCCTTTAAAGATTCTTTATTCGGCAACCCCTAGGTCCCATGCATTCTGGATAACAGGGCCCATACCTGTAGTAAGTAAGCATAAATGCAAATATGTCTGTTGTACACAGTGTAGTGTAAGTTATGACCTCAGAGTTTCTCCTCTTGTATATGAAGACATGAAGATAAATCTTGCATATTGTATATTTTCCTAAGTACCTATCGGCGCAGCAATCTCAATATGAGAGAAGATTGTATTTTAGAGATTCTTTAGGGAACTGTATTCTACTTTTAGTTCAAACAGCACGGCCATTTCTTACAGACTATCAGCACTTTCCTGACAGGAATTCAGCTTTCCGATACCTTCTTTAGTGTCGGCAGCCAAGTGTAAGCTCTGTGGGCGTAACGCAGCCAAGCCTCTCTGCCTGCAGACACACTGTCGCTCAGTAACAGAGGGCCGGGAAAAGCAGCACAAATGGCTTGGAACAAATAATCAATGGGAGTACAGAAAACCATAAAAAAAAGGCAAAACAATAACATCTTGTTCAATCTGGGAAGCGCTCCCTAAAGGACTTGCACTTGTTCATTTACATTTTTTTCTTGCCATATTTCTGGTAAGAAGGAGGTGGTTTTCTAATTCCGTGAACAATAGCAGCAACAGCGACATTGAATTTATCTAGTGGAGGAAACACAAGGCGAATGTTCCTGGAATCAAACAAAAGGGTCACACAACGCCACGCATTTCGCTGGGTGACATCCCTCCAGCCATTCACATGCATTCTGGGTTATATCCTCTCTCATTTCTCACAGCCTTTCATTACCTGCTAATTCTGATCCACTGACTTATAGATTTATGCCACACTCCATTAAGGGCTTGTACTTCTCCTTGGACTCTGCAACCCGTTTAATTTCCTGTCCTTCAGTCTAACAGCTTGTGTTTGTCAGACTCTCTGGAAGGGATGCTGCCATCAAATTAAAAAAAAAGGATTTTGTGGCTGAAAATAGTGTCAATTTGGAAAAAAGTGGAGGGATTTTATTGTCATGTTTGGAAAAGTTAGCGCTTACACAGGGGAGCTTGCCTCCCAACGAGGGGCAAAAATATCTGCATGGCGAACATTTTTCACCTCTTTAAAGACACTGGCACACACGGTGAATTCAAGCAGGGAATTGCCCTTGCATGTTTATTTGCAACAAAAGCAACGTTTCGGGGCTATACCCCTTTGTCAAGCGTGGATTTACATAGTCCCCATATGTTGCCTTTTATTTGCAAATTTTCATCTTCAGGACCGGAACAATGGGAATTAGCGCATGGGAAATTTTAAAAACTATTGTACCTCCTTCGTATCCCCAGTGTTTCTGAACCAGTGTGGCTGGGCAGTATGCCACCCCCTAAAATCCTGACACCCTAGGCCCGGGCCTAGCTGTCCTTTCCACAAATCCAGGCCTGGAAGTACTGAATGTAGGGTTGCCACCTGTCCGGTTTTGAACCGGACAGCCCGGTATTTTGAAGGGCTGCCCGGTTCAATGCTTCCTGCCCGGTTTTCCATATAAGGAAAACCGGGCGGGATTAGCTTGATTGACGCCGCGATCGGCCAATCGGCGATCGCGGCGTCATAGCTCCGCCCCCGTGACATCACGGGACCGCCCACTGACATCACGGGACCGCCCCGTGACATCATGGGACCACCCCCCTGTCCGGCTTGAGCCACAGGGAAAGGTGGAAACCCTAACTGAATGGAAAGTGAAAGTAAAGCTGGCCATAGACGTAAAGATTTTTGAAAGATCCAATAGTTATCGTGAGACCACAATTGTCTCAAAACGATCGTTTAAATGCCCGATGTGTCCATCAACTAAAAAGACCATTTCAGGTGATATTGGCAGCAAAACTGAAAGATCGCAGCCTGCTTGACCCTGCAAACATAGGTAGATTGCATGGGGACCGATAAAGATTTTCTAACCTGGCCGATCAATCATCAGACCAATGTCGGACGAAAAATCGTAAGATGAACGATCGTTTGTATCCCACTAACCGCACGATAATTTGACAGATTGGTCGGACTTCCCTAAGATCGCTCGTTCGGCAGTGAAAGATTGCTACTGAGCCTTTGAAATGAGTTTATAAAATGTATGGATGTTTTAAAGAAAAGAGATTTTGTGTTTCATGTTCAATTTGCAAAGGACTTTCATTAAACAGCTTTTTATATGTGGGTGATAGGCCCCCTTTAATTAATTTTCAAAAATGTTGTATCTTTTTCTGGTATCAGTGCAGGAAATCAAAGAGAAACTTGGGACATTTTAATATAATCCAGGACTACAGGTTGAGCTGTCAAAATCAGGAGTCTTTCATGCAAATCGGGATATTTGGGAGGTAATTAGAGGTGCTCACGTGAAAGTCTCTCAATGGGTTACTGCCATCAAATGAAAAGGCATCTTGTGAATGAAAAAAGTTGCAATATTGTGTACAATAGTGCAAAAGATTTTTACCATGTTTAAGAATGTTAATATCACTAATAGTGCTTGCATGGGGGGGGGGTGTTGTTGGTAGGGTTGCACTGCAAGTTGGTGATATCACCCCCCACCCCCAGCAGCCTAACAACAGAACAATGGGAAGGTAACCAGATAACAGCTCCCTAACACAAGATAACAGCTGCCGGGTAGATCTAGGAACAACACTCAATAGTAAAAACCCATGTCCCACTGCATACTATTCAGTTACATTGAGAAGAAAAAACAACAGCCTGCCAGAAAGCAGTTCCCTCCTAAAGAGCTGGCACAAATCACATGACCGGGGGCAGCTGGGAAATTGACAAAATGTCTAGCCCCATGTCAGATTTCATAACTGAAAAAAAAAATCTGTTTGCTCTTTTGAGAAATGGATTTCAGTGCAGAAGTCTGCTGGAGCAGCACTGTTAACTGATTTGTTTTGAAAAAAAAAACATGTTTTCCCATGACAGTATCCCTTTAACTGTAAACTGCAGTGTATGCCCTTTCTCCTTTTTCAGTGTTGCTTGGCTGCCCCCATGGTTACACAGTAGCTTGTTTATATAAACTATAGTAGAGTTTCTGAAGCAAACACAACCAGCTCAGTGCAACAGTATATTATATTTTCATTGCTTTAAAACACTTTCATTTTTTGGTGTTACTGGCTAATGCCCGTCACATGCAGGAACCTGACACTAATTGAACATATATATGCAGGTGGGAGAAACATGTGCTGCAACTTGTGCAACAAAAATTGCACCAACTTGTGTTTCCATTGGTGCATCAGACACAAGTTACAGTGGACACAATAACCCTTCAACGTTGGGATAAAACACTCCATTGTGGTTACATTTTTATTTATATAGCACTACTTGTGCACCAATCATTGTGCAGTAGAACAATAAACTAATAGAACAAACAGAGTTAATAAATACAAAGTACTATTGCACTAAAGATTACGGGGGAAATTTATCAAAGAGTGAAGTTCCGCCACTAGAGTGAAATTCCGCCGTTCTCCATTCATTTCTATGGGATTTTGAAAGCCGTATTTATCAATGGGTGAAGTGAAAGTTCACCCTTAATTTCACTCTTTGATGATTATACCCCTAAGAGCTAAGTATTAAAGATACAAGGGGAAAGTGTTCCCTGTCTCGTAGAGCTTACAATCGAAGCTAGGTAATGAATATGTGCACTAGGGGTGCTACGCCAATGAGGTGAGTTGAAAAATGGATCGAGCACTACGGAGGGATCGTCAGTGCAGAATTGGTGCTGGTGTTGCATCAATGAGACACATTGAAAAACTCACCTCAGATGGCAGTGCCAAGGCGGTTACTAGGGGCGGCAAAAAAGCTTTTATAGTGGGCATTGCCCTCAGGCGGCTCCAGGCACAGAATCGGAGCTGTATGGACCAAACATCTAAATCTCATTTTAGTCGCCCAAGTTTTTTCTTTTTTTTGATTGGCGGTGTCAAAAGTTAGGCACCCCTAAGTGATTGTATTTACTTACCTGAAACCCCAAGCCAGAGCTCCTGTCAGCAGTAAACTGCACCGAGCCGGGGTTCTGCCAGAGAGCACCACAGAGCGACTGTCTCAAGTATAGAGGAAGCAGATCCAACAGTCGCAGGGGGGGCAGTAATGTGGGGTCTGCTTTCTCTATACCTAATAATATAAAAACCTCCTACCCAGCTGCACTGTCTTAAGGGCAAGGAAGGGGGAAGCAAGTTGGCAAGAGGACGGGGATACGGTGCACCGGGCACCTCTAAAGATTTTTTTGCAGGAGGGCCCTGCACACTCTAGTTACGCCACTGGATTGTCGTCTTTTCTTCTTCATTTTTCAAACATCCTGAGGCAGATGCATGAACTGTAAAGTGAGAAGCCAAACTTTAATGATAAAAGCCAACTATTTCATTCTACTGGGCATGCATCTGCCCCACAAAATTTGAAGTACAAAGAAGCGAAGAAGACAATCGCTCCATGGTGCTCACTGGCAGAACCGGAGGTTTTCCTGCTGATAGGAACTCAGGCATGTGGTGTCAGGCAAGTAAATACAACCACTTGGGGTGCCTAACATTTGGCAACCTTAAAATTACTTTCCTTCTTCTTCAACAAATGTTTGGCACCGGTTAATCAGTTTATCTAAGGTGTGACTAAGACATGTTTTAAAATCTGTTTATATCTCATTTCCCAATAGTGTAATTTAATAATTCCCCCTGATCAGATCTAATTCTGTTTTTTTAAATCAGTGGTTCTCAATCTTCCTAATGCTGTGACCCTTTAATACAGTTCCTCATGTTGAGGTGACCCCCAACCATAAAATTATTTTCGTTGTTAGGGAGTACAGGAGACAGCGTGGCTGCATAAAGGTACGGCAACATTTTTTGGCCACACCCCTGATTGCCATGTTCATTTTACAAATATGACTGCCCACTTTAAATGGGCAGGGAGAGCTGTATGGCAGTCCCTACTAAGGGGATATAGAAATTTGTAGTGCAGCTGGCTTCCCTACACAGGTTACTGAACAACAACTCCCAGCACCAACACCTGGAGAGCTACAACCTTGGCCCAGGGCTAGTGGGGAGAGAGATGAACCTGCTCCTGGAACCCCTTAAGGGACCCCTGCAAAAGGGTTGTTCAATCCCCAAAGGGGTCATGACCCACAGGTTGAGAACCACTGTTTTAAATAAATTCTTGGAAGCCCTGAATGAACACACAGAGTCACAATTTCACTTATGCTTTAAAGGACCAGTAACATAAAAAAATGAAATTGTTTTGAAGTAATAAAAATATAATGCATTGTTGCCCTGCACTGGTAAAACTGAAATTTTTGCTTCAGAAACACTCCTATTGTTTATATAAATAAGCTGCTGTGAAGCCAAGGGGGCAGCCATTCAAAGGCGAAAAGGCTAAAGTTACACAGCAGATAGCAGATAAGCTGTGTAGAACATAATGCTGTTATCCATTACTCATCCTGTGCCATATAGACTTTTTTCAATTTCCGCCATTGCTATTTAGCAGCTTGTTTATATGAACTATATTAGTGTTTCTGAAGCAAACAGATCAGTTTTAACAGCGCAGGGCAACACTATATGATAATTTCTTTACTTTAAAACACTTTCATTTTTTGGTGTTACTGTTCCTTTAAGGGCTGATAACACTGAGAAATGAACATACCCAGTTCCCATTCTTATGCATATCAAAACTCCATTTTATCCAAATACAGTAATGCAATTTTCCTTTTCTCTCTTTCTTTCTTTCTTTCCTATTCAGATTTTGCATAAAATGGTTTGCACAATGTTCATTAATGCAATATTCCAGAATAATTCAGATGTAACTGTGCCCATGGCAAGGTAACAATTTCATTGTTAGAGCCAGATATTATAATGCCACTAGTTGCTAGTTTACCCACAGGTTGGGTGGGGTTGCACCTCCTTTTGTGACTTTGGGTCTTTTCGCCGCTTCAGGACTTCAATTTTGGCTGTTTTTGTGACTTTGGGTCTTTTAGCACTTCAGGATGCAGCTTCAAGACTTCAGGTCTTTTTGCCGCTTCAGGGCTTCAGCTGGTCAGCACCTCGGTTTTTGGGACAGAAGAGTCGGCACGGCTCAGTCCGATCAAGGGGCGCTCGGCTATTTTGAAAAATGTAGCACAGCCGGGCCATCCTTCAGGCCCGAGCCGGTACAGGAGTAACCCCTAATGGCAACCCTGATAACAGCCTTTCCCCTAATATAGCCAACAGAGAGCCTTCGCTCCTTTATATCAAATGAAAGGGTGGTCTGTCTCACAGGTAAGTGTTGGGTGTGTGTTGGGGTGATAAAAACAATTATACAGTATCCCAGTTATGTGATGCTTCATATACAGTAGGTGAGGTCTGGATAAAAGGTAGAAAACCAGTGAATAGCAATGATTTTTCAAGTGGTCATAAATGAGTCCAGGTGACTCTTTGAGCCGACACAAGGACACCAGAAGAAAAACAAGAAGACGATACTGCTAGGGGCAAGGGGCTGAAATTAGCCTACTGATTTTGGCCACATCTAGCCGCATCATTGTCTCTCCCCAATATGCCCACTTTGAGGTGGCCGATTCGATTCTGGGCCCTAGGGCCTAACCATTGGATCACAACAAGTAGAATATGGGCAGGTCCGGATTTGTGGAGAGGCCACCTAGGCCCGGGACTAGGGCGGCAGGATTTAAGGGGCGGCATCCTACCCAACCACACCCACTTTGGTTCAGAAATGTAAATTTCCTGTGTGCCAATTCCCATTGTTCCGTGGTGATGATGAAAGTTTGACCAAATTAAATGAAGGGGACAGGGGCGACAAACAACAGCGGGCCTAGGGGTGCCCGCTAGGTAAATCCGGCCCTGAATATGGGTGGTTGGATTGAGGACAGTGTCAACAATCTGACAGGATTTTTAAACCTGCCCAATCATCATCTGCCTGACTTTTGACCATTATATTTGTCTATAATGTCCTCTAATGTATTTGTAAAGTGTAATCATGTCCCCTGGCAAATAGCCGACTTGATCTGTTGGAAGCTTATATTGGCCCCTTAAAGAAGAAGGAAAGGCATTTTCTATTTGGGGGTGCCAAAAGTTAGTTTTACTTATCTCGCCCCAGGCTGGTGCTCCTATCAGGAGAAAACTGAACTGGCCCAGGGTTATTTCAGTGAGCACCATGGTCTTCCAGCTTCTCTCTTCTAGCGGCTGCACATGTGCAAAGAGAGCGAACAGCTGAACTTTAACGGAAAAGCCAGCTATTTGTTCTACAGTGCATGCGTCTGCCCAGAAATTTGAAGAAAGAAGGAGAACCACCAATCGCTCCATGGTGCTCACTGGAATAGCCCCGTGCTGGTGGTTTTCTCCTGATAGGAGCACCGGTCTGGGGTATCAGGTAATTCAATACAATCACTTGGGGGTGCCTAACATTTGGCATCCCCAAGTAAAAACACCTTTCCTTCTCCTATAAGAGGTGTGAGTCAGTGGTGTTTTGACTGTCACTGTTCTCCACCAGAGGGCAGTATAGATCAAACAGCCCCCAGTGCAATTAGCATTAAACATTTTATAATACCTAGCCAGGGGCACCATTAGAAATCACGGGGCCCCGTACAACAAAATTTACGGGTCCCCCTGGGCACCCACCCTGGCACCCAAGCCCCACCCACCCTGGCACCCAAGTTCCACCCCTGATACCACCCACGCCACATCAAATTAAAAAAAACCACATAGACATCAGTGCAAAAAAGTAACCCCCCCCCCACACATATTAATGGTCAGGGCTCCCTTATAAGTTAAAAAA
>CM044444.1:90642577-90663076 GCA_024363595.1 Xenopus borealis
AGTAAGCTGGGGCCAATGCAAACAGGTGGAAACTTATGTGGTCAGTCCCAGGGGGGGGCAGTGCCCCCTCTTGCCCCCCTCTGCGGACGCCCATGCCTAGAACTTGTGGAAAGTCATTACTTTCCCTTTAAAGCATAAGTAAACCTTATAAATAAGTGAATATAAAATAGACGAGAGTGCTAAAATTGCAGGAATCACAGGGAGTGTTGAAATCGCGGGAATTCAACGTGAATTTGTAGCAGGCGAATAAATTTGCCCATCATTAATTATTAATTTAGTGCCCCCGTCCTTTTTATTAGGTGCCATTAGGGGCTGTTCACCTTTAAATTAACCTTTAGTATGATATAGTGAGTGATATTTTGAGACCAGGGCCGGACTTTTTTTTTTTTTTTTTGGGCCAGGTGATCAGTGACCAGCTTTTTCCCGGTGTCCCGCCAGGCCAGTCCGACCCTGTCTGAGACAACTTGAATTTGGTTTTTATTTTTTATGGTTATTTAGCTTTTCATTCAGCAGCTCTCCAGTTTGCAATTTTAGCAATATGGTTGCCAGGGTTCAAATTACCCTAGCAGCCACGCACTGATTTGAATAGGAGACTGGAATAGAAAGATGAGTAATAAAATACATTTGTATATTGTAAAGCATTTGTTTTTTTTTTATTATTTTAGATGGAGTCAGTGACCCCTCATTTGAAAGCTGGAAAGAGTCAGAAGAAAACAGCAAGTAATTAAACAAAATAAACAAAATAAATAACGAAGACCAATTGAAAAGTTGCTTTGAATTTTCTATTCTATAACATAGGAAAAGTTAACGTAAAGGTGAACCAATACTTTGTCTGATACTAAGGCGACAATTCTTACAGCTGGCCAATGACTATCACACCCCCACATCATTTGGTACTTCCCAATATCAGCTCTCCCATCACAGGAGGAAAGAGATTTAAGAAAAAAAAGCCACTAAATACAGATTTCCCTTCAGAAACAAGAGTGGTTTTCCAGCGACATCCCGCAACAAGACCATTAAGCTTACTCAGGTGAAAAGAAGTCTCTTTGACTACTCGATCCAGTAATCGCATATGTAGCTCCCCGCCGGTAGGGGCAGTGTAGCGCGGTGGGCGCTGCTATCGTAGGTGAATGTTCGCCTACCCACAATGCACTGCATCAAAGCACTATAAATATTGGGCAGAGAACAGCGAGAGTTCAGTAGGAATAGCGGCGGCGTGGGAGATGACTGAGTGTACTTGCTATGAGTGCGTGAGTGAATTGCGTGTGTATGGTGGCCGGCGTGTGAATGCGTGCTGTGCGTCTGTGCATGCCGGCGTGTGAGACTTGTGCGCTGCTACTCCTGCCTTTTATATTCTATTACACACTGATCTTATTTGATCTCCCTGCGGATGGCGGCCTGTCCCAGGGCTGAAATGATAGGAAACCGCTCGCTAAGCCCTACCCGGGCGCTGTTGTGCGTTGAGCTCGGCTTTGCAGGCCGCAAATCACTGAGAGGATGAATCGATCAGATATACTAGGCCGGGCTGAGGGGCTTCCCCAATAATCCCGGCCTGTGAGTATAGAGGCGATTCTGATCTGATTACCTGCTCCAGCCAGCTCCTTAAATAGAAGTCATGCGTCTGTCTGTGTGTGTGTGTGTATTGCGTGTCCTTAAAATTACTTTGTAGTGTGATAAACCGCTATTTAATAAAGCACCGGCTGCAGTTAGTCTTAATCATATTGCCCAGCATCTCTGCAGATTGATATTTGCTCAGGTATCTGGTTGCTATGGGTGTATTTACTCTAGAAACCGTGTAGTGCTTTGAATGAGAGACTGGCAGCTGAAAACATGAACCTTTCTACAGAATCATAAAGTGTAACAATAAAATAATAGCTTCAAGGAGAATATCTAATACGAGTAACTCAAAATTCATTCTCCAGAACTTTTTATTGTGGGGGTGGGGCTGATTTTTTGACACGTGCGCACCTCTCCCCTCCCCCAAACAGCGAGCTTGAAAGAACTGTAAAACAAAGTTGTAAAGTAATCTACTGTACTTAGGGTTGCCACCTTTTCTAGAAAAAAAAAATACCGGCCTTCCTATATATTTAAGTTTTTTCCCTATTAATAACATTGGGATCAACCATCAAAAATACCGGCCAGGTGGCAACCCTAACTGTACTGTTGCCCTGAATTGTGTTTTGTTCAGAAACTCTACTATGCCCCCATGGCTACACAGCAGCTTGTTTATATAAACTATAGTAGTGTTTCTGAAGCAAATATATAAACTATAGTAGTGTTTCTGAAGCAAACGCACCAGTTGTACTAGTTCAGGGCAACACTGCATTATATTTTTTTACTTTAATGCGCTTTTGTTTGGTGTTCCTTTAAATCTTTCTAAAGCTTAAATTAAAATACCTTTCAAACACTTTTCTAGTTCAATTTTCAGATTATTCACCATAAACACTTTCCATCTTTTACTTTTTGGCGGCTTCCCAAATTCTGTTTAATGCTTGTGTCTCTAGAGTTTCAGTCTGGCAGCTCCGTGATCCAGCAGCATCTGAACTGTTACCATTTGCTACATTTAGTGGATCCATTTCTGCTCAGCAGGGACAAAGATTAGAATTAACTAAATGGATCCATTTAGAACAGTTAAAAAGTCGGCGCCTCCCCCTCACAGAGTTGCTTTAGAAGTTGAAAAATGAAACTTTATACTTCAGTATTGTATCAATATTTTTGAAAAAAAGTATTTTTTGTATTGAACAATCAAACCAACTGAACTGAAAAAAAGTGTTTGAATGTGAACAGTCACTTTATAAACTTTAAGTTACGTGTATTTATAGAATGACCAATTCTAAGCATCAAGCGGGTTGGGGGTACTGGTGGTTTTCTTTTTAAAAAAAACATGCCCCACCCCGCCAGCACGCACGCACCAGGAGGAGCTCCCTCCCGGTGTGAGCTGCCATGACAGTTTGTGCGCGCGTTATGAAAAGCGGCCCCAACGCTGACAGCTTTTCTTAATGCGAATGCGCATGATGTCACGAGTGCATGCGCAGAGACTGTCATGGCGGCTCGCATCGGGAGGGAGCTCCTGGTGCGAGCACACTGGTGGGGATGTTTTTTTTTTTTTTTTTTAAACCCACCAGTACCCCCAACCGGAATGCAGGCTCTATCAGCCTGCACATTTGGTTGGGGGTAACTGTTTTTCATGATAGGTGCCCTTTAAGACTCCTAGCTTTCAAATGGAGTCACTGCCACCATCTAAAAACTGCAGATGTTCTGTAAGGCTACAAATCTATTGTTATTGCTACTTTTTATTACTTGTCTTTCTATTCAGGCCTCTCCTATTCATATCCCAGTCTCTTATTCAAATCAAAGCAGGGTTGCTAGGGGAATTTGGATACTGTAACGTCTGAATAAGAAGTCAAGCAACTAAAAAAACACAAATAATGAAAACCAAATTGTCTCAGAATATTACCCTCTACATCAGTGATCCCCAACATGTTGCTCTCCAACCCCTTGGATGTTGCTCTCAGTGGCCTCAAAGCAGGAGCTTATTTTTGAATTCCAGGGTTGGAGGCAAGTTTTAGTTGTATAAAAACCAGATTCATTGACAAAAATAGCCTCAATGTTGGTTGACAATCCACATAATGGCTACAAATTGGCCACTCATGGCCCTTATTTGGCTCCCCAAGAACATTTTTCAGGCTAGTGTTGCTCCCCAACTCCTTTTACTTCTGAATTTTGCTCACGGGTTCAAAAGGTTGGGGTTGGCTCTACATCATACTTAAAGGTGAGATACTGTGCCGTTTTATTCTGTGATTAACAGAAAGGTTAGATGTAAAGGTCTCATCACATGGCCCTTGTCTGTTATATAAAGCAGCAATACAGTGACTTCTCTGTTACAATGTCCCCTTTATTATGTCACTGTAGTAGTGCTATATAGATACAGATATACATGGGTATAGAGGGCAAAACATATTTACCTCGCATTCTGTTTAATAGTCTGATTTAATATTAAAGGGGTGGTTCACCTTCAAATGAACTTTTAGTATATTGTAGAAGGGCCGATTCTAAGAAACTTTTCAGTTGGTCTTCATTCTTTATTTTTCATAGTTTTTTAATGATTTGCAATTTTCTTCTGTTTCTTTGCAGCTTTCAAATGGGGGTCACTGACACCATCTAAAAACAAATGCTCTGTAAGGCTACAAATGTATTGTTATTGTTACTTTTTATTACTTCTCATTCTATTCAGTCCCTCTCCTATTCATATTCCAGTCTCTTATTCAAATCACTGCAGGGTTGCTAGGGTAATTTGTACCCTAGAAACCAAATTGCTGACACTGCAAACTAGAGAGCTGCTGAATAAAAAGCTAAATATCTATAAAACCACAAACAATAAAAAATGAAAACCAACTGCAAATTGCCTCAGAATATCACTCTCTATATTATACTAAAAGTTAACTCAAAGGTGAACAACCCCTTTAATTTAATAATTAGTTAATTAAAGAAGACACACAGGATTATTGAAAACCAACCTAATCTTGTAGGCAGTAATGCATAATATAGGGTGCTGGTTTCACTTTGGGCAAACAATTAATATTTTTTAAAACTGCCCCTTTGTTAGAGCTCCACATGGATGTGCTATGGTTCTTGTGTTTAAAATGATGGCTGGTTGTGCTCTAACAATGCCTGTATAAGGGGCATAGCCAATCAAATTCCTGTAGGTGCAAAGACAACCTTTAGTTCCCTTTCAGGTACTCCTAGGTGCTGACGCTGGTTCGTCTTTTACAGTGCAGTGCGTTGAGTGCTGCCGGCTCCCCCTACACGGATTATGTTTGGGGGGAATTTCTCAACAAATGAACCTGAAACACAATTTTTTAAGCACTTTCCTGTTATGTTTAAAAGAATAAAATGCACTGGCAGGTTCTTGTTTTTGTCACTTAAATAACAAAAATTAAATATGACTTTGCAAAGACAAAGTAGCCATTTTACCAAGTGCAGGGCACTATTTCTGAAAACAACTCCAACCAAATCAGCACAGACTTCCCCCCCCACCTTGTATTGATCAGCACATTTCGTCACTCGATAAAAATCGGGAAAAAATCGGAATCATGCCATTCTACTAAAACTGCATCTTTGGCAAATTTGGGAGCTACAACTTTTAAGGATTTGATGCCCCGAATCCACAAAATCTTTGGATTATTGAACGCAACCCAGCGCACCCTCAACTGGAAATCTGCCATTGACTTCTGCATGAACTCAGCAGGTCTAAGAAGGAGTACTTTTTTTTTCAGACTTTTAACACCACCATTCAATTTTCGATGAAAAAAATTTTTTTTTCCCTTTAAAAATTCCAAAAAAAAAAATCAGACTTTAATAAGTAACCTCCACAGAGTTGCTTGCAGTAACATGGCACTCTACCTGTGGTATATACATCAATAATATACAAAAGCCGTAAATATCTTGTAAATTATATTCTTATAAACGGTGAGTTCTGATGTCATCAGTTATAAACGGTGAGTTCTGATGTCATTTCTGTCACATGACTCCCTGAAACTCCTCGGTAACTTATAATATCCTTATATTTTACAAGAGGGGGTACTTTATTCACTATATACACAGGCTAGATTACCAATTGATGATTATTAGGCAGATGTCAGTCAATAAGTGACTGGCTCAGGCTGGAGAGACCTAGTAGACCGCCTTTATGAGCCTGTGTATGGTCAGCTTTAGCTTCCTATCACATTCACACAACACACACCAGGATTTCATCAGGAGCGAATAAAACAGTCTCCATGTTTTTGGGGTGCTGGAAGAAAGCCACAATTCTTCCTTCCAAATCCTTAAATGTAGAACAGATTCTGGCCAAATGCTTGTCACAATATAATACAGTATATCACATAGGCCATATCTCATAAGCCACAATTCAGCCCCTTTCATGTCTTTTGAAGGGGAAATACATTTAAAGGGATACTGTCATGGGAAAACATTTTTTTTTTTCAAAATGCATCAATTAATAGTGCTGCTCCAGAAGAATTCTTCGTTGAAATCCATTTCTCAAAAGAGCTAATAGATTTTTTTATATTTCATTTTGAAATCTGACATGGGGCTAGACATTTTGTCAATTTCCCAGCTGCCCCAAGTCGTGTGACTTGTGCTCTGATAAATTTCAATCACTCTTTACTGCTGTACTGCAATCTGGAGTGATATCACCCCCTCCCTTTCCCCCCCAGCAGCCTAACAACAGAACAATGGGAAGGTAACCAGATAACAGCTCCCTAACACAAGATAACAGCTGCCTGGTAGATCTAAGAACAGCACTCAATAGTAAAAACCCACGTTCCGCTGCTTTCTATTCAGTTACATTGAGAAGGAAAAACAACAGCCTGCCAGAAAGCAGTTCCCTCCTAAAGTGCGGCAGAATCGGCCATATAGTTCTACCCTTAACGTCAGCTATGCAGCACTATTGTTTTTTTTTCCTTTTGCTGTTCATGTATTTAAAAGGTATTGCAATTAAAATTGCAGCGCTACAAATTGAAATCAATTATACACCAAAAATAACTTTTATTTTGTGTTATAGACTTTTATTTATTAATTAGTGGAATCCAGACCAGATAGGTCCTGTGAGCAGACAGACTGTGATACAAGAACACTGACTTCCCTTTTAGCCGTATTGTTGTGTTAAGCAGATTTTATGCATACAAACCACTTTCAGTATGGAAACGCCTAATGCAAAAAGGTGACTTTAGAAACACCCTGATTAACTATTATTCCATGAAAATGCTGTTTTACATATGCAGACTGGTTTGTTATAGGCAGAGAGGGGTGTGTGTAACATGCATATAAATATCAATAGAAATCTGCAGAGACACAACATACATTATAATGATCTGTATATTTATGTAAATTCATCCAACAATGGAGAATGGCCCATTGCAGACAGGGAGGGAAATTTACTGAAGGGTGAATTTTCACCTTTGAAGGCTCCGCCACACTTTGCACAACTTTGTCAGACGTTAATTCGCAACATATGCGCTTATTTATCAAAATGTAGAGTTACAGTGGTGTGAAAAACTATTTGCCCCCTTCCTGATTTCTTATTCTTTTGCATGTTTGTCACACTTAAATGTTTCTGCTCGTCCGTTAACTATTAGTCAAAGATAACATAATTGAACACAAAATGCAGTTTTTAAATGAAGGTTTACGTTATTAAGGGAGAAAAAAAACTCCAAATTTACATGGGCCTGTGTGAAAAAGTGATTGCCCCCCTTGTTAAAAATAACTAAGAACAAAAGTAATTGAGATCTATCAGTCTGGTAAAGGTTATAAAGCCATTTCTAAAGCTTTGGGACTCCAGCGAACCACAGTGAGAGCCATTATCCACAAATGGCAAAAACATGGAACAGTGGTGAACCTTCCCAGGAGTGGCCGGCCGACCAAAATTACCCCAAGAGCGCAGAGACAACTCATCCGAGAGGCCACAAAAGACCCCAGGACAACATCTAAAGAACTGCAGGCCTCACTTGCCTCAATTAAGGTCAGTGTTCACGACTCCACCATAAGAAAGAGACTGGGCAAAAACGGCCTGCATGGCAGATTTCCAAGGCGCAAACCACTTTTAAGCAAAAAGAACATTAAGGCTCGTCTCAATTTTGCTTAAAAACATCTCAATGATTGCCAAGACTTTTGGGAAAATACCTTGTGGACCGACGAGACAAAAGTTGAACTTTTTGGAAGGTGCACGTCCCGTTACATCTGGCGTAAAAGTAACACAGCATTTCAGAAAAAGAACATCATACCAACCAGGACTGGACTGAGAATTAAAATAGGCCCTGGCATTTCAGGTACACAAGAGGCCCATCAGCCCACATAGAGGCCCAAACAGCTCCCACCAGCCCACTAAACACTGACTTTCTATGGGACCTTATAGCAGCCCCTCTGGCATTTGCCCTAACCCACAAATGCCCAGTCTGGGCCTGATACCAACAGTAAAATATGGTGGTGGTAGTGTGATGGTCTGGGGTTGTTTTGCTGCTTCAGGACCTGGAAGGCTTGCTGTGATAGATGCAACCATGATTTCTACTGTCTTCCAAAAAATCCTGAAGGAGAATGTCCGGCTATCTGTTCGTCAACTCAAGCTGAAGCGATCTTGGGTGCTGCAGCAGGACAATGACCCAAAACACACCAGCAAAGACTTTGGAGTGGCCTAGTCAAAGTCCTGACCTGAATCCTATTGAGATGTTGTGGCATGACCTTAAAATGGCGGTTCATGCTAGAAAACCCTCAAATAAAGCTGAATTACAAAAATTCTGCAAAGATGAGTTGGCCAAAATTCCTCCAGAGAGCTTCAAATGCTTGAAGTGGCCACTTGTTATAACAAATGTCCAAGGAAGCAAAATAAAGACAAAACAGATCCTCCAATGTCCTAGACATGAGCCCACCCTAAAACAAATGTGACATGAGCTTCAAATGGTTAAAAGCGATTTGAAAAAGATATAGATTTTTTTTAGAAATGGATCAGCGGCGGAGGGAATCACTCTGCTAGGCATAATGGCCCAATAAAGTTGAGTCCCAGGAATCTTGGTATCCCACTAGTCCAGCAATTCGTTAGACTCTCCTCAGGTCTCCAAAAAATCGGTTTCTTCAAATACAATTGAGATTGCTGTATTCCTTTTGAGACAATGTCTCTCAAGGAGGGGGGAGTAACAGAAAAGTTTATATAGTGCAGTACAAGGTGATAAAATAAGAGATACTAATCTACTAAGGAGAAAAGGTGCACTGATTATAGAAATACTGCACTATATAAACTTTTCTGTCACTCCCCCCTCCTTGAGAGACATTGTCTCAAAAGGAATACAGCAATCTCAATTGTATTTGAAGAAACCGATAATGGCCCAATATTCCGAGTTATCTAACCCGTGCATCTCCTTCCAATTGTTCCCCCGTAAATTCTACCTGTCTACATGTGGAGGGAGCTGGGCTGGTCCCCCACCATCCACCTATGCCACCCACTCGCTCCCCACATAGACAGGTAGAATTTACGGGGGAACAATTGGAAGGAGGGCACGGGTTAGATATAATTTGGAATACTGGGCCATTATGCCTAGCAGAGGGATTTGCACGCTGTATTCCCTCTGCCGCTGATCCATTTCTGAAAAAACCCATCTATAAAGGTGGTGGGAACTCCTGTTAATTCCTTCGTCCTGATTAGGGGTGACCCAAAGGGGAGGATAATTAAGGAAGGGAGTAAGGTTCACACATAATACCAATACTATTAAATATATAGATACCTGAGACGCTATGATGTCCACGGTGTGTTTTTAATCTATATGTTATTTTATGAACATGGTCCAGCACTATTAGTGAGAAACGGTAGTAGTGGGTCTTGTGTTGTTGGCTTTGAGTGTTTTTAAGTGCAATTTATATAAAATTGAAGTTTCTATTATCTGGTATCCGAACTGGTTAACTTTGGGAGTCACAGAATGGCTACATTTACAAAGTATCCTACCCTGTAAAACTTCAGTTAATCTTGGTCGCTACGTTTACATTTAGGGGCAGATTTACTATTGGTCAAATTTCGAATTGAAAAAAATTTGAAATTCGACCGTGTGAATAGGTAGTAAAATACATAGAGTTGGAAGGATTTTACTGCAATTCGATTGGTCGAACGATTGAATAGGAAATATTCGATCGATAAATCGTTCGAATTGAACGATTTGCTCGATCAAATATTTTTGATTTGATCGAAATTAATGAAATGAAGTCCAATTCGGTAGCTTTGATCTGGCGAACGAGGTGGTCAAATAAAAATTTACAGGGGAAGTACTTCGATAGTCGAATATTCGAATTAAATTTTATTCGATCGAATTTTCAAAATTCACTGGTTGAAGTGGTCTTCAAAAACATTAGAAAATTCTAATTTGAATGTTTTTGAAAATTTGATCGAACTTCGAATCCTTCATGTGAATTTAGTAAATCTGCCCCTTAATCTGTGGATACTTTGATTAGGAATGCACCGAATCCACTATTTTGTATTCGGCCGAACCCCCAAATCCTTTGCAAAAGATTCGGCCGAATACCGAATATGGATCCTAATTTGCATATGCAAATTAGGCGTGGGAAGGGGAAAACAGAATTTACACTAGCGATGCAAAGTTGAGCTAGTCTATCTACTTCGCTAGTGAATTTTCTCCAGGGACACGGTTAGTAAATCGGTGAAGTTGTGAAATGACGTCACACTTGTCGAATTAGCGATAGCGTTAGATGCTTCACGCTTCAGTGAATTTGCCCCATAGGCTGAGAGGGGTTCCCAAACTTTTTCATTTGACTGTATCAAATACAAGCCACTGTTTTATTATTATAGAGAAAAGGGAAATCATTTAAAACAATTTGGATTATAATATTATAATGGAGTCTACAGGAGATGGTAATCTGTAATTCATATCTTTCTGGATAACGGTTTCTGGATAACTGATCCTATCTGTACCTGTACTAAATAATAATCGCAATAGAAATCTAGCCTGACAATGAATCTTCTTCCAGGAACCAGGGATGATATAAAGTTTTCAGCCGTAGAAGCCGAGATGAAAGGTAAATTGTTCAAAACCCACAAAAATGAAAAATGCTTTCTGCGAAAATCAAAGTCTAAAGCGAGTTAACATTTCATTAGGCGAACTGTGCCTTTAATGATTGCATGTTTTTTTTTTTAATTCTTGCCTTTATTTTGTAAGTATTTTATGATTCTAGCATGGCTATGTGTTTGTTAGGCAGAATTGCTTCAAAGGGGAAGCGGTAGACTTGCTGGAAGAATATAATGTTTTTTTTTTGTGGTTCAAAGTTTTCCAGTAAGGCCGGCTGCTGAAATCTTATCTTGTGTGAAAATAACAAAAATGCTTGCGTGCTCAAGAACCATAATCTGGTTATACACAGATATATATATATTTGTGTGTGTGTGTGTACAGTTATAGTGACCGGGTATTTAGACAAATAGGCTTGACAATTATTTGAACACTATACACCAGCGGTCCCCAACCTTTTTTTTTTACCCGTGAGCCACATTCAAACATGCAAAGAGTTGGAGAGCAACACAAGCATGAATAATTTCCTTGGGGTGCAAAATAAGGGCTGTGATTGGCTATTTGGTAGCCCCTGTGTGGACTGGCAGCACACAAAAGGCTCTACTTGGCACTATACTTAGTTTTCATGCAATTAAATATTGCTTTCAAGCTTGGAATTCAAAAATAAGCACCTGCTTTGAGGACCCTGAGAGCAAAATCCAACATCTCACGAGCTACTGGTTGGAGATCACTGCTATACACCGACTGGTCCCCTGATAATGAAAAATGGGGGTTTTACTGTGCTTAATTGCAAATTAATACCAAGAAAATACATCAGATATTTAATCAGATTTTGTTTTTGTTCTCTGAAAAATAAATGCTCAATTTGAATTTGATGGCAACAACATGTTCCAAAAAAGTTATCCCAGGAGCATGCTTCCCATCGGGCGTCCGTTCTTGCTTTAACAACACTCTGTAACCGTTTGGGAAGCGAGGAGACCAATCGCTGTTGTTTTGAAAGTGAAATGTTGTCAATGTAGTTGCCGGGAATTTGTAATACCCTTAACAAAAGCCCTCGGCCCTTCACTTTATTTTCTCTTTTATTTTTGTTTTCAAAAACATATGCATTAACAGATAATAAAGCATTCGTTATTTTCAATACAAAGCTCTTTATGGGTAGGGGAATGTTAGTATAGGATAACATCAATATTGTATTGTTTTCACCAGTGTTGCTATCCTTCATATTTGGTATCGTCTTTCTTACTTCTGCCTATCTCTAACGATTGTATAAATGTATTCCACGGAGTCCAGATTTGTATATGTTCCTCCATTGTGTCTGCCAATAAAGCTGTTAGATATAACAAATTCTGTGTCCGGGTGATTTTTTTTCTACTAAACCTTGGGTTTCTGTGGTCTTTTGTAGCCAATGTTTTGCTAAGTTGATTCTAGCTATAGCTAAGATCTGCCCCATTAATGTATTCTGGGTTTTTGTAAGTACTTTGGTTGGGCTAGCTAGAAGGGCTGTGGTGACCTCAGGAATAATGCGCTTGTTGAATACCTTTCCAAGTATCTGAAAGACCTCTTCCCAGTACAAGACAGCTGTAGGACATGTCCACCAGGTGTGTATATAATCTCCTATCTCTGTGCATCCTCTAAAGCAGGGGTCCCCAAACTTTTTTGCTCGTGAGCCACATTTAAATTTAAAAAAAGAGTTGAAGAGCAACACAAGCATGAAAAAGTCCATGTGGATGTCAAATAAGAGCTCTGATTGGCTTTTTGGTAACCCCTATATGGACTGGCAGCCTACAGGAGAGAATGTTTGGCAGGACACCTGGTTTTATACAACCAAAACTTGCCTCTAAGCCAGTAATTCAAAAATAACCACCTGCTTTGAGGCCACTGGGAGCAACATCCAAGGGGTTGGAGAGCATCATGTTGCTCACGAGCTACTGGTTGGGGATCACTGCTCTAAAGCAGAAGGATCAAACTTGTGTTTCGTGGCTGGAGTAAGATACCAGCGCATCATAACCTTGTATGCCGACTCTTTGATAGCTGTATTAGGGGAGATTTTAGAGACGGTGTTCCAAATTGAGTTCCACTCATGGTTAGATATTGAATGTCCCAAATGTTTTTTCCAATCTACCATATATTTCAAGGGCTCTTCGGTATTTGTCGACACCAAATGTTTATATATTAGGGAAATAGTACCTTTCATTTTCCCTGCCTGTCGGGAGGATGTTTCTAATAAAGTTGGTGATCTGGTTTTAAAGGTAGCATCTATGGACTCGATAAAGTGAAGTAATTGTGAATATCGGTAAGTTTCTTTCTCTGGTAGAGTAAAGAGTGATTGAAGTTTATCAGAGCACAAGTCACTTGACTCGGGGCAGCTGGGAAACTGACAATATGTATAGCCCCATTATTTCAAAATGAAATATAAAAATATCTGTTTGTTCTTTTGAGAAATGGATTTTAACGCGGAATTATGCTGGAGCAGCACTATTAATTGATGCATTTTGAAAAATATGTTTTTTCTATGACAGTAGCCCTTTAAGAGTGGTATTTTGCTTCTGGACAGTTAATTTTTCCATTCTGCCTCTCTCTCTAGTCTGACATTTAAAATGCACTGTGGTTGCTGGGACACTGGGCCAAGTATCTTAAGGCTATATTTTTATAGGTGTTGGCATTTCATATTCTTTACTTATGTTTCACTTGTTTATCTTTCAGGCTGCTTTTGACTTTTCTGTTAGTTATAGCTTTTACAAGGGGGTCACTGACTCCAGAAGCCAAAATTGCTATTGCTCTATGAGGCTGTTTTACTTTATTACTTACCTTTTTGTTCAGGTCCTCTTCTATTAAGCTTCACTTCTTTCATTACACCACTGCCTGGTTGCTAGGGTAAAGTGGACCCTAGTAACCAGATAGCTGCTAAAATCCCATATTACTAATGCTGATAAAAAAAAACTTGAAAACAGCCTAACATTGAAAATATCATAATTCAGTTAATTTAAAAGTGCATAATCCCTCTCATTTCCAAATTTAAATGGATTCTGTCATGGGAAAAAATGTTTTTTTCAAAATGCCTCGGATAATACTGCTGTTCCAGCAGAATTCTGCACTGAAATCTGACATGGGGCTAGACATATTGTCAATTTCCCAGCTGCCCCAAGTCATGTGAATTGTGCTCTGATAAACTTCAATCACTTTACTGCTGTACTGCATGTACCCCCCGCCAGAAGTCGAACAACAGAACAATGGGAAGGTAACCAGATAACAGCTGCCTAACACAAGATAACAGCTGCCTGGTAGATCTAAGAACAACACCCAATAGTAAAAACCCATGTCCCACTGCGTTCCATCCAGTTACATTGAGAAGGGAAAACCACAGCCTGCCAGAAAGCAGTTCCCTCCTAAAGTGCTGGCACAAGTCACATGACCAGGGGCAGCTGGGAAATTGACAAAATGTCTAGTCCCATGTCAGATTTCAAAACTGAATATAAAAAAATCTATTTGCTCTTTTGAGAAATGGATTTCAGTGCAGAAGTCTACTGGAGCAGCACTATTAACTGATGCATTTTGAAAAAAGATGTTTTCCCATGACAGTATCCCTTTAAGAAGTAGTTAAGTAGAATGGCGATAACCTGTAAGAGCAGATTACATACATTTTCTGGTTTCTTTATCATCACCCTGGATCAGCATCCCTGCAATCCCCAGAAACCCATCCAACCCCAAGGTTGTGGTCTGCCCAGAGGTGATGCTCAGAATTCTGTGCAATTTAAGATGTAATTTGTCACAAAGAAACGATGATCGCAAAATGCTGAACAGGGAATTATATTTGTCTGGCGAATTAGAGCTATTCTGAGTATTTTTGGGAAGCCTAAACCTAGCTGCAGCTAACGTGCCTTCAAATAAATGAACAACTGCAAAAGGTGTAACCATACTAAAGGTTAGTTTCAAAGTGAGTCGCCCTTTTGGACCATCAATCCCATTATTCCATGGAGGTCGGAATCCACCAGCAGACCTTTAGCTGGTGATCAGTAGATCTCAAGATAATTGTCAACTAACAGCCTCCTGTTTCATGCTTTTCATTCAGATATTATGTTAAGGTTACATAAGAAATAGGTGTTTTCCAGATAAATGGATCTTTCTGTAATTTGGATCTTCATACCATAAGTCTACTAGAAAATCATGTAAACATTAAAGAAACAATAGACTGGTTTCAATAAGGATTAATTATATCTTAGTTTGGATCAAGTGCAAGGTACTGTTTTATTATTACATGGATATACTAATATATCTTGATCATCTATTATTTTATCTGCAGACCAAAAGCAGAGAGAGGAACTTCACTGAGAAGTGTTTTGCAAACTGGTGCATCAGCTGCGACCGACCGCAGGGGCAAATTCAATAAAGCACGAAGCGTGTAACGCTAGCGCTAATTCACTAGTGTGACGCAGTTTCGCTACTTTGCCGATTTACTAACCGTGTCCCTGGCGACAATTCAATAGTAGATAGACTAGCGCAACTTTACACCCTTACACCAGGCGAAGTTGCGCACTGACGAAGGGACGAAACTACACTAATTCACTAAGATGACCATTTTACTGAACGTTACCTCTTACGCTAGACGTTACTTCGCCAGGTCAGACCTCGCGAAGTTCAATACAATAGATAGGAGTTTGAAAAAAGTCCCAAAAAACGCTGACGTCTTTTACTTTTTTAGGGTGATAGTCTGATAGGGCAACTTCGCTACTTTTCGGATCCCTGAGAGCAAAATGAATTGCGGCGATGGTGTCGCTACCGAATTTCTGCACTTTAGTGAATTTGCCCCAAAGAGGCTATAGATAAGTTTTCCACCGGTCAGAGGGGATTCTACTCCCCAGTAGAGGGGCCCAAAACGCAGGTTTTCAAGTCGCTTTTCTGCTTTCTCTATACTCAGGGCCGGGCCAAGCCGACTGAGAGCCCTAGGCAACCTGGTTGATTTACGCCACCCCCTCATGCGTACATACACGTGCATGCATGCGCACCATTACGCACGTGCAAGAATGGTAAGCAGGGAAGAGTTTGGGGCAGGGGAGCAGGGCCGAGCCAAGGGGTAGGCAGAGTAGGCACGTGCCCAGGGGGCAAAGCTGGGGGTGCACCAGACACATACCTGCTCTGTCCCCTACTCCATGTCCCGTCCACTCTCCCAGTCTTCTTCTTGCGCTTCCTCACATGAGCCCCGGTGTCATGTTGCGGATGCGCGCCCGCGGATGGCCAGGTTGCCTAGGGCGCCTGCCTGGTGTGGCCCGGCTCTGCTGGGGAGGGATAGACAGGGGAGGGAGGGACAGACAGGGGAGGAATGGACCGATGGGCAGAGGAGGGAGGGAAGGACAGAGGAGGGAGTAACGGAGGGACAGAGGAACCAGTGACAGAGGGGGTAGGTGAGACCAGCAGAGGGGAGGGAATCCAGACTAGGGGAAGGCAGAAGACTCTTGAATTGTCACCTGCCCAGCACACCCACAATGTTGCACCCTAGGCAGGTGCCTCTTCGGCCAACCCCTAGTTCCAGCCCTGTCTATACTACAGTCTATACTACAGTGTCCACTGTCTGTCAGACCTGAGCCAGTCACACCCGGCTGCTGCTCATTCCGTCACTCTGAAGAACAGAAAGAAAACAGAGCCGCAGGCAGACACATGAGGTTACTTCAGTTGCTATCAACAAATGTTATATTTTTAAAAGTTTTACTTTAAATTTATTGTAACTTATTTTAGTTTCCGGCTTGGAGACAATTCCATGTGATGATGTTGCTGCTATGTGTCATGGAATAGATCACGGCAACACATCTTCCCGTGCAATATAAGCCAAATTCAGGTATGTGTTTCAGATAATAGAGCTTTAGAGATCCAGCACACCGTGGCATATAAACAGGGAGTTATGATAAAAAGTTCAATAACACAGACTATTCCAGTAAATCAAGTTAAGTTTGTGGTGGGGGGGGGGGAGACATAAGGATGAGGCAACTTCTGTCTTACTGTATCAGCCTTGCAATGCTTGCTTTACTGGTAAGCTCTGTTCTGTTTATCCTTTATTCTATTTATATGTGATTATGTCAGTTTTAATCACAGTGGGGCAGAAACATCATGGTTTAGCTTAACATTATTGGTTTTGGGTTTCCAGTCTTTAAGGGAGTCAAAATAATGTTGTGCAATAACAATTTTTATATTTACATCAGGCATGTCCTAGCTTCATCTTTGTAGCTGTCAGTTGGGATAAACAAAAGGAGGATGAGAATTACCAATTGCCATATTATGGACAGCCAGGGCCCTGCCGAAAGCACAAAAAGAGGTCTTTGCCCAACTCAAAATCCATTTTTTAAGTTATCACGTACTGACCGTTCATAATGAAACCTAAGCAGTAGGAGTTAAGTAGAATTATAACCAAAAGAAAATAAGAACAATTACATGATAACACAGTTGAAGCCGACAAGGTAAAACTACATGGAGGATTTTTGATCAGATTTTATCTGATCTTTCTATCTCACACCGCGCAACAGCATGAGATTTATAGGTTCCTACGAAATCTAATCCTTCTTTAACTACAATGTAAAGTCAGATCAGAACAGATGGTGTAGTTTGTTCATATATCTACATCCAGCATTCAATGTATTTCATTGGGGAAAAAAACTCGGGCAGACGCCATCAGATTTTTATCTCATCGGATGAGGATGGAAAATTTCCCATTTACTTTACACATCAGATTTCGTATCAGTACCATAATATTTTGAGTTTAGACTAAAGGTGGCCATACAAGGGCCGATAAAAGCTGCTGACAGACTGAGTTGGCAACTTATCGGCCCGTGCGTGGGGCCCTCCGTCGGGCTTCCCCAATCGATATCTGCCCGAAAGTCGGCCAGATGTCGATCGGGCAGGATGAAAAATCCCCTCGGATCCGACCGCCCTTAGGTGGGCACTGAGCAATTTCCCTCCCCGTCCCTAATTTGTTTATGCAAATTAGTGTTCAGATTCGTTATTCGGCCAAATCTTTCTAGAAGGATTCAGGGGTTCGGCCAAATACAAAATAGTAGATTCGGTGCATCCCTATACACAAGATATTATTTTGCCACTAATTTGTCCTGGCCGAATCCCGAACCGAATCCTGGATTCGGTGCATCCCTAGTTGTGCATCAAAATTAATTGTTGCTGCAAAAGTTTAGTTTTTTTCCTAAGGAAAACTCAATTTGAATTCAGTTCAAATTTGATTAGCTTTTGGGACTATTCAATCGAATTTTAGAAGTTTTATCAAAGTTCACATTACTCTAAAATTCTACCTTTGATAAACAACCCCCTATAATCGAAATTATTAGAGTTTCATAAAAATTCACATTACTCTAAAATTCGACCTTTGATAAACAACCCCCTAAGTGCTTATCTAACAAGTGCTTGCACTCTGGGAGATGCTGCACCCAATTGAATAACCGGGAGAGAGGAGTGCAGCGCCAGGAAGTGCGGATGATCCCTGTCGTTACCGCAATGAAAAAAAGATAAATATATAGGAAGGCTGGTATTTTTTTCAAGAAAACTGGGCAACCCTAGGCAAGACATATTGTCAGTTTCCCAGTCATGGGACTAGTGCCTGCACTTTAGGATGCATCTACTTTCTGGCAGGCTATTTCTCATACTTAAAGGGATACTGTCATGGGAAAACATTTTTTTTTTTCCAAAACGTATCAGTTCATAGTGCTGCTCCAGCAGAATTCTGCACTGAAATCCATTTCTCAAAATAGAAACCAGATTTTTTTTTATATTCAGTGTGACATTTTGTCAATTTCCCAGCTGCCCCTGGTTATATGACTTGTGCCAGCATTATAGGAGGGAACTGCTATCTGGCAGGCTGTTGTTTTTCCTTCTCAAGGTAACTGAATGGAACGCAGTGGGACATGGGTTTTTACTATTGAGTGCTGTTCTTAGATCTACCAGGCAGCTGTTTTCTTGTGTTAGGGAGCTGTTATCTGGTTTCCTTTCCAGTAAAGAGTGATTGAAGTTTATCAGAGCACAAGTCACATGACTTGGGGCAGCAATATTAACTGATGCATTTTGAAAAAAATAAATAAAATTCCCATGATAGAATCCCTTTAATTTAACTGAATCAGTCTCCGTGGGATTTGGGTTTTACTATTGAGTGCTGTACTTAGATCTACCAGGCAGCTGTTATCTTGTGTTAGGGAACTGGTATCTGGTTATCTTCCCATTGTTCTGTTGTTAGGCTGGTGGTGGGGGGAGGGGTGAGATCACTCCAACTTGCAGTACAGCAGTAAAGAGAGACTGAAGTTTATCAGAGCACAAGTCATAAGATTGGGGGCAGTTGGGAAACTTACAATATGTCTAGCCCCATGTCAGATTTCAGAACTGAATATAAAAAAATCTGTTCTTTTGAATAATCGATTTCAGTGCAGAATTCTGCTGGAACAGCACTATTACAGGGCAAGGAAAGTGTAAAATAGAATAAGGCTAGAAATGCTGTATTTTGTTTACTAAACATAAACATGAACTTACTGCACCACAAGCCTAATCAAACAAATGATTTATGCTTTCAAAGTTGGCCACAGGGGGCTGTCATCTTGTAACTTTGTTATACATCTTTGCAAGACTAGACTACATACACATGCTCAGTGTGGTCTGGGCTTCTTAGGAATCGTCATAAATGATCAAAAAACAAAGCCGTTTGAGTTCTGCATGGCTGGTAAGTAAGACAGGGGCTCCCCCTGCTGTTAATAAGTATGATTGTTTCCCTGCCAGAAGTTAGGGACCGTCTGACAATTCCTATCCACAGCACTAAATGAAGGGAGAATTTCACCGCATACAGTCAGGTTTCTTATAAAAACGGTACACATTTTTTAATTAAAGTATATTGGCGATAGATTTCTTTTAAAAATGGGATTTTATTTCTTTGCCTTTCCTTGCCCTTTAACTGATGGGTTTGGAAAAAAACATGTTTTCCCATAACAGTATCCCTTTAACAAACAGGGATGGCAAAGTAATCCATACTCCTGAAATCAATAACAAAATACTTGTAATAAAGAAGGTTAATGTTCTTTTCCTATTGTACCACACTTTTGTTTCATTTAAAATAGTAAGTGGCACAAGCAAAAAGAAAGACATGGACTGACAAACCCAATCATTACATCTCACTCTACTATTTGCCGCTTCAAATAAATATCTTAACAAAAAGCTGCATCCTTACAAACACTGGAAACCTATTGAATAACTTTACTTTCACTCAAACATGCTAATTGCATTTCTGAACCATTGTGTGTCCATCCTGCCTCTTCTGATGAAAAGTGACACCCTGTGAAATTGTTAATGGCTACTTGCACCCAAGTTGCGAACACAAGCACCCACAAATGTGTTTGTTTTTTACGCATCGGGAGCAATTGTTGCAGATGCAGCTTTCTGCATGGTGGCCATAAAGTTGAAATTCTGGGGGGACAAAAACGCCAATTTGGAGCTGAGGATTGCACACTTTGCAGACTGCCATTTTTGTTGTTGTTTGGAGAATGTTCCCAGGAGTTAGACCAGTGATCCCCAACCAGTAGCTCGTGAGCAACATGTTGCTCTCCAACCCCTTGGATGTTGCTCTCAGTGGCTTCAAAGCAGGTTCTGATTTTTGAATTCCAGGCTAGGAAACACGTTTTAGTTGCATAAAAACTAAGTATAGTGCCAAGCAGAACCTCCTGTAGGCTGCCAGACCACATAGGTGCTACCAAATCACAGCCCTTATTTGCACCCCAAGAGACTTTTTCATGCTTGTGTTGCTCCCCAACTCTTTGTACATTTGAATGTGGCTCACGGGTAAAAAAAGGTTGGGGACCCCTGAGTTAGACAGTGGGAGCTCCCAGGAATACTCTCCCAAAGATACTACAATTATTATTGCATTAGAGAGGGTACAGAGAAGGGCAACTAAGCTGGTAAAAGGTATGGAAAA
>CM044444.1:90663660-90689260 GCA_024363595.1 Xenopus borealis
CGAGTCTTTTTTCAGCCTAACTTACTATGTTACTATGTTACTATGTTACTATGTTACAAGCAACTGCCCCATTAAAGGGTGATTACAACGTCCATAAACGTCTCCCACCTGCCCCCACAACAAGCGCTAAGGTAACGGTATCATTGATGCCCAACATATTGGGTTTTGCATGCAATATTCAATTGCTAGCAATACATAAACTCTCAATGGACAGAATTGTTTCAAATGGATATTGGGATCTTGGGAAGTGTTTAAAAAACACCAGCAATAAAATAATAGCGAAATACATATGTTTTATTTGGCAACTGATCTGAGGAGAAATCTTCAACCCTGTGTTTTCATTTCATGAAATTTCTTCCCGAGGATGCCAGTGCCACACAGCTAACATTTCATGTGAATGTCAAGCTCAGAGTGTTCTCATGGCCAGTAAAAACCCTGACTGTATGAGTGAGAAAGCCACAAACAGATGTTTAGTAAAAAAGCACATATTGTCTAGTCAATGTTATACTTCATAGTTCTATCTGCAGGGCCGCCATCAGGGGGGGACAGGGGGGACCGGGCTGAAGGGGACAGTGCTGCACTTCTCCAAGAGCCGGGCCCCCCTTACGAGCGCCACTGAAGCCATCCTGCTCCTTTCTGTCCTGATGCGGAAGTACAGAAGACATCGAAGTCCTGAAGCGGCGGAAAGACCCGAAGTCATGAAGGAGCCGACACTGAAGTCCTGAAGCGGCGAAAATATCCGATGTCACGAAAACAGCTATAATGGAGGTCCTGAAGCCATGAGTTCAATTCTACTGACACCAATATGGGTTTTTTAAAAAATCCCCTTTTCCACCAATGTAATGCGCTATAGCCCCCTGCCACCAATGATTTTTTCTTTAAATTTTCTGGGGCCCCAATTTTTTTTTTCAACTTGTAAGAGGGGCCCTGGCACCAATGCTTTTTTAAAAAAAAAAAACTTTTATGGGTCGACCTGGTGCTAATGTTTTTTATTAACTTAAGGGAGCCCTGACCATCAATATGTGTGGGGGGTTTACTTTTTTAGCGTTGATGTCTGTGTGGTCTGTTAACTTTGATGTGGAGTGAGCGGGGTCAGGGGTGGGGCTTGGGTGCCAGGGTGGGTGGGGCCCAGGGGGCCCCAAAAATGTTGTTGTGCGGGGCCCCGTGATTTCTAATGGCGGCCCTGTCTGTCTGTGTGAGCAGATTATTGCCATTTGGGCAGTCATGCTGTGCTACAGCTGTAATGGCCCTCAATGAAACGGGTGTCTATGTTGGAGTTTTTATAGGTACAATGTATTTTTGGGGATTTAAAAGAAGTGTTGGGGATCATCCATGAATCCCAAGAACAAAGGATGAACACTGCCAGCTCTAGAGCAGCAGAGAACTACAGATTCCTTGTATCCTCTTATTATCCCATTGTATTGACTGTTCCAAATGTTTTAATGTTACAAGTGGCTCCCATGTCCACAACTTGATCAGTTCTGCCAACACAGGGGTTTGTACATCTCCAAACAGGGGCGTAACTACAGAGGAAGCAGACCCTGCGGCTGCAGGGGGGGCCAGGAGGAATAGGGGGGCCCATTAGGCCCTACTTAATGAGCAATTCAATATATAGTGGTAAAACAGGACAACCTCTTGATATTTTGGGGGCCCTAAAATAAATTTGCTGTGGGGCCCAGTAACATCTAGTTACACCACTGTCTCCAAACACTTTTTTCAGTTCAGTTGTTTTCAGATTGTTCCCCAGAAATAAAGATGTTTTTCAATGACTTTCCATTATTTATTTATTTTTTTTTACTGTTTTTCCAAAATCTATTAGAGTTCAATGTTCCTGTCTCTGGTGTTAGAGTCTGGCAGCTCAGTAATTCAGGTGCAGACTCTAAACTGTCACAATTTTGCAACATTTAGTTGATCCATTTCTCAGCAGCATCTCTGGATTATTAGCAATTATTGTCTCAGTTCCAACAGCTGCCTGTAATGAAACCCAGAGGGGCATATTCACTAACCTGTGAAGTTGCGCTAGCGAGGGCTTCGCTAGCGTTCGCCACACTTCGTCACGCATAGTTTCACTAGCGCTATGCAGATTCACTAAAATGCAAATTTGCTCTCAGGTGAACGTTAGCGAAGTTGCGCTACTGTTACTTCGTTAGGCAAAGCAAAGTAACGTTAGCTAAGCCTAATTTGCATACGGCGCCAATTTTAAAGTTTAATGGATGTATATGCTGCAGTCGATACATTCCACTACACAAGCCCAGGAAACCTTTAATAAATAAAGTTGTCCTATTGCCCTACATGTGCCCCCTGTACAGTTTAGTTGCCATATGTTAGGAAATGTAGGGGGGAAGGAGGTTACCCTAAAAAAATTACGTTCATTTTTAGCCTATCACCCTTAAAAAAGTAAAGTGTGCCAGCGTTTTTTTGGGACTTAGAAAAAATGACAACTTTTTTTTTCAATCTCCTATCTATTGTATTGAACTTCGCTAGGTCTGACCCTGGCGAAGTAAAGTCTAGTGTAAGAGGTAACGTTCAGTATTTGTATGTGTATTTTTTTATTTGTATAGCGCTCCTGGAGGGCAAAGCACTGTACAGCAACAATAAATTAGTAGTAACAAACAAGGGATCACTGCATTTATGGACACAATTTGGAGGGGTAATAAAGTGTTTTTTACAGTGGGTGTATCCAGGTGCTCCCAGAGGTAGTCTCTGAGTTTTATTTTAAAAACATTGAGGGAGCATTCTTTCCGGAGAGATGCAGGAATGGCATTCCAACTATAAGGAGCTGCAAGAGAGAAAGGTTTGACATGGGAAACAGCAGTAGGTTAGTCTGAGAGGAGCGGAGGTTTCGGCCAGGAACATAGAGAAACAAGAGATGAGATGTAGTTAGGTGTAAAGGAATGAAGGGCTTTGAAGGAGAAGTTTATAAGTTAGTGAATTAGCGTAGTAACGACCCTTTGTCAGTGCGCAACTTCGCCTGGTTTAAGGGTGTGAAGTTGCGTTAGTCTATCTATTTCGCCAGAGTCAGTGTTGGTAAATTAGCGAAGTTGCGAAATGACGTCACACTGGCAAATTAGCGCTAGCATTGGATGCTTCACTTTAGTGAATTTGCCCCAGAGATTCTGCTCAACAGGGACAAAGATAAGAAATGTATCCATTAAATGTAACAATTAAGAACAGTTTACAGGGCCGGCGACCCCCTGCTTTAGAAGGTGATAAAGAGGTCTGTCACCCACTGTCAGTAATTTGTAGCTGTAACCTAATTTATCTGCTCTGTTGAAATCCAAAGAATTGTCACCTGAAGTCCTTCGATGCTGTCCAAAGCAATGTACAGGGAGCTACGCTGGAGGACAGGACCACTTTGGATCTGGGTTGGCATCTCTGCCAACTTTTATTGAAATTGATTATTCATTAGATCTCATATGGGCCCTCTACTCTGCAGAACCCATGACAATTGATTGCTATAGGTACCTGATCTTGTACAAAGTTATTAAATGAGCCCCAGAGTGTCTTGGCTTTGGATAGTTTTAAAGCACAAAGATTTATTAAAAAAAAAAGTGCAAATCCATCACCATGTAATAGGGTAGCTGCCAGTTGTTATGAAAGAACGATTCTTGAGAATTTGCCATTTTCATTATTTAGTGCCTTGTAAATATAAGAATCATAAAACTCCCCAAAATCTTATTTTATCAAATAATAATGGTTTTAACTTTGAGAAGTCTCCGGCACTTGTTCTGACTCTCTGTGCATTTCCTTATCTCATCTGTAAACTTACTGGAAGCATGGGGTGTTGTTGTTTTTTTTTTTTAGAAGTTCCAGTAATCGCACACATGAAACAATTATTGTTTACAATATTGCATTTTTAATTAATCTCTTCCCTTTTTGTGAACAAACATGGGTAGTGTATTGTGGCACCATATCACACGGAGTTTAACTACTTCTCCCAAAAGTTGTGTGTGGGTGATTTTTGTTTTTTAATTTAATTGTGAGACAGTTCACTTTCTCTGTAGTTTCAGACTAGTGGCACAAAGATGGATACCATGGTTTTGTCCTCCTAATCTGTCTGCAGTCAGTTGTGGTGGCAGGACAGAAGGAAATACAGATTTTGCAGAAAGTTATCTATCTGTAATTGTACCATCCGACCTTTGACTTTTCAACTGTCGTTACAATGCAAAACCTTGAAATTGAAAATAAATGGTAAAATGCCTAGGTGTAGCAATAAAGTGTAAATATATTGGGCAAAATCTCCAGTGGGCCCTGGTCTGGGTGATCCCTTACATATTTTCTGGAGCACAGAGGAATAAAGGGAAACTGTCATGGGAAAACGTTTTTTTTTTTTAAAAAACGCACCAGTTAACAGTGCTGCTCAAGTAGACTTCTGCACTGAAATCCATTTCTCAAAAGAGCAAACAGATTTTTTTATATTTAGTTTTGCAGTACAGCAGTAAAGAGTGATTGAAGTTTATCAGAGCACAAGTCACATGACTTGGGGCAGCTTGGAAATTGACAATATGTCTAGCCCCATGTCAGAATGAAAATGAAATATAAAAAATTAACTGATGCATTTTGAAAAATATTTTTTTCCCATGACAGGATCCCTTTAAAGGAGTTGTTTATCTGTAAAGTAACTTTTAGTATAATGTAGAAACATTTTTTTACCCGTGAGCAACATTAAGACATAAAGGAGTTCATGAGCAACACCAGAATGAAAAATGTTCTTGGGGATGCAAAATAGGTGCTGTAATTGGCCATTTGGTAGCCCCTTTGTGGACTGGCGGCTTACAGGAGGCTTTGTTTGGCTCAACATCTGGTTTTTATACAACCAAAACTTGCCTCCAAGCCTGAAATTCAATAATAAGTGCCTGCTTTGAAGCCACTCAGAGCAACATCCAAGGGGTTGGAGATTAGGGAACACTGATGTAACATGATATTCTGAAACAAATTGCAGCAGGTTTTCATTTTTTAGTTCAACAGCTCTCCAGTTCAAACAAGGAATGCAAAAATATGCACCTGCTTTGAGGGCACTGGGAGCACAATCAAAGGGCTTGGAAAGCAAAATATTGCCCACGAGCCACTGGCTGGTGATCCTGCTCTAGAGAATCTATTGTGAAATCTCTAGGATTTGGATGTAGTGTTCCACAAGCATCTTTGTGCACAGCCCTGATTGGACACATGTGCAATGTCTTTGGTTATAACTGTTCTCAGCATGCAATAAGCTGTATTTGGTGCAGGGCGATTATATAGAAGCTGGAAAGTTGTGTCATTCACTAAAGTTGTATAAGAGAACTGTATGCAGTGTATTGAATAACAGAAGAATAGCGAGACTCTGTATAGTTGAAAATAAGCAAGAGCTCCAGTATATTTTTCTTGGGAAATACTGGTTTTATCTCTGTGCCAAGTCAGACAGAGTTCCCTTTCAAGGTACAAGATAAATGTAAGAATGTCTGGAATGGAATAGCAGTGGGGAAGTTAGAATAAGAAAGGAATGTTTCAAGAAAATGTTGAAATAATACTTTTCTCGGGACCACAGGCCACCACACAGTCAATATCCATTTAAAGGTTGTTTCAAGCTTAAAATATAACGTTGGGCCAGGGGCATGTCAGGGTTTGATAAATTGAGTTCTACTGCTCCCTGTGCAACTGTAAATCTCATACATTCTTAAAATCAAATTCTATTCAGGAAATGGAAAACGAGACTGGAAAATGAGATTACAAGATGAATGCAGGTAAATATTTCAGCCGTATATGAATGTATTCTGGCCATGCAAATTGCTACACCTGCATGCTGCATAATATAAGTAAAGCCTATTAACAAAAGTTGCCTGTTGGGTATAATCTACTGTCTATATGAATGGTAGGTTGCATTTCTAAAATTCAAGATGAAATTTGTTAGTTGAACATTGCCATTTTTTGTTTTTTACCTACAATAAACTTGTTTTACCCTTTGCCAGTGCTGCACATTGCATGCAATACATTAATATGGATGCAGTAGAAGGTAGGTAGCCAATCAGAGCCCTTTATTCATATGGGCAAGGTAGGATGTAGTTCCCTGTCAGGTCCTGCTGATTGTTAGGCATCCTACAAAAAGAAACGCACTACAGTCCAAAGGAGCAACTAACTCTCCTGCACAGCTTGGGAAAGCAGCCAACAGGGAGTAGAACAGATGGGTGGTGCTATGGTTTTTTGTGAAATAATTCAGCACAAAGCACAACATTTTGAAGCACTTTGCTTGTATATTTAAAGGAGTATAATTAAATAGCATGATATGTCACCTTTTAATTTGAATATGTAAAAAAGGGTCCTGATTCAGACAAACCTTTTATAGAGGATTTGGTATCTGGACAAATCCAAATATATTATAATAATGGGTTCTGTTTTACTGTTGATATACAGTATATTAAGATATTAACCCCTAACTATTCTAATCCACTGTTGCCCACTGTTACTCACTCTACTCACACCTATGCTTATCCACTCTTGTCTACTCATAGCTAATCTTGCTGATGCTTAACTACTTATGCCCACACTTATCTACTCTTGCCCACTCTTATCCACTCTTGTCTACTAATACCTACTCTTGTTCATGCTTACATGCTCATACCCATGCTTATCCACTCTTGTCTACTCATACCTACTCTTGGTCACACATACTTACTCATACCCATGCTTATCCACTCTTGTCTACTCCTACCTACTCTTGCCCATGCTTGTCCATTCTTGTCTATCATGCTTATGTACTCTTGCCCACTCTTATCCACTCATACCTACCTTTGGTCATGTTTACCTACTCATATGCATGCTTATTCACTTTTGTCTACTCATACCTACTCCTGGTCATGCTTACCTACTCATACCCACTCTTATCCACTCTTGTCTACTCATACCTACTCTTGCTCCTGCTTACCTACTAAAACCCACTCTTATCCACTCTTATCTACTTATAGCTACTCTTGGTCATGCTTACCTACTCATACCCACTCATATCCACTCTTGTCTACTCATAGCTACTCTTGCTCCTGCTTACCTACTCATACCCACTCTTATCTACTCATAGCTACTCTTGATCATGCTTACCTACTCATACCCACTCTTGTCTACTCATAGCTACTCTTGCTCATGCTTACCTATTCAAACCCATGGTTATCCACTCTTGCCCACTCTTACCTGTTCATACCCACTCCCATCCATTCCTGCCTACTTTTACCCAATAGAAATTCCATTAAAAAACAAGTCACTGTAAGGGGGATACATAAAAATTAATCTAATATGGGGTTCCATGTATCTCAGAATACCCCTGCACAGTGCACTTTTGCATTGCAGATTGCTGAACTCCTGGCAGAGAAGGAACAAATAGAGGAAACGCACTGATATAACCTTTCCAATGTAAGTTTTAGAAAATGGCAAAGAGAATTCTTTTTTGTGTGTTCTCTGAATAACATGAAAGTGAACTTCTTTAAGTGTAAGGGCAGTTATTATTCTGTCTTCTACCAACAGAGAGGAGCCTTTTGTTGTGTATCTAATACCTTTACAATATGACTTTCTGGATCACGTAACCATAAAATCTGGTGCGTGCAGTCATTTAGCAGTTAGGTACACACTCAAGTGGAATGCTTCTTCCTTGTGATTTGCCATTGCTTTTTTTGTCTCTCTAGCTCTTAATGAATGGTGTACGTCAGGCATGCCAATCTTAGTTCACACAGAGAACTGTGTGAGGGCCACATAAATTCTATGGGAGCAAAGAAACATAGTAAATATTACAAAGTAAATTTACTTTTAACAAATTGTTTTTTGTATGACTTAATTTTTTATTTTTATTTAGAACTGGTAATTTCACAGCTAAATCATTTAAGATTCCTACAAACAGAGGATGTAGAACACGTTTCCCGAGGTGGGTGTATAATTATATGAGGGTATTTAGGAGACAGAGGTTAGTATGAGGACCCAGGGCTGTTTGTGATAAAGTACCAAATATACAGATGGAATGTCATAATATACCAACAACTGAGACTGAACATTTACACAAAACTGACACAACAATGCACCTGTTCTGCCGGTAAGTTGCTGTACTGGACTAATTGAGAATCATCTGTTTGAGAAGTAAATATTTTTTACAATTTCTAAATGGTGTCATGAATTTAGTCTAGTCCAGCAACTTATTTTTCATTATAGCAGATGGGAGGGCACGTGAAGGCAGTTCGGGGAGATTGTTGCCCAGAAGAAGAGACGATTAAATCTCCCCGAATCTGCTTGTGTGGGATAACCCTTGGCCTGGGGTTAGTTTTAGTATTGTGCCAAGTTTTTGTGTATTTTGTAAAGTAAACTATAACAACATTTACTTTTAACTACTCTACAACAACAACAAGCTCATGCTTCAATAGTCTCTGTGGGAGAAAGATAATGCCTTTTCATCTACGTCTTCCTCCTATTGCAACAATGGTAAAAAGAAATCTGATCCTTTGCTGCCTGTGGCTTAATAAATATTGGAGAGTTTATTCTGCTGATTACGCAGAAAATAATGGGGAGAAACGGGAATAAGCCGATGTACAGGGAGAATGGAAACTAGAAATGTAAGGCTTTTGTGGATAAATCTGGATAGGGTAACCTGCTAAGTTTGTAGTGAGCAGTATAAATAGAAAGGCTTTAATGAGAGTTACTACTTTCTTTATATGATAAAAATACAAAATCCTAGTGGACATTAGTGTGTCATACTAATAAAAGGAAGAATATAAGGCAGCCTAGTATTGTACGACACACCCTGTGCCATATATATTTCCCCAGTCCAAGAAAGCTATACGTATGTCTGCAGTTAATCACAGTGGAGCTGGGAAATGGTTAGATGTGCTACGTTGTGTCATTTAGAATATGAAAGATTATATGTGCGAGGGAAATAATCAATTAAATTATCCCCTACATTAAATTTCACCTACCCTTTGAGCATTTCATAGACTGGACACAAATACTGGATACAGTCTACATCAGAGGAAAAAGCAGCCCTGGCAAAAGTATCAAAGCAGCCCATATATTAATGCACATGCAAAGCATGATATATATTTCCAACCCCAAAGTTAACTAGAACTAGTGTTTATTAATAGATAGTTTAAGAGTCCATTACCATATAATCCCCATTAATATTATACACCCTATGTGCTGGAACTGGTCCTTGCAACAAATATCTCCTCGTAGTTTCTATCACAACTATTCTATCAGATGGATTAGTGACCCTATACTTACAGTATATTCTAAATGTTCCTTTGTGTGCCCCCAGCTAGACCATGTACCCTGGCAGATAAGAGAACTTTAATTCCCATGTGTATCACAGGCCAAAGTGTGACATACTTGAAGAGAAGTTGGTCAGAATTCCTGGTTCCTCCCATACGCCAGTACTGACATGAGCACTAATAAATGCAGCCATTGGCTTAGCTGTGGCTATTATGGACAGCTCATTTACATCTCTAAAGTGATTGGCTCATTTACATATTAAAGGCATACCTAATTAGCATTTTTTAGGTGAGCAGCCCATTTACCTTAAGCAATCGGCCCATCAGGCCTGGTCGCCATGCCCATTTGTAATGCTGTGGTTCCCAAACAAGATGGAGTTTATAGCAGTTAAAAGGGGGATCAGATGGAAAGACACACCTGACAGACCAGTTGTTTTTTACATGGTAAAAACAATATTGTTTTCCTAGCTATTCTTTGAACCATGACTAAGTAACTGATAATATCAAAAAAGGGGGATTGTGGGAGCACTCTAAAGGCTAAGTAAAAGTATATTTCAGTATAATGGAAGTGCTACTTACAAAGCACATTCCCTAGGCCACTGTCTCATAAGTAATTCAGTATAAATGCCAGTGCTTATTGTTTAAAAACAGGGGTTATTTTGTACAAGGTTATGATCATAAAGTTGATACCACGTCAATGTAAACCCCATATGGCGGTCCCTAACTTGCTTACATAGTATATAAATATATACATCTATTATGTATAATAGCATCAGTGTGTTGAGCCTTGGTTTCAACCCCCCTTTTTTGATATTGTATTGTAGCCGGAAGCTGTGGCTTAGCTTCTGTGGTTGTAGCACCCCATACCCCCCCCCTTTAAACTAATGGTGGTCCTATGTTTTTAAAAAAATGGGCGTTGGTTTGGGAATCTCTCTCTCTTAAAAGCCACATACTGGCGGTGGAGGATTTAGCCCTCAAATTGAAACGAAGGCTCAACAAACTGACTACAGGTAATGCTATTATGCAGAGAAATAAAATACTTTATATACTATGTAAATAAGTTAGGGACCACCGTATGGGGTTTACGTTGACGTGGTATGGTGGCTTATCAACTTTATGATCATAAATTTGTACATAACAACCCCTGTTTTTAAACAATATTCACTCGCATTTATACTGAATTACTTATGAGACAGGGGCCCAGGGAATGTGCTTTGTAAGTAGGGTTGCCACACAGCCTGTATTCTACCGGCCTAGCCGGTAAAACACCAGCCAAGGCCGGGGCCGGTATTACAAATTTACCGGTAATGTAGCTGCCGGTAAATTTGTAATACCCCTTAAAAAAAGGCCCTTGCCTTAATTCCTATGAAAACTTACCTTTCTCGCGTCTTCAGCCGATCGCTCGCCGTGGCTCCGCCCCTTTTGTATCGGTCCCGCCCCTTTTGCATCACACCCCGCCCCTTTTCAGCTCCGACCCCCTCCGGCCGGTAATAAATTTGGCAAAAGGTGGCAACCCTATTTGTAAGTAGCACTTCCATTATACTGAAATATACTTTTACTTAGCCTTTAGACTGCTCCCACAATCCCCCTTTTTTTGACTAAGTAACTGATACACTAATGTCTTGATTCCTATATCTGTGACCTTGTAATGAAATAAGAGGGGCCCTGACCAAGTTTAACTGAAAATGTCTGACAACCACTGTTAAACGGGAATCACCAAGAGCTGATAAGGAATTTGGCTGTGGTCCTTCTATGCCATGGGTTTATATTCACCTATACTGGATTTGAAAGAAATGGAATGTATATGTCAATACTTGACTGGTATAGGAAACACTTGCCAGCAAAGGGACTCCAGGTTGGCTCATACAGAACTAACATTTCCCTTTTACCGCCCTTAAAATTGCTGGGGATCTTTATGAATTCACTCCACACAATACACAGGTGAAAAGAATTTAAATTAATGTTAAAATCAGTCCATCCTATTACTGGAAATGTCATTGTGTTTATTGATAAAGTCACCATCAGATAACCACAGAATAAATTTGAATCTGTTTTCGAGTGAATAATAATACTGCGGCTTAGGCTGATCAGAAAGAAAACTGTTTTTTTTTATTGTGTCTCATTTGAATTATATTGACTCACAACAAAGGCTGAGCTTTAATTTTAATAGAGCCAGTAGGGAAAGTGCTAGTTTAAAGCTCAAGTCTATGCCACTGACATTAATATGCATATTATATGATTCTAGGTTTTTAAGAAACATATGGACCAATATGTTCTTTCTAATGAAATGCTAAGCCTTAGTTTTATGGCATCTCTCCATCCAGCTGAAAGTAATTATCTCAGCTACAGAGTGACCATTTATTTCCTTGTTTGACCCAAGTGATGTCATATCATATAATGAACCTCACCTCCCGCAGCCCTCCTATTGTATTGTACTCCCCTTACAAGAAGTATGAAGGGCATGGGAATCTTGTTGTCAAAATGAGACTGTAGTTGCATTATAGGCAAGGCTAATACTGCAAGCTGAGCTAGTAACACCATCATGGAATCTAGGGGCAAAAGAAAGCAAACCCATGATATTTTTAAAAGATAAAGGATAGATGAAAGAATCATATATTGGCCCTTTAAAATAGCACTTGGAAGAGGAGCCTTGGATTATAAGAGAGTAGACAGTTCACATCCCGCAGTGTGAGTCAACAGGATGAGGCAAAGTTGGTGACCATGTTCCTTCTACCAGCACAGCACATTAGACCATTAACTTCCAGTTCTCTATGTGAAATATTATACATTGTGATTTGGCATTTTTTTTAAATTAGAAAATAATTATGGTTTCCACCTCTGTATAGTCCCCACACCAATTGCTCATGTTACTATTTTCTCATAGTCTTGTCTCCACAATTTCATTTTTACTGACCTTGCATTTTTGTGTTAACAATACATGACAAAAAATTGCATCACTTTATCAAGGATGAGTGATAGGAATGTTGATAATGAGTTTGGCAAAGCCTGCAGCTAAACTAGAAGTATTTCAAGCCAGTGACCTATGATATGAGTAGCAACGTCTGTTCCTACTTAGGTTTCAGACCTATTATTCCCATTACTTTTTCTGATCCAAGTGAATTGGTTGTGAATTGGTCGGCAATGAGTTATGGAACTCCTTTTTACTGTGTAAGGCATTTCCCAGATATCATGCCTTCTACTTTGTGTATACATTTTTAGAAATACTACAGAGAGCAGTGGTTCTTGGTCTTGTTGTTGAAGCTCATCAACATTTGGTCAGGGCCTCATTAGCTCTTAAAAAGGTTACAGATATTTAAGTAATTCAGTCATTGATTCTAGAATATCAAGCATGTGTTCAACCCAGATCTCACCAAAACTGATCTTCAAGGTGGATGTCCTTGAGTATCTTGCCATTCTAGTCATTATCTCCAAATCTCAACTGATGTTCACATCCTTGTGGCATTTCTATGGCATGCACTTAGGGTGGGGGGGTCACATCTTTAGTAGAAAGAGCATGATTAAGAACACTAAATGCGAATAAGTAATAAATAAGTGTCTTTGAAAGTTACCAAATGATTTCTTTTTTTCCTAGAGGATGTGCCACCACCATCTCCTTTGTGTATATGATCCTTCAACCAGTTCTTCATACATGTAGATATGTCATCACCAACAAATATTAGGCTTGTTCATAAAACCAAGCTAGTTACTGTTCATGATGTGTTTCTTTAAGAGAAGATGCTGTATACGTTTTCATGATAAAGTGGAAAATAAGCTTCCAACTTACAGCTTTCAAGTTTGCAGATTCCCAAATTAGCCTCTATTTTGGTTATTGCAGTTACACCAGCTTCCCTTCCACCTCCAGTGCCATTTCAGGTTAGGTTTCTGAAGGTATCTGAGAAGATTAAAAATAATCAGCATTTGAATGCAGGCTTCGGAGCCCAAACAACCCCACCAGGCCCTCCATCCAAGCTGCAACCCCCCCTCCACCTCTGGCCTCTCCACCCTTCAGAACATACCTTATTTTATCTTGTTGCTGCAGTGATGGGGGCTGGGGTGGAGGTAAGGATTCAGTGGCCAAGGTGGGGAGCATGTCTGGGATGATGGGGCCTATTGTGGTTTTTCCCCTGTCTTGCTGGCTTAGTCTGACCCATGAAATAAAGGCCTAACTAAAACTGAACAAAGTACTCTCACATGTTGTATTCTTTCATGATGTGTCAACCACTGACCAGTTTGTGCTAAGCCTTTCGTACTACTACAATGTAAGTCCTCTAAACAAAATGTTCTCCATTTTATTATAGAAGCACCTGCTTGGCCTGTACATTTTTGCTAATAATATATTATTACATGTTAGTAAAGAATTCAACCTTCATTTTATGTTAAAACAAGAAACTTAAATTTTTTTTAATTGTTTCACACTAAAGGAATACATTGGAAGTGAAATATTTGAAAGGGCATCTATTAAATTCATTTTAAAATATAATTATGACTAAAAGCAGTAGTTTTCTTTCTCAGGCTGTTTTTTTTTTTTAAATATAGCAGAAATTAGTATTGCAAGGTACATGCTCCGATGGTACACTCCATGAACAAGTAGTGGAAGCAGGTTATTTAGACTAATGTATTACTCATGGATCCTCTCTGATCCTTGTCAGTCAGCCTCTGGTGCACTCCCCATTGAAGGTAATACTCACAGCTGGTCTCACACTTCAACTCTGTCCCTGAGCCTGACCCCTTGAGTCCCTTTCTGTCACTCCTATAGTGACCTATTACAGTCTCTGACCTGACACTCCTATACTGAATTCTACAGCCACCTCAGGCCCTAGCAGCAATACACCACCTCCTCCAGCCAGTGGATTCACTAGAAAGAGTCAGAACACATGGGGACATCCCTTTTTATAACATCTGGGGAACTGCTCCCTCTCCCCTCTGGGAAAAAGGATCTAACCTAGCTGGCTAACTAAATCCCTGAGCATAGAAAAACCTTTACACTCCTACAAAAGTATTGTTCCAATATGTGTACTAAAGAAATCCATCTTAAAGGTAAACTATACCCCCAAAATGAAAACTTGAGCAACAGATCTTACCAAACTGGAATATAAATTTAAGTAAATATTGCCCTTTTACATCTCTTGAATTGAACCCCCATTTCGTGATGGTCTGTGTGCTGCCTCAGAGATCACCTGACCAGAAATATTTCAACTCTAACTGTAACAGGAAGAAGTGTGGAAGCAAAAGACACAACTCTGTGTGTTAATTGGCTCGTATGACCTTTTGTTTGTGTGCACCGTTGAATCCTAGGATCCCAGGAGTCTGCCCTTATTTTTTAAAATGGCAATTTTCTATTTATGATTACCCAATGGCACATGCTACTAAAAAAGTGTATTATTATGAAAATGGTTTATTTACATGAAGCAGGGTTTTACATATGAGTTGTTTTATGCAATATCTTTTTATAGAGACCTACATTGTTTGGGGGGGGGGTATAGTTTTCCTTTAAGGAGGTAATTTTTGCTTTCCTAAAGTTTATTGTATTCTTTGATCAAGTGTTTTTGGGTACAGGTAATATATATATATATATTACCACATTCTGTTACTTGCACTCTTGATTACATTTATTTATAATACAATTGGATTACAATTTGAAATACAAAGAAGATTCAAATTCTATTCCTATTTCCCAATAACCTTATAAGATATAGAACATCTTTATACAAAATATAATGATTGCTGCCAAGAGATATTTGATATTCAGAGGTTGGTCAAACAGAAATAAATACTGTACTTAAAATTTAGAAAGTAATTTAGTGTTCAATATGATCAACCCTTTAGTTCCCTGTCGGGTTTGAACACATCAGTATGAAGTATATTTACTTTTTGATAGATAAATAGAGGTCCTTAACATGGGTACACAGCAGAACTCTCTCTCAATAGAATAACATTAATCAGGATGGAGTTCATGCACTGGATTTATATTTATATATTCTGCACTTCTCCCCTAGACTATTGTGCATGTGCCGATTGGATTGGGCTACCCCTGTCCTCCTCAGCTCCATCATCAGATTTTGCATCAAGTATCTATCGGCAGGCCGAAGGTTTTAGAACTTAAAAAAAATATATATATATATTTATAGAAGTTGCAACTGGTGCACAACGATTTTTAAATAGCGCCTGCCTGGGTGCTGGTTATACACATAATTAAACAGTATTATAAGGAACCGCACAAACACAGGACTTATCTAAAAAAGAAAAAAATGTGGTTTATTCAGTGTTTCCTCCTGTCTTCAGGAACAAGACGGCCCAAGTCTAAGGGCTGAATAAACCACATATATAATATTGGATTCGCAGAGAAACTCTACATTTTGCCATCGTCGATTTTCTCTTTGCAAAACTGCAGCAAAAGTCCGCTGCGAAAAAATTGTCAGAGACAAGAAAAGTCGCCATAAGAAAAAACGGGCATGGACTTTAATGCACATGGACAAAAAAGTCGCTGAGACAAAAATTTATTCTAATTCATCTGGAGTGGGGAAAAAAATTGTCGCACGTAAAAATTTGTCGTGCAGAATTTTTTTTTGATGACCATTGACTTCCATGCGTTTTGCAATTTTTTTCATCTTTTTTTTTTTAGAAATTTTTTACAGTTTTGTGATTTTTTTTTGGGGCAATGCGAATGGGACAGATACGATGAGTGAATCTGTCCCGTATATATATATATATATATATATATATATATATATTTATATATTTACAGCGGAGGGCCACACCCTAAGTGCCACTCTGGGCATGGACCCCTAGGCTCCTATAAATGCCGGCAATGTGCTGCATCGCAGTTGGCTACAAGTTTTTCTGTACTAAATCATACTTCTTCCATCCATCAAGAGATAATTTTGGTGTTCCAGGACGCCTCAGTTTGTTACTGGCATTAATCAATCACATTACGTAAACTCTAGCTGTCAGAATCCTGGAAAAGCAGAGTTATACTCATGCTAATTGAGCTTCATAGTGAGACTGTGGCTAGAAAAATGTATCCCACCGATTTGCTGATGAATCATGTATTCATGTTTTATCCGCAGCAATTCCTGCATTTCCCTATAGCACTATATTATTTTAAGGTATTAACAATTGTATTTCAGTTTGCATTTTATTTTTCTCACTGCTGATTGCTATGTGTGCCATCAGCCTAAAGTCTGCAGACTGAATACTGCCGTTCATATCTTCACATTTTGTAGACAATAAGCAGAAAAGAGGAAATGTCTATTAGCAGCTTCCTGGAACAACGTCTGGCCAAAAAAAAACATGGGTATTATGACATCTACAGGCCAGGCCTTTAATGTGCTACAAAAGCTTTCTCTAAACAGGAGATCAGAGGTATTGTTAATTGTTAGTTTATACTGTAATTTTAAAAAGTACAGGTATGGAAACCAGTATTCTGAAATAGAGTCCGTTTTTATGTTATATGTTATAATAAAATAGTACCTTCTACTTGATCCCAACAAGGATATACAGTGGTGCTTAAAAGTTTGTGAACCCTTTAAAGGAGAACTAAAGCCTAAAAATAAATATATTGCTAAAAATGCCATATTTTATATAATGAACTTATTGCACCAGCCTAAAGTGTCAGCTTGTCAATAGCAGCAATGATCAAGGACTTCAAACTTGTCACAGGGGGTCACCATCTTGGAAAGTGTCTGTGACACTCACATGCTCAGTGGGCTCTGAGCAGCTGTTGAGAAGCTAAGCTTAGGGGTCGTCACTAATTATCCGGCAGCAGAAAATGAGGTTGGTCTGTAATATAAGCTGATGCTACAGGGCTGATTATTAAATTCTGATGCTAATTGCACTGGTTTCTGTGCTGCCATGTAGTAATTATCTGTATTAATGACTAATCAGACTTATATTGTGACTATATTTCTATTCTATGTGTACTGTATATTGTGAGTGGGTCCCTAAGCTCAGTAAGTGACAGCAGCACAGAGCATGTGAATCAGTGAATCAGCAGAAAAGAAGATGGGGAGCTACTGGGGCATCTACTGGGGAGACACAGATCTTTACTGCTAAAGGGCTGGGGTTGCCTTGGGCTGGTACACAAGCACAAAACATCATGTACAACATTTCTACCTACTTCTTTAGTTAAGCTTTTGTTCTCCTTTAAATCTTTTTTTTTTATGAATGTGACCCAAAACATCATCTGATTTTCAAACAAGTTATAAAAGTAGATGTAGAAGAAATCATTAGGGTCTGAACTTTGGGTAATCAGCAGAAGTGGTGCATGGCTGGTGCCCCTCAACCTTTGTGCCCTAGGCAAGTGCCTCTTCTGCCTACCCCTAGTTCCGACTCTGAATATATGGCCAAACTTATAGTATCTGGACACTCCATCTTAAATGGCATTTCATTGGTTAGAAGTTACTGCAGAGTTCCAAACTGTTTCTGAATTCAGCACAAGAATTATGCACAGAGAGTATGGCGTTTTAATGGGTGATAGAGATGTAAAGGTTATTACCATTTAACTGCTGTCAACCAACGCCTGGGAAATCACCACTAAGGACAAAAAGGGGGGCATGTTCCTAGTGCCCCTTCATCTTTGTGACTGGCTGGGAACCAATGTATAATCTCAAGGTGGGAGTATTACTATAGGAACTGTATATTTTGCTGCAGATATCATATTAAAATATCTATTTTTTTCATTTGTCTTGGCGCCCCAGAGTGAGTGTTTCAGATGTTCCTGAACCAGGATAAATGTGCCCTATGATGGACATGGGCAATAAAGACACAATGCAGTATGTTACTGGGCTTCTAGATGCCACATCAGTCACACTGCAGTGCTTCTAAATGACAGAAGTTTTATTCTAAATGATCTGTGGGAAATCATTATGGTTCATTAGTTATAAAGGCAAGGTTACAGTCAATTTGTAGCTGTGATTGTTGCATCATTACAGTCTCTGCCAAGTGCTAAAGTATTGGAATGGAATTAATTATATTAATGTTTTAATGTCATGTACCCGCCATGACAATCTGGAACTTCCATGTACACTATATACAGTTAAATCGATATTTTTTAAATTATGGGTCATGTGCTAACACCTGGGAAATCTGCACCAACCATCCAGTGCTCAATTACATTCGTTTGTGTTTTCCAGTGATTGTGCCTTTTTTTAAAAATGTGTTATCCTTTATCTTGACATTCAAGCAAATGCCTGGTTGCTGGGAGGATAGAAACCACAAAGCAAGCTTAAAGGGCACCTGTTGGGCAAAAATATTATCCCCAACCAAAGGTGTGGGCTAATAGAGATATGTGATTTATTTATTGACGTGTTAGAAATGCCAGAGACAATATATTGGTCAGACAGTTTGAAAACTGAAAGAGATGATTAGAGAACATATATTAAATATTACAAAAGAAAATTGTTTAACCCCAGTTGCAAAATACTTTGCAGAGTGCAATAATAGGAATGTATAATTTCGACATCAACAAAATAATTACAAATATTCGAGGAGGAAATAGAACCTCAGATCTTTTGAAAAAAAAAGCTAAATGGTTACTTTGTTTAACACAACTCCCTTTTTTCGCATGTTATATTTCATAATATTTATCATATTTATGTAATTTTACATTATGTATTATGCTACTACCTTCCATGATTTGGTATAGTATTTATTTTCTATTTGATGTATTCTAGTAATGAGCCATTGGGGGGCGATGATAGATAGATATCTGTCAATTAATGCTGACTCCGCCCACAACCTTCTGTCATTGGCTCTTTTTCCTTTAAAACTTGTCTGTGGATTAAAAATAAATTAGCCTATGATGAAGTGTCCTTGGGGGACAAGAAACGCATCAGGCTTTTTGTACATGATGTAAAATAAAGACATTTTAGATTTTTTGAGCACTTTTGGCTCCTGGATTCAACTGATTATTTTTTTAATTTGGTGTTCTGGAGTGGTGCCTGGGCTAATAGAGCTTGCACTCTCTGGTTGGGGATATCAGTAGTTTTTTTTTTAAAATTGCCTTCCACCAGCGCTAGGATTCTCACAATGGGAGGAGATCCAGGTCGAGGGGCCATGTCTTGCGTAGTGCATGCTCATAATGTGCATCTGACTTCACGTGCATGCGCATAAAGAAAAGTTGCGACATTTGCTCATTATGAGCAAGTATGTGCCCCAACATGGCCGCACTTACCAGGAGCTCCCGCCTGGTACGGGTGGCCTAGTGCTGGTGGAGGACAATTTAAAAACAAAAAACAACTACGTTACCCCTGACCGGAATGTGGGCTCTGAACCTTTGGTTGGGGATAATATTTTTGCCCAACAGGTGCCCTTTAAGAAGTCAATTAGCCCCAGAATACCATTATAACAATACATCATAATAAAGTTAACCTTAAAGGAAAACTATACCCCAAATTGAATACTTGAGCAACAGGTAGTTTATATCAAATTAAGTGGCATATAATATAAATAATAATATAAATGATCGGAGCGTTTGATCGTTCGAATCGTAACAATTTTTCGGACGCTCAAATGAAATTTCATGATTTTTTCATGAAATCGAACGATCGGTATCCGATCGTACGAATTCATCAACAAATCGGATATCGAGCAAAATGATAGCCTAAAACAATTCGATAAGCATTCGATAGAGCTAATTATGGGGAATAATAGTAAATTTGCCCCTAACTGTAACAGGAAGAAGTGTGGAAGCGAAAGACACAACTCTGTCTGTTAATTGGCTCATGTGACCTAACTTTATAGTTTGTTTGGTATGTTTGTGTGCACCGTTGAATCCTAGGATCCCAGGAGGCTGTCCTTATTTTTTAAAATGGCAATTTTCTATTTATGATTACACAATGGCACATGCTACTAAAAAGTATAATATAATGAAAATGGTTTATTTACATGGAGCAGGGTTGAGTTGTTTTATGCAATATCTTTTTATAGAGACCAACACTGTTCGGGAGGCATAGTTTTCCTTTAAAGGAAAAGTAAATGTTTTTCTTTTTCTTTCTGTAAATTTGCTCTAAACAGCCCCCCAGATTAATGTACCCTAGTCCCTGCTGCAAGTCTGCTCTGGTTTCTGTGTTATCAGCAGCTTGTTTCCCCTTCTTCCTGGTGCAGAGTGAAGCCCAGCCCCTTAGTTTACTGAGCAGTCCATTTGCTGCTGTTCCACAATAGAGAGGAAGAGGGAGCCAGTGTTTCATTAGTAAGCTAGTTTCCCCAAGCAAAAGGTGCTAAACACACTGGTCTCTGCTATGTCATAGTATGCAAATGATCTCCTGGACTAGTCTGAGAGATAAGGTCAGCTCAGAAAGCTAAGGGGCGGGGCTTCACTCTGCACCAGGAAGAAGGTGAAACAAGCTGCTGATAACACAGAAACCAGAGCAGACTTGCAGCAGGGACTAAGGTACATTAATTTGAGGGGCTGTTTAGAGCAAATTTAGAGATAGAAAAAAAAAAACGTTTACTTGTTCTTTAAGGTGATGCGATTTAGTCCATAATTGTTTTTTGTCATGTGCATCGCTATGGAATTACAGTGAAACATGCAAAAGGAGAGCACTCACCCACACAGTGTTATCCCGACCAATCCGTCTGTGCTGACATGTGTGCACGTCTCCGGACGACACGCTGGGTCCTCTATCAAAGTATATCAAAACACGGAGCACCAGGCAGTGTTATGGTCCTTAAAACAATCCAAATTTATTGATCGTCATAGATTTAAAAGCATCATTGACAACAGTTCATCCTCCCCCACGCTCGACGCGTTTCGTGGCCTCACGCCACTTCCTCAGGAATCACAGAAAGGCCTAACACCGAACAATGCACCCAGCAGTCGTCTAGAAGGAGACCCTGTGGGGATGTAGCCTTGAGTTCCATGTAATTAATCTGCCGCTGTGTAATGGTAAAATTAACGCCGCACATCAACTCTGTATGGTTAAAACATATATCGTCCATCATGAAGATACAGTAAATACTGCAACATCAGACGAGATGAGCCGTAGCAGGGAATCATTTTTAAGTAGACTGTGATGGAGAGAAGAATAGTGATGAATGAATTCATTTGCCAGCAGTGGATTCACAGTTTATTTCCAAATGAAAATTTGCCATGGGGTAATTTGCAGCAAAAAAAAAAATGCCCATGAGAAAAAACGCCCATTGCATCTGGAGAAGAAAAGTAACTTTAAGGAAGAACTAGAATTGAATAGGGCTAAAAATGCCATATTATATATACTAAACTGTCTGTGACACTCACATGCTCAGTGGGCTCTGAACAGTGTTAGACTGGGCACAGATCCAGAACCTGGATTGCCTCAGGGCCCCCCTCCGGACCCTGAGGGCTTCTGATCAGGTCCCCCCCTCCTGACCCCGAGGATAACTGCCTCAGGGCCTCTCGTCCAGCAATTGCACTGCCACGTGTGTGCGCACCCGTGCATGCGTCAGCACCTGCAGCTTTTTGTAAAAACAGTGCACGCACTAACACGCAAGAGCGAGTGCAGCAGAAAATGAGGTTCCCCTGTAATATAAGCTGATGCTACAGGGCTGATTATTAAATTCTGATGCTAATTGCACTGGTTTCTGTGCTGCCATGTAGTAATTATCTGTATTAATGACTAATCAGCCTTATATTATATAATATATTTCTATGACACTATGGGGAAAATTTACAAAATTCGTGTGAAGAGATTGAAGTTCGAATATGCAAATTTGGCCACTTCGATCATCGAATACCGAATATTCGAATTATCGAATAGATTGAATGATTGGATATTCAATTATTCGATGATCGACGGACTTTAACTTTAAAATGTATTCGAATGCCTACTTCGCCAGATTGAACCTACCAAATATCAATAGAAGCCCCCGTAGGCTTCTTTTGCAAACAACTGCTTGAATACCATTCGTACTATCGAACACCTTGATCGTCCGAATCGTCCGAATGTTTTGGAGGCTCGAAGGAAAAAGTACGATTTTTTCAAGAAATCGAACTATCGGTATTCGATCGTATGATTTCATCATCGAGGAAAAAGATAGCCTAAAACTATTCGATAAGCATTTCGATGAGTTGAATGATTATCGCATTTCAAAGGAATTCGAGGGATTTTAGGTGAATTTTAGTAAATGTGCCCCTAAATGTACTGTATATTGCGAGTGGGTCCCTAAGCTCAGTAAGTGACAGCAGCACAGAGCATGTGAATCAGTGAATCAGAATCAGAAAAGAAGATGGGGAGCTACTGGGGCATCTACTGGGGAGACACAGATCTTTACTGCTAAAGGGCTGTGGTTGCCTTGGGCTGGGACACAAGCACAAAGCCAATTCCCTGGTGAACTCTATGAAGCTCAGCCTTCCACTGATTATCTGTTCCTATCTCTGATATGTGTTATTTACCTATCATCAATATTCTCCATATGTTTTGTAAACAGATGGGGTTTTTCTATTTGTCAGTATTATGTCACTAGCATTTATGTTTTTAATTATTGAAATTAAAAGTACAGTATTACTGGTAATAACCTGTACAAATAGGGATCTACAGCATCTACAGAACAAAACCTGTACAAATAGGGATCTGCAGAATAAGCACAGGGTGGTGCTCTAAACCAGGTTGCTGATGCCAGCTGTATTATTAAATACATAGACAGTGGGCGATTAATACACCGGATTTATTTAGCTGACTCGAAATACACAAGGGAATGAGTTGCAGTCTTTAAAAGTATATATATTATAAACAGACAGTATGGCAAAACACAGAGCAGATTTGCATTTTCCGGATATTAAGCAATTAAACATGCTAATGAAGCAGTCCAGGTGTTAATAAATGGGACGCAGATGAGCCCGAAAAAATCTCAAACATTGCTGTATTCATATATTGTTGGATTACAAACATTTTTTTTACCTTACTAATAGCTTCAGACTTTGGACAATTTGTCTGCACAGTTTAATGTTCCAAAGAAAATATAGAGGGGGTGGGAATAGTCTTGGAATCATTCTTGGATGCTTTCCACTATTAGATTGACAGCTCACAATAACAGACAGATTATACCTCCTTCTGGTTATTACTGAGGCTGCTGCTCTCTGGTGTTACATGCAGCCATTTTCATCACCCCGTCTCTGACTTAAGCTGGCCATAGACGCTAAGATCCGATTGTACGAATCGAGGATTCTTACGATTTTCAGAGCTGTGTCCATCTCCCGACCTGCCACTAACCTTCAGATTAGAGTCCTGCGCGGGTCCATTTTTTGGGACCCCAACCCGACCCGTACCCGCAACCCGGACCCGCGACCCGCATTCTTACCCGCTTGGACCCGCGACCCGAACCGTACCCGCAACCTGCAACCTGCGACCCGGAACCGCGACCCGCTGACCATCAAGAATCAGGAAGTGCTGTCATCATAAACAGGAAGTGACATCATCGGAAGTAGCCAGGATCAGAAAAAAAAGGAGTAAAACAGGAAGTGCTGTCATTGTAAACCGGATGTTACATCATCAGTAGTAGAAATGCTCAGAAAAAGGAGTAAAAATCCCTATAGTGAGAATCCGCGACCCGACCCTCAACCCGCCAACCTGCAGAACCACCGGCCCGCTTCTATACCCGCACCCAGAAATTCTACGAGCAACCAGCAGGGTACCGCGGGATTTTGCGGGTACCCGACCCGCTGCAGGAAATCTTATAATCTGTCCGATTGAACAAACGACCGATCTCCGCCAGTCGAAAAATGCCCGGACTCTACACACACGATCCGGAAATCATACAAATCTTTGATTTGTACAATCGGACCCTTGCGTCTATGGCCAGCTTTACTGTCACTACTGATTTTCTGTCACACTGCAGACTGCTGCTCTCAGTTTAAAGGGATCCTGTCATGGGGAAAAACATGTTTTTTTCAAAATGAATCAGTTAATAGTGCTGCTCCAGCAGCATTCTGCACTGAAATCCGTTTCTCAAAAGAGCAAACAGATTTTTTAATATTTCATTTTGAAATCTGACATGGGGCTAGACATATTGTCAATTTCCCAGCTGCCCCAAGTCATGTGACTCGTGCTCTGATAAACTTCAATCACTCTTTACTGCTGTACTGCAAGTTGGAGTGATATCACCCCCTCCCTTTTCCCCCCCAGCAGCCTAACAACAGAACAATGAGAAGGTAACCAGATAACAGCTGCCTGGAAGATCTAAGAACAGCACTCAATAGTAAAAACCCATGTCCCACTGCGTTCTATTCAGTTACATTGAGAAGGAAAAACAACAGCCTGCCAGAAAGCAGTTCCCTCCAAAAGTGCTGGCACAAGTCACATGACCAGGGACAGCTGGGAAATTGACAAAATGGCTAGCCACATGTCAGATTTCAAAACTGAATATAAAAAAATCTGTTTGATCTTTTGAGAAATTGATTTCAGTGCCAAAGTCTACTGGAGCAGCACTATTAACTGATGCATTTTGAAAAAAAAAAACATGTTTTCCCATGACAGTATCCCTTTAAACTGTTTCTAGTGATGGGCGAAACGGCCGCGTTTCGCTTCGCCGAAAAATTCGCGAATTTCCAGAGAAATTCGCGAATTTTTCGCCGATTCGCGAAACGAGTCGCGCGTCGTTTTTGACGCGCGTCGCGTGTTTTCCCCTTTATCTGCTCCTCACCTGTCCATTCATGTTACTGTAAATGAATTCAATATACTGAAGGGAACAGATCCATGTTTTCCCGTACTGCTTACAAGCTGCCTACCTTGACCATTCCTTCCACAGAATCGTATGCATTTTTAGCATTAGCTAGAGTGCACATGATTCTGTGTGGCTGATGGAAATCGTGTAGAAAATAGTGATGAGAGAATTCTTGTGATTCGGTGCAGGCGAATAAATTTGCATAAATTCACCAGCATCTCATTTTGGATGCGGGCGTCCATTTTTTGGACACCGGCGCCCATTTCTAAAGCAGACGCCAAGACAACGAGATGTGGTGGCTTTTCGTGAATTTTTCACAGTTTCGCAAATTTCTCTAGAAATTCGCAAAACATTCGGCGAAGCAAAATGCAGCCGATTCACCCATCACTACTAGAAAACATTAGAATGCTACTGAAAAGACCATCGGAAAAGTGTTTGATAAAAGTGATCACTTTTTTGTTAATTCTATTTTTGAAAACTTATCAAATGAGTGCATTTAAATGTTGGGCATACCTCCCAACATTCTGGAAATAAAAAGAGGGACAAAAAAATTGGCACACTTAACGTAGCAAATCTTTTTGACCATGTCCATTTTTATGGCCACACCCTCTAATTACTATTTTTCATTTTACAAAATTTGGCAGGTTTTTCAACATATTTCTGCATTTTTCCCCCCCAGTTATTACAGTTTTGCTATTGAAGGTGAACTGCCCTTTAAGCTTTAGAGAGGAATACAACCCCCAGGCGCTAAC
>CM044444.1:90694426-90706791 GCA_024363595.1 Xenopus borealis
CTCTCTACATTATACTAAAAGTTAACTCAAAGGTGAACAACCCCTTTAATGCATTTGGACTGAGAAAAAAGTGTCTTATAATTTTGAACCTTATTGACCAATGCGTTTTGTGAATTTGCCAATTTTTTTCCGCAGTTTGTACATTTTTTTAGGAAGCAAAACAGGACAGGTTTGCAGAATACTGCATCTTAGTACCTCTGAATTCACCTAGGGGCATGTTTTGTGCTGAATAATTGAGACAGTTGGGCAGTTGGCCAGGTTTGTGAGTTCAGGATAAACGTATGGCAGATTGAGGTTCAACAACTTTAATAACCCCTAGGTATTTAGCATGTTGCATTTGTTGGTAACTTATGGAAAACAGAATCTACAAAAATGTTTTAAAGGGGTAGTTTATCTTTGAATTATCTTTAAGTATGATGTAAAGAGTGATATTCTGAGACAATTTGCATTTGGTTTTCATTTTTTATTATTTGTGGTTTTTGAGTTATTTAGCTTTTTATTCAGCAGCGCTCTAGTTTGCAGGTTCAGCAATTCGGTTGCTAGGATCCACATTACCCTAGAAAACCATGCACTAATTTGAATAAGAGACTGGAATATGAATAGAAAAATTAGTCAGAAAAAGTAGATTTACTAAGGATTGAATTTTGAATTGAAAAAAAATTCGAAATTCGACCATCAAATTTTTTTAAGGACAATTTTTTTCAATTCAAATCAAATTTTGGGATATTTGATAGTCGAAGTAGCCAAAAATTACTTTGAAATACTAATTTCTTTAATTCTAATTTTCACTTCGACCCTTAGTAAATGTGCCCCTAAATATGTACTTTTACAGAGCGTGTGTTTTTTGGTTGGGGTCAGTGACCCCCATTTGAAAACTGAAAAGAGTCAGTAGAAGAAGGCACATAAAACAATAAAAATATAAATAATGCAGCCCAATTGAAAAGTTTCTTAGAATTAGCTATTCGATAACATACATTTATGGCAGTTAACTTAAAGGAAAAGTAAACCCTCCACAGTCAAAAGTCCCCACTGACCCCCCCTCCATAGACCCGCCTCCCCCCCTGCACATTGTTACGCCAGAATCGTGTGGCGCCATGTTCATCACCCTCGGCTTCTTTGTTGAGCAATCGCCGATCCATATCTGGCACATGTAAATTACCGGACGTCAAGAAGAGGATCTGGAAGAAGCCAAGGCTGATGAACATGGCGTCCCTGTGCTTTGAGGATGTTAATTTACATGTGTGACTCTATCTCATGTAGTATGTTAAGTGATTGCCAGTAAATTCTGGGGTCTTTGGGGGGGATAGACTGCCATAATGAAGTTCCTAAGTTGTGTATCTTGTCATACATGATTGCCTTTGTGTGATGTCTCCAAATCAAATAAACATCTCAATAAAGTCACCTGTTTGAGCAATAAATAAAGCAGTTACTAAACGTACCCTCAGGTATGATCTTCAAGTTACTGTTTCTGGAATCTGCAAAGTCATCTCCCAGCCGTACGCGGTATATGCAGGCGCAATGTTTGGCTTGAGTTGTCTGCTCAATGATAAATGTCACATTATTTTTTTGCCCTTCAATTTCTTCTTCAATGTCGTTGTTATCGTTGAGTAGCTGAAACCACATATACATTCCCTTGTTGGGTGAGGCGCAATGAATTCTAATCTTCCCGCTGTCTTTGGGTTGGGGTTCACAAGTGAGGGAAGGTTTTTCCAGGTCTGAAAGATTTAGCGGAAAGAACAGTAAACTACATTTGCATGGGAAGATAGGAATTGGAACTTCAAAATCTGAGAAAGAGACATCAATAACAAAATATAATGCAACACTGTAAATAAACTGCAATATCTTCCCTAGGGGTTCCCTGCCAGGAAACTAGGGTTTACCATGGACCCCAGGGGACCCTATTTAAAGAGAAGGAAACCCTGTTGGCGCAAAACACCTCCCTCTCCCCCCGTAGGCCCCCTCCCGTGGCCTACCTCCATCCTGGGGCAAATGGCCCTAATTTGTTACTTACTCCTCCTTCTAGATCCTCTCCAGCAGAGTTCACGTCGCCATCTTGTCACGAGCAGTCTTCTTCCTGTAGTGAGCCACGTCTTCTGTTGCATGCGCAGTAGGAGGCATTTGCCGGTTCCTGATTTACTGTGCAGGTAGTAGTGTGACCTTCAGGCGCATGCGCAGTAGATCAGGAACCGGCAAATGCCTCCTACTGCGTATGCTCCAGTAGACGCCAATGGATCCAGGAAGAAGACTGCTTGTGACAAGATTGCGCCCTGAACTCCCCTGGAGAGGACCTAGAAGGAGGGGTAAGTAACAAGTTAGGGGCATTTGCCCCGGGGGGGGGAGGTAGGCCGGGGGAGAGAAGGGAGGGGGGCCTATGGGGGGGAGGCCCCATAGGCCCCCCTATTCCATCTGTAATGAGCAGCTTTTCACCAGTGTTGCCATCCGCAGGGACATCGCCAATTCACCAACAGGCACCAATTCGCTAGCGAATGAGACCGTCGCAAGCGTTCATTCACACTCTATCACCAGATGACTTTTCACTCTGGTGAACGATCGTTACTTCGCTAATACACTAAAGGGCAGATTTTACTGAACCTCCTTCGCCAGACTTCTCCACCTCAGACCATGCGAACTGCTAAGAACGAGATTTTCCTTAATCTTCTGTCACTTACATCATATCCTGTCTGCCAAAAATGCTTTAAAGCTGAAAAAAAGCTGACAACTTTTCCTTTTTTTTTAAGCAGGATTGTCTACAAAAGTCCTAACTTAGACTTTTTTGGGGTAATTGGTTTTCTCCAGACATTTTATAACACATGCAACATTGTGGGCTAATGTGTAGGGCATTATATTAACTCTCCTGTCTTTAGTAAGGTTCTCTGGACATGTGTATTAAAATGAGCTTAAACCATTTTCACCAACTTTTATAACAAAGACGTCCATACAACTTTAAATTTCCAGCCTTATGCAAATTGGCCTAAGCGCAAGATCACTAGCTGAAATAACGCCAGCGAAAAGTTGCCAGCATTTGACGCCTGGGACAAAAATTCGCATTTTAGTGAATTAGCCTATTTGTAGCACATTTGCACCTGATGGGGTGCAAAGCGGAGGCTGGCCAAAATTCACCCGTTAGTGAATCTGCCCCAATATCTTTTTGTAGAGACCTGCATTATTTGGGGGGTAGAGTTTTCCTTTAAAATTTTGAATTTTGCGCCAGCCTAATGAATATAAAAAAAATGTGTAAAACGTGCGCATTGAAGTGCACTGTAGTATATTTAGCGTTGTATCTTACCTTCAACTCTTATCATCATAGGATTGGTTTCTGTAGATTGCATCTGTAATATGCCGTTAAACCTTTTTTCAAACATGCACGTATACTGTCCTGTGTTTTTGTCCGATGCGTTTTTTATATGAAAAGTGACTGGATTTTCCCCTTCACTATACTCTTTAATTAAGTCATTGTTTTTAAAGAGAGCAAAGATTACGTTGGAATAAGTGGTTCTGCAGGTTATTGTGATGTCGCTTCCTGGTAGAACAATCCTTCGAGGTGTAATGGCGATGGATGGAGCAGGGTAGGTATCTGTTAAAGAGGAAAGAAAAATATCAGAAAAAAGAGGAGGAAAGATAAAAGAAAAGGAAATTAAAGTATTAATTACATAAAAGCTGCTGACAGATCAAGTAGGCAGCTTATTGGCCTGTGTGTGAGGCCATCTGATGGTCTTCCCCTATCGATATCTGGCTGAATGTCGGGTAGATGTCGATCAGGAAGATTAAAAATCTCGTTGGATTGCGGCAGAATCTGTTGTTGATGCAGTCTGACTGTCTGACTGTCCACTTTGGCTGCATTATGGTCCAATCGTTGGGCCCTAGGGCCCACGATAGGATCATTGTGATATCGCTGACCTCATTGTGGGCATATTGGGGGGAGGTCCCCTCACTTGGCGATATCACCAAATGAGTGGATCTCTACGTGTATGGCCACCTTAAGTTTAATCATGTAGGGGACACTGATCAGTAGTCTCAGAAAAAAACACAGCACTATACATGAATGCAGGAGCATAACAACAGAGGAAGCAGACCCTGCAGCTGCAGGGGGACCCAGGAGGTATACGGGGCCCCATGAGGCCCTAATTCATATACAATTTCAATAAATTTAAGTAAAACAGGTAAGCCTTTAGACATTATGGGGGCTTGAAAAGTAATTTGCTGTGTGACCCAGTAATATCTAGTTTCACCTCTGCATAGATGATGTTCCCCCAACAAACACATTCAATGTATAGTCATTGACAAGTCAAGCCGTGGTTATACACATTACATTTTCACATAGTTTAATATAGAAGAACCTCCTTATTTATAATAATAATAATACAAAAGAAGATGGCACCCGTAAACCCCCAAGGGCAGAATATGTGCTGAGGGGTAAGTAAAAAGTTTGGGGCATTTCCCCGGGTGGCAATTAGGCTGGGGGGAGGAGGGATGGGGTCTACAGGTTGAATTCTAATTTAAAGCCATCCTTCAGATCCAATATATCCTGGCAGATGTATTAGAGCTCACTCAAATAACTGATTCCAGTAGAAACAAAATCTAACAAAATAACTGCCTTTTGCACAAATCCTGCATGTAGAGAGACATGATTACTGGTGATTTTAATAGAGTGAGCTCTAATACATCTTCTAGGCAAAAGGAGCCCCCCTATAAGATATATTGGATCTAACTGTCAATGATTATCTGACACCCAACTCCTGAATGAAGACAGACTGAAGATAAAAAGATACCGAGAGAGAGAGATAGTAAATATATGAAAAATGCAAACATAATTGTGCACTTTGCATCCTGCTTACATGTAGAAAATGACCCCTTATATCGCTGAATACTATAACAGAGGAGTGGGAAACCTTTGTGCCCGTAAACTCGGGGATATACAATTTCATGAGATTTGTGTCCCCATAGAAACATTTTAGAAAATACTATTATAACATTGCTATTACTTAAAGAATGGCCTTACCCGTGGCATAAATATTCACAAGTTCACTGCGTTCTGAACATTCTGTCTCACCACAGTAGCTACAGGAGTATGGACCATTCATGTTTGTTTGGATGTTTTTTAATATAAACGTGGAATGACTTTGTTCCAGTTTGACATTGGTATCATTGTTCACCAGACTGTACTTCTTCACGTGTTGCCATGATGTTTCACAATCCAGGCTGACATTATCGCCCAACACAATCATAGCATTTCTATCTAAGTTAGATACTGACAGGCTTGGCTTTTGCAGACCTGCATTGAAACACAGAACATTTTTTTTCAGGATGTTTCTAAATTGGGAAGTTTAGTTTTCATACAGATAATGAACATCAATGTTTTCATGGCTGGAGGCCAAACACTCACCCCCATAGGCTTGTTTATTCACTATTAATAGAAAGCCTGGAAGATAAAAAAAAAAGAGGGTAGTGTTAGAAATAACAAACAAAAAGGAAATGAAAGTGCTGGTGGTGTGTGTTCATGGCTGCAGGGCTCTGTAAAAGAAATATCACATTAAGCTGGCCATAGACGTAAAGATATTTGAAAGATCCAATGGTTATCGTGAGACCACGATTGTCTCAAAACGATCGTTTAAATGCCTGATGTGTCCATCAACTAAAAAGACCATTTCAGGCGATATTGCCAGCAAAACTGAAGGATCACAGCCTGCTTGCCCTGCTAACATAGGTAGATTGCATGGGGAGCGATAAAGATTTTCTAACCTGGCCGATCAATCATCAGACCAATGTCGGGCGAAAAATCGTGAGACGAACGATCGTTTGTATCCCACTAACCGCACGATAATTTGACAGATTGGTCGGACTTCACCAAAATCGGTCGTTCGGGAGCGAAAGATCGTTGCGTCTATGGGGAGCTTTAGGCTTGAGAATTCATACTGCATTGATACTGTATGTGGATGTGAACGTAAATATAGATGCAGGTTTCCATTTTAATGCACACAGTTCATTTTGAGCTCTGTACTTCGTCGGTAAACGACTATGAAAAGGATTGATTTAGAATTAACTTTCCCACTTAACTTTTTGGCAACCCTGCAATGCCCTCCCAAGTAGTCAGAGTCGGACTGGGGGGCCTGGGGCCCACCGGGACTGCTGTCCAGGGCCCCCCCTCTGTCCCCCCTCACCTCCCCTCCGGCTGCCTGCGCCTCCCTTCTTCACCTATTGCTGAAGTAGCTGAGGGTGCCCGGGTGCAGCACACCACTACGCATGCTTGCCTAGAACCTCTCGCCAGAAAATTTTTTTTTTTTTTAATTAATGTGATTAGGAGAAGGGGGTCTGGCCCGGCGGGTGCCCATGAGGGTTGGGGCCCACCGGGTTTTTTCCCGGTGTCCCTCCGGGCCAGTACGACCCTGCAAGTAGTGATGTGGGGGGTCAAGAAAAACTTGACCTGACCTGAACCCATCCAACAAATGCCTGCCTGCACTTGGCTTCCACCCTCCATTTGTAGATCCACTCCGCCCCACTGATGATATCACAAAAGGGACAGGCCAGGCTTGCGCCTATAAAACTGGAAGCTGGAAGTCGGAAGCTGGCAGTGTAAGGCCGTGGGGAGAGCAACAGAAGAGCTCAACCCGCACCTGCCTGCGACCTGCAAATAGCATAGCGAGGTTGACCCAAACCCAACCAACCCACCAGTCTCTCAGGTATCACTTCACTACTACAAAGGTTCCCTATCAGGGCCAGAACTAGGGGTGGGAAGAAGGGGCCTAGGGAGCAACTATAGGGGGCGGTTAGCAGGTACCTATTTAAGTGTGCCTACTCCTAGTCCACACTGCTATTTATTTGCTTCTGCAAAAAGCTTTCATTGATTCCAGTTTTTGTTGCCCATTGATCATTTACTTGACATCACATTCAAGCTGCTCCCTGGTTCTTACTGGATCATTCTCTTAGTTTCCTTGGTGCCCCCTTGTGAACATAGAAGTGTACAGGAAACCTACTCTTACTGATCAGTACTGTTTGCTTGACTCTTATTCTGCTGAATCATGTGTAAGTTCTTCCACCACACTAAATCTGGCAGTAGTACCAAAGTCCCACAGTGGCTTGTGTCAATAAGTGCAACAGATTTATTGTAAAAATGTCACACTGGCACCCATGTATATGTCTATATGGAAGGATCCAGTGCCAAAATGAAGATGAAATAAGGTAACCAACATCAAATGTGTATAAGTCAAACCAAAAAAATAAATAAAAGCAGTGAAGGATCTAACAGTTCATCCCAGTGTAATGGAGAATTATACAAGCTCAAAAATAAAATTATATTGTAGTACAGGTTTGGGACCCGTAATCCAGAATGCTCAGGACTGGGGGCTTTCTGGATAACGGGTCTTTCCATAATTTGGATTATAGTTTGGAGTATACAAAAAAAATCATGTAAAAATAAACCCAATAGGCTGATTTTGCTTCCAATAAGGATTCATTATATCTTAATTGGGATCAAGTACAGGCTACTGTTTTATTATTACAGAGAAAAAGGAAATCATTTTTATTATTTTTGTTAATTTTTAACAGCCTTTAAGTAATTCAGAGCATTCTGGATGATGTGTTTCCTGATAACGGATCCCATACGTGTAGTTACAAAAGTAGTACAAAATTATTTATTAGATGGCATTAAAGTGTCCTAAAGCATTTCGTGGCTATTGGAGCACTTATTCATAGCCTTTTTTTCCAGCATTTATAATTTTATATGAACAAAAAATAAATAGACTTGAGTTGTATTAAAAAAACTTGTAACTCATAAGAAGAAATAGTAAATGTAAGAATAGGTTTGGTAACAGAATTGTGAGCAGACTTGCAAGATTTTAACCCACAGGTGCCAATGTAATTGACGATAAAAAATAAGGGGGGAGAAATGTTTTCATATATGAGCAAAAACTTCCGAATGTCAAGAAAAGTTAAATGCATGTGCTAAAATTTGGATTGTTAGGAATATGTAGATAGATAACTCTCCCACTATAATTTTATACTCAACTAATCATTCCACCCATCTCTGTCTCTGTCTCTGATTTGCTGTAAATGCCAAAAACCATTTGTTTCCTTCACTGTAAATATCTATGGTTTCTCTTAGTAGAACATGGGTTCCTCTGACATTGTGTGTGTGTGACGCATCTGTGGTTTTATGCAAGTTGTGTGCACAGGGGTTGCTGCCTCAGAGCCGACAGATTTGAAGTGATGAAGCAAGAATTTAACGAGTCTCATGAGATAGATAAAGAGATAAGGTGAGTAGACAGACATTCTTGTACAATGATGCCGCACCATAAATGCAAAATCATGCAGCTCATGCAGACAGTTTGTAGAATGGCTCAGCCTGCAGAGATCTTTAAATCACAGGGATGGTGTTGTCCTTTTCCCAATAGCTTCTATTCTTTTACTCATCTGATTTAGGATTAGGTAAATAGTTGAAATTGTGCCGCTTAGATTTTTGTTGTTCCACTGATCCACCTTTCATGCATTTTGTTTGACAGCGATTCTCTGCTATTTTTTGCTTTTATTTAGTGGGAATGGAGATTGTATGTTCTGCCAGTGCTTGCATAAAGTTCACTCGGGGTGCTCCCCTTTCAATCCAGATTTTTAAAGCATACAGGAGCAGGACTGTAACTAGGGGTAGGTGGTAGTAGTGGCACATGCCTAGGGTGCAATGATGATGGGGTGCTGGGCATGTACCCCTTCTGCATGTGCTCCCCTAGTTCAGATTCATCCGAAATGCTGGCGGTTTTAACAATTCTCTGAAGACTCTGGATCTCTGTACTGCAGCTCATTGGCACACATACATGCTTGCACATGTAAGGAGACAGGGACACAAACCTGTTGCCTGGAGCACCCATGTTACTTGGCCCATCGCTGTACAGGAGTTAAATGACATAGTGTGTCTAAATACAACAGGGCCCTTAGATTTTAAGATGCACCGGGGACCGATGTGAATGATGTATATCTCTGGAAAGTGCTATGACATATTGTTTATAAAAATTCAAGCTGATATAACAAAAGTAGTGATGGGCGAATTTATTTGCCAGGGGCGAATTCGCGCGACGTGTCAAAAACGTGCCGCGACTCGTTTCGCGATTTGTTTAGCTGGAAATTCGCGAATTTTTCAGTGAAGCGAAACTGGGTAGATTTGCACATCACGAAACAAAATCATACCAGGAAAATTACCTAACTTTGATAGCCTCTATTCAAAAACCACTCAGTTACTGGGATAAAATGGGTCTTTCATGGTTAGGAAGAATGCAGGTAATAAAAATGTTTATAGTACCTAAACTTCTATATCTATTTCAGGTACTCCCTATATGTGTCCCAAAGTCTTTTTTACATCCATAAAATCATTAATATCTAGATTTATATTTAAGGCAAAAACTCCTAGGTTAAAACATGAAATTTTAATTCTACCTAAAGGAAAAGGTGGATTAGGTTTACCAGACATTCACCTTTATTATATCGCTGTGCACCTCTGCAGGATTCTGGAATGGTTTTTTACTGACAAAGAAAAGGATTGGATTATTCTTGAGCAAACTCAAGTAAATAATTTAGGAATATAATAATTTAGGATCAGGAATATTCCTGATCATCCGTTAATTAAAGCAACACTTTGGGGCAAATTTAGTAAAATTCACCCAAAATCCTACGATTTTATTCGAAATTCGATAGGCATTCGATAGTTTTAGGCTATCATTTTGCTTGATATTCGATTTCTCAATAAAATCGTAGAATCGAATACCGATCGTTCGATTTCACGAAAAAATTGTGAAATTTCCTTCGAGCCTCCGAAAAATTTGTACGATTCGGACGATCGAACGCTTCGATCGTACGAATGGTATTCGAGCAGGACTTAATCAAAGAAGCCTATGGGGGGGGGTGGTTCCCATAGGATTCTATTGCAATTCGGTTGGTTCAATCTGGCGAAGTAGGCATTCGAAAGTTTTTAAAATTTTGATTCCTTCGATCATCGAATGATCGAATTATCGAATATTCGATCATTCGATCTATTCAATAATTCGGTATTCGATGATCGAAGAGGCCAAATTTAAATATTCGAATATCTGATTAAATCGTACGATCGTAATTCGATCATATTCGATCGAACTTCGATCTATTGACGTGAATTTTGTAAATCTGCCCCTATGAGTTTGGGGTCAAAATAAAATTGTGTTTAACTTGTCTCCCCCCATATATTACAAACTCTGATGTATATAATCTCGAATTTGTTCCAAGTATGGAGCCAGGATCATTTAGCAGATGGGATTGTTGGGAAAATAGACCAACAAGAATCAGCGATATTTTATCTGATAAAATAATATCACTCTCAGAGATTCAAACTCGATGGGGCTGCCATCCTAGGGATGTATGGGGTTAGAGACAATTATATTTCTACACACACTTACACAAGAGGAATAATTGGAGGAGATCGCTAACAACATGGGAACAATTGGTTTCCTCTCCATCAAGAATTCATAAATCATTATCAAAAAGGAATCAAAAATGTATCAAAGTTATTAATTGATCATTCATCTGAAATAGATAAGCCTTTTTGGAATAAATGGGAAGATGAGTTAAGAGTTAAAATCACAGCATCCAAATGGGAAAAAATATTTACAAATATTTTCAAATCTTCCAGGGCATCAAAGACAAGAGAATCGGCTTACAAATTAATCACTAGATGGCATTACACCACTGTCAGATTAAATAAAATGTTTCTGACTATGTCAAAGTTGTGTTGGAGGTGTAAAAGTATAGATGGTTCCCATTCTCATATTTGGCTCGCATGTCCAGTCTTGGAACAATTTTGGAAGACTATTATTTTTATAATAAATAAAGTGACTAATGTGAAGTTGGATATCAATGATCAAACACAAATATTATTGAATTATTCAATCGTAAAAGACACAATTATCTCCAACTCTCTTACTTCCCACATATTACAGGCTGCTAAATCACTTATACCAAAACATTGGAAATCTTCAGACGCTCCCACATTAGCAGATTGGCTTTCAACTTTAGAAGAAATAAAACAAATGGAAGAAATCACTCATATAATTTATAATAAAAGTGATCAATTTTGGGAAACATGGGCACCCTGGAAAAACTACATTGAGACGTAGCATTTATGGTAAAAAGTAAATGAGGTCTGAATATCTTATCCCTTTTATTTTTTTTCTTTCCCCTTTTTTTTTCTCCCCTGCTTTTTATTGCTCTTTAAATGTTTGATATCATGGCTAGAACTTAGGATGAGACACGTGGTTTGGCAGTGTTATTAACGGTTTAGATAATATACTGGTATTTGATGTTAGTATATGACATCGATTGCATATTTTCTTTTCTTTTCTTTGTTCTGTCTTTTTTTTTTTCTGTACCCCTTTTCTTAAGAAAATTCAAAATAAAGAATTCTAAAAAAAAATGTAAAAAAAAAAGAAAAAATAAGTGATTCAAACTACATGAGCCAATCACATGATTCAAGCAAACAACACAGCCGTGCAAACACTAAAAACACCATTATGATGATCAGAATACAATTTAGTATCATATCAAATACATTTCATAACAGTGACACAATAATAAGAATAAGTAGTACTGCACGATAGTGGAGTGCTCTACCTGATGAATAGTCACTTGTTGACAAAGGGCCTAGAGGGGCCGCAAATGTTGCCTTTTTGCACATAAACATGGGCTTATAAAACACTGACTTCACTGAGCAATACAGTGGCGCGCTTCTGGATTTCTTTCTACAATAATAAGAATAAAACACATAAACAGAGCATAGTATACAATATCACCTTGGAAACTGTGAACCTAAAAACTCCCCCAAATTGGGAGTGTGCATCCATTAAAATCAACATCACATTGTGAAATTTGACATAAAACCAGTTAGAGCATAAGAACCTGATTAATATACAGGCTCAAAACCAGTTAAAAAACTATTTCGTGTGTAGCATAGAAAGATTGTATCGCAGTGCGTTAAGTCCAAATTCCCCAACACAATGTAGCAATGTGAACCACTAATCCATGAAAGTAACAACCATTCTAGGCAATCAAACCACCACCATTAGTTAAAAATTGAAAAGAAAGTGAACCACCAATATAAAGCAAGAGTAAACTTCAGACCTACAAGCCAACACAAGCAGCACACACTCCTCTTGCTAAGTTACATAGTTAGTTACATAGTTACATAGTTAAATTGGGTTGAAAAGAGAGAGTCCATCAAGTTCAACCCCTCCAAATTAAAACCTAACATACACACACACACACACATCTCCACTCTTTCACACAAACCATATATGCCAATACCTATACTAACTGTAGAGTTTAGTATCAAAATAGCCTTTGATATTATGTCTGTCCAA
>CM044444.1:90735532-90806555 GCA_024363595.1 Xenopus borealis
CTTTGCCCTCAAGGAGCGCTATATAAATAAAAATATACATACATACATACATACAAATATGTTTCTATAAATAAAGTAATTTGCAGCAGAGTCTGCAGTTCGTGTGTCCCTTCCTATCTCTTCGTTGACACTGATGGGTGAAATGCATCTTAACAGGAAATTTTTGGGGTTTTTGTTTTGCATTTTGCGCTGTTCTAACAAGTTTGCTTCTTCCAGAGTAGTGCAGTAATGAAGGGTAAAAGTTTTATGCTTGTCACCACTGTAACTCATATATTCATTACAGGGATCATATATTATGTGCAGAGTATGGAGCAAAGTGCAAATAAACAAGAACAGAACTTTATGTACTTTGCACTTTGTACACTGCCCTGCCCATAGAAGAATTTCTGCAGAGATCTGTGTGCCCCCCCCCCCCCAATGAATACAGCACTGCAGCTCTGTATTCATGAGGGGTAGGTAGGGGTGCTCTTGTAATTTTGTCCAGGTTCTAATGAAATTACCCCTTATGTCTCAACTTTACAGGTGAAGAGATTTTCTGTAACGGCCTGTGTGCTTTGTTTGTCATCTTTTCCTTTATGCATTCTGCATTTTTGCACAAGTTTGATAAGTTTGATGTGTGATCTGTCCGTGCCACTGCCTCTTCTCTATAAATAAAACCGAGGAGAAAAAAAGAGAGAAGTGGTAAATTATGTAATGGGTTTAGTGACAGTAAGCTGAGCTGTCAGTTATCACTTAAAGGATTTGTTCACCTTCAAACACTTTTTTCAGTTCAGTTGGTTTCACATTGTTCACCGGAAATAAAGACTTTTTCCAGTTACTTTCTATTTTCTATTTGTGAACATTTTTCTAATACTGAAGTGTTTGGAAGGTGAACAATCTCTTTAAACATAATGTTTCTTGGGCAGAACCCCTGCACTGAAAATAAAAAGTAATTTACATTAAAACTGTATATATATATATATATATATATATATATATATATATATATATCTGTCAACTGGGCATTTGGAAAGGAAATCTTGTGTAGGCAGTTAAAGGGCACCTATTATAAAACATTGTTTTTCCCTACTGGAGGTGCTTTCTAATAGAACTCCTATCCCTTACCCCTATTCTGAATCTGTTCTGCCTGCATTGACCTCAGCCCAGATATTGAATCCGCTTAAAGGATAAGTAAATCTTTAACATGAGTGAATGTAAAATTGAAGAGGGTTCTATTTGAAGCACTTTTGTAATTTACATTCATTATTTATTTATTATTCCAAGATATCAAAGGATGCATGTGCTGATAATAAGACTGAACTTTGTCCGAACAGTGCCACCTACTGGTAATTTTCCTACCATTCTGGCCACCAAATAGTCAAGGAAGTTGTCAGGATAAAGAAAGAGGCTGCTCTTGTGTCCTTCTCCTTAGGAAAGATTTGAGAAAAGAACATCAGAGCAGCCACTTTCTATCTCTTGACAACTTCCTTGACTTCTTGATGATCAGAATGGTCAGAAACTGTCCAGCAGGTGGTGCTGTTGTAACAAAATTCATTCATATTATCAGCACATGTATTCTTTGATATCTTGGAATAATAAATGAATTGCTGCTTGCCATGACCTCCGATCATCTGACCATTCTTATCTAATCTTCCATAGGATTCTGTGCCATGATATTCCAGTTATTATCTTCGGCCTGTGCCTGTGGGCCTATTCTTATGGAAGGATTACAGAACTGTATTTAGAAGTTTGGGGTAACAGCCCTGGGTTGATATTTAAGCCCACCAGATGATCAGCACTAAGTAGGAAAAGTGTAGTGAAAGCACTACAAATATATGCAAGATGCAGAACAGGTTGTCCACCCAGCTGGGAGTTACAGTTGGAAAGACCTTAGCTTTGCAGAGTCCTACTTTATATATCAGACCTGACCGGTCAATATGAACTTTATCTCCCCTTTTACCTGCAGCTTCTTTGTTGAGTATGAGTCCTAGAAAAACTACATTGTCTGCATCAAGGGGTTGGGTCTCACCCAAAAGTTGCAATTTCTTTAGCCCCAAATTACCTAATTGCACATTTATATGTACTCATGAGATCTGCATTAGCCTCTAATAGGTTTGAAGGAGCTCAGGCAAACGGTTTCATGATGTTGCACTGGCAATTTGCAGGAGAAGGCAGATGGGGGAGTTGAAGTGATTCAATTGGGGACTGAGTTATATAGATAGGAAATGGCATTGAGATAGGGAATGGGGGGTTGATTTGGGATATAAACACAACGTTGGGGATACTGGGTCATTCAAGAAGGAGAGAGGAAGCGTTTCAACTCTACTTGTACAGGGAGACAAGGGCTGGAAGGAAAGAAGAAGTGAGTCAGAATCTGGTTGAGATGAAAAGAGGAAATGTTGCTGTGGGTTAGGGAGAAATTCATATAAACTGTGGATGTTCTCACATTAAATTGACAGGGGCAGAACTTTCATATTTAGTCGATTGTTTTTTGTCCATTAGTTTCATTTTCTTTGTTGGCTTCTCCAGGTCGTCATGCTTGGGATCAGTGGAAGGTGTAACTCAATGGGCTTAATGAAAACAAATGACATTTTTTTGTATTGTAGAAAAGAAAATTTTATTTTGTGCAACTTTCCCATAAACATTAATTATAATTCTTCCATGGTTTTAAAGGAGAAGGAAAGCTACCAAAGCAGTTTATTGCCAATAGATTAGCCATAATAGTGCAAGCTATAACACTACAGCAGAATACTTTACCATACCTGCTAAACAGGTCTAGATGTTCTCTTTGTTTGTTTAGGATAGCAGCTACCATGTTATCTTGGTGTGATATCATTTCCTGCTCACTCATAGCTCTGGGCTCAGATTACAGCAGGGAGGGAGGAAAAGGGAGGGGGAGAGGGAAAGAGGAGCAAACTGAGCATGCTCAAACCCAAGTCCTGGAGGTGTATGCTGAAAACATGAAGTCTCTGCACTGTTGGATCATAGTAACATAATAAGTTAGGTTGAAAAAGGACACACAGCCATCAAGTTCAACCTTTTCAGTCTATAGGTAACCTGCCACGTCAAGCCAAGTAGCCAGGGCCGCCATTAGAAATCATGGGGCCCCGCACAACAAAATGTTTTTGTATTGTAGAAAAGAAAATGTAATTTAAACCCAGTTTGCGCCCCTAATCCCTGGCCACTCCACATCAAAGTTAAAAGACCACACAGACATCAGCGCTAAAAACGTAACCCCCCAAGGCTCCCTTATAAGTTAAAAATAAATTTGGCGCCAGGCCCCCCCATTAAAAAACATTGGTGCCAGGGCCCCCCATAAAACGTTTTTTAAAAAATTGGGCCCCAAAAAATAACTTTTTAGAAAAAATCGGTGGTCAGGCCCACCTGAAAAGATTAAAAAAAAATGGGGCTCCAAAAAAATATTTTTTTTTTAAAATTGGTGCAGGGGCCTATAGAGTATTAAAATAAAAAATTGGTGGCCAGAGGATTTAAAAAAAAAACCCACATTGGTGTCAGTAAAATTGAACTCGTGGCTTCAGGACTTCAGTTATAGCTGTTTTAGTGACCGGTTATTTTCGCCGCTTTAGGACTTCAGTGTCGGCTCCTTTCATTACTTCGGTTATTTTCGGCGCTTCAGGACTTCAGTGTTGGCTCCTTCCGTGACTTTGGGTCTTTCCGCCTCTTCAGGACTTCGCAAATGTTCGGCACTTCCGCATTCTGCGCAGGACTTGAGGTGAGCGCTACCGCTTGCTGCTGCACTCGTGAATATTGCAGCGCTGCCGGGCCCCCCTTCAGCCCCGGGACACTTGTCCCCCCTGTCCCCCCCTGATGGTGGGCCTGCATGTAGCAAAAGCCCGCTCTTCTCATTATTTTTGTTATGATATGGCTATAATGTAATGTATCATACCTGCAGAGCGGACATTCTCTCCAAAGTGTGACAGCAAGCCAATGAGCTGCCTACTATAGAGAGTACAGTACTCATGTGCTTTCCATGTGTTTGATTACTGAACTAAAGGACACATTTAAAAACAAAATTAACAGGAATAACTGCAACTTTGCATTTTGGCACATTTCTAGTTATGTGGCTGAACTTCAAGAAGATGTGGGCAGAGTCAATTTAAGGGCTTTGGGAAGGTAACATGTGCTGTTATTTGCCAGGAATCTATTGTCCAATTATGGTGTCTGTATGAGACTGCACTCGTTTTGCTGACCTTATTGTAAAAAGCACATTTTGTATACTAAACATAAACAACTTACTGCACCACAAGCCTAATCAAACAAATGATTTATGCTTTCAAAGTTGGCCATAGAGGGCTGTCATCTTGTAACTTTGTTATACATCTTTGTCTGACACTGGCACTGCACATGCTCAGTATGGTCTGTGCTGCTTAGGGATCGTCATAAATCAGTGGTCCTCAAACTTGGCCCTCCAGCTGTTAAGGAACTACAAGTCCCACAAAGCATTTGCCTGACTGTGGCTGTCAGACTCCATCATTGCATTGTGGGACTTGTAGTTCCTTAACAGCTGGAGGGCCAAGTTTGAGGACCACTGTCATAAATGATCAAAAAACAAAGCTGTTTGAGTTCTGCAAGGCTGTTAAGTAAGGCAGGGGCTCCCCCTGCTGTTCATTAGTATGATTGTTTCTCTGCCAGAAGTTAGGGACCGTCTGACAATTCCTATCCACAGCACTAAATGAAGGGAGAATTTCACTGCATACAGTCAAGTTTCTTATAAAAACGGTACACATTTTTTAATTAAAGTATATTGGAGATAGATTTCTTTTTCATTAAAGAAAGTAAAACTTGGATTTTATTTCTTTGCCTTTCCTTGCCCTTTAAAATGAAGCAAAAAGGGGGGGTTAAGTATTAAACTACTAAAGGGAAAGAAAAGGCTGGGAGGTGAAAGTAACCACTGGTAAAGGTCTGATTTTCTCCAGTAGGACACACTGATGAGCAGAGACTGCATGTCCAGCAAAGGAGAAGTGACTGAAGATGTTTTCCTTTTATTCCATGAAGTCAGCTAATTATTCCACCACAAAGATCTGATATGCATATTTTTCTTCTTTATTTGTATAAATATATATTACAAATAGTGGCAACTGTTTCATTGAGATGTGATTTGATCATTTCCATTAATCCCATGGGATCTTACAATATAAAGCCCTTATTACATACAGTATGGTCAGATTTTTAGAAGACCAATAACAATGGAATATGGGAGGAAACCGAAATACCACTGGAAACCCACACAGATGCAGGGGTAACATACAAAGAACCAGTGGCAGATTAATGAGATGTGGGACCCCTAGGCTACATCCACAGGCACCCCTTCCAGGTTTCTGCTGAGTCCAGGTGTGTCTAGATGCAGGTACACATGCACCTGAGCTCTCTAGACCAAGAGAGGTTTGGTCTATGCCATTGACATCACATCAGATTCATCTGAAAACATTTGGGAACCCCTCTCAACCTGCATAATAATTTTTTCTAATTTCAACAAAAAAATATAACAGTGGTATGCCTTTCATTTCCCAGGGGTGTTTCTGAACAAAGATTTTTAGTGAAGCAGTATTCATTTGTATGAAATTAAATCAAATGTGAAAAACTGGCTGTGCAAAAATTTCGGTACCCTTGTCATTTTGCTAATCTGAATGCATGCAACTGCTCAATACCGATTACTGGCAACACCAAGTTGGTTGGATTAGCTCTTTAAACAACTCTCAGAAGATCTGAAAACAAAGATTGCTCAGTAGCATGGTTTAGGGGAAGTCTACAAAAAGCTAATAGGTTTAAACTGTCAGTTTCAACTGTAAGGAATGTAATCAAGAAACGGAAGGCCACAGGCATAGTTGCTGTACAACCCAGGTCTGGAAAAAAAAGAAAAATACAGGAGAGGCATATGTGGAGGATTGTGAAAATGGTTACAGACAACCCAAAGATCACCTCCAAAGACCTGCAAGAACTTGCTGCAGATGGTGTATCTGTACATTGTTCTACAATTCAGCGCAATTTGCACAAAAAATATCTGTATGGCAGGGTGATGAGAAAGAAGCCCTTTCTGCACTCATGTCACAAACAGAGTTGCTTTTTGTGTGTAGAGGTTGGATATTTCATTAAGGCAATGACCCTAAACACACTTAGAAATCTACAAAGGCAGAGGGAGAAGTACAATATTCTGGAATGGCCGTAACAGTCCACCAAAATGAATATCATGGAAAATCTATGGGATGATGATTTGACGCAGGCTGTCCATGCTGGGCAGCCTTTAAAGAACAAGTAAACGTTTTTTTTTTCTATCTCTAAATTTGCTCTAAACAGCCCCTCAAATTAATGTACCTTAGTCCCTGCTGCAAGTCTGCTCTGGTTTCTGTGTTATCAGCAGCTTGTTTCACCTTCTTCCTGGTGCAGAGTGAAGCCCAGCCCCTTAGCTTTCTGAGCTGACCTTATATCTTGGACTAGTCTTGGAGATCATTTGCATAATGTGACATAGCAGAGAGCAGTGTGTGTAGCAGCTTTTGCTTGGGGAAACTAGCTTACTAATGAAACACTGGCTCCCTCTTCCTCTCTATTGTGGAACAGCAGCAAATGGACTGCTCAGTAAACTAAGGGGTTGGGCTTCACTCTGCACCAGGAAGAAGGGGAAACAAGCTGCTGATAACACAGAAACCAGAGCAGACTTGCAGCAGTGACTAAGGTACATTAATCTGGGGGGCTGTTTAGAGCAAATTTACAGAAAGAAAAAGAAAAACATTTACTTTTCCTTAAATTGAACTGAACTGGAGAAATTTTGTATGGCCGAATGGTCAAAAATACCGCCATCCAGAATCCAGACACTTGTCAACGGCTATAGAAGCTGTTAGATTTGCAAAAGGAGGCTCAACTAAATATTGATGCAATATATCTATTGCGGAGCCCACATTTATGCACCTGTCTAATTTTATGATGTATATTGCATAATTTTTATTAATCCAATAAACGTTATGTCACTGCTGAAATACTACCATAAGGCATGTTATATATTAAAAGTTGCTACAGTAATTTGAAAGCTCAGCCAATGATAAACGAAACTCCAAAGAATTAAGAGGGGATTCCAAACTTTTTCATATGTATTTATATATATATATATATATATATATATATATTAAAAGAAAATAGGAATAATAATTGAAATAAAGCTAGATGGGTCCCTAGGATATAACCTAGAGAAGCCTGTGCCCCTGCAAAGGCCACACACCTAGAGCCCTGGCTGGAATCGAACTTAGGATCCCAGTGCAGCCCATAAGACAGTCGGCTTTTACTCTTAGTATCAAGCAATATTTGCAGATGTAAGGCTATTTGGATATGTATGCTTTCAACTTTAAAGGGCAAGGAAAGGCAAATAAATAAATTCACATTTTTACTTTCTTTAATGAAAAAGAAATCTATCTCCAATATACTTTAATTAAAAAATGTGTACCATTTTTATAAGAAACCTGACTGTATGCAGTGAAATTCTCCCTTCATTTACTGCTGAGGATAGGAATTGTTCATATTTATGAACAGCAGGGGGAGCCCCTGCCTTACTTACAGCCATGCAGAACTCAAACAGCTTTGTTTTTTGTTCATTTATGACGATCCCTAACCAGCACAGACCATACTGAGCATGTGCAGTGCCAGTGTCAGACAAAGATGTATAACAAAGTTACAAGATGACAGCCCCCTGTGGCCAACTTTGAAAGCATAAATAATTTCTTTGATTAGGCTTGTGGTGCAGTAAGTTCATGTTTATGTTTAGTATACAAAATACAGCATTTCTAGCCTTATTCTATTTTACACTTTCCTTGCCCTTTAAGTATCCCGCACGAGACACACTGCCTATACAGAGCAGTCCAGTTATGCTAGACCCCAATGCCATCAGAGATGGACCAAATTAATCCCTTCCTAATCTACTTCAGGTGAACATGGGGGACCAGACACAATGTGGGATATTGGGGTTCTGGAGCTGTACTGCAGGGTTAGACATATATCATTCTGTTCCACTCAAATCTATAGGAAAAGCTTCAGGCAACTAAAGCAATGTGGAAGCTCCCATTCCTATTTATAATTGGCATTATGCAGTTTTTCTCCATTCACTTCCTGAGGTCAGAAGCTGAGTCTAAGGTAGAAGGACGCAGATGAGTGAGACCTTTTTATAATATTTGAATGCAATATTTATGTTGGAAAATAATTGATAGCGCTTACAATAACATAGTGTCCCTCTAAAAAAAACTGCCTGTTAATGAGGGATAAGTATATAAGGATAAGTATATATCATATGCTAATTCTGATCAGTCTCCTACAAGTAGAATAATGAAAGCAATTCTCTGACTATAGGTTATTGCAAGTGTCGATAAATGATGTCCATTGTGTTTAACAGGTAGAAAATAAAGATGTCAAAGGGTTTCAAACTTTATATTCATTTTCCTTGGCAGGTTCATGCTGAATTTGAATTTCCTCGGACTCTTCAACAAACAAGACTTGAGCAGCGGGCAGGTCAGGGGCTCGTTCGTTGAGATTCTGGTGTTCGCTGATGTGGTTTCGGAGAATGAGGCAAGCGATAATAAGAAGGAAGCCGGCGAGAACTAAACGAATAACGTTGCATGTAGCATGATCATCTAAAATAAAAGGGCCATCAAGTTAGCTGGAAGCTGGACTGGAATCGAAGGTTTCCCAGGGTTTAGGGATATATTTAAATCAAACTGAAGAATCTGTGTTTGCTTTTGCTAATGATGCCTGCATGGGCATCAAGTCATTTCACGTAGATGACATCACAAAGCCCCAATTATAACTGATGACATCTCCCTTTAGCCAGTAAATAGTGATAAGCAAATTCATTCGCCTGGGGCGAATTCGCGGCAAATTCCCGCAATTTGCCACAGGCAAATAAATTCACAAAACGCCAGAGGGATTTCTCCTGGCAAAAATTCACCAGCGTCTCGTTTTGGACAAGGACGTCCGTTTTTGGACTCCGCGTCTAAAATGAGACGTGGCAGCTTTTCGTAAATTTTTCCCAGTTTCACAAATTGCTGCTACAAATTCGTGAAATTTTGGCGAAGAAAAATGCCCCAGATTTGCCCATCACTAACAGTAAATAAAGTACCCCCTATTGTAAAATATAAGGATATGAGTTCCATCACCATTTGGCCTTGTGCTTTTATACAGGTCATGGAACTCCGAGGTGACTTCAAATATCCTCATATTTTGCAACATTGGGTACTTCATTTATTATAATACACATGTTTTAGTGAGTCATGTGACAAATATGACATCACTACTCACTGATGACATCAGAACTCACCATTTAATAATATAATTTACAAGATATACATGGCTTTTGTGTATTATATAGTAGATTATGTACCCCCTACTGTAATTTATAAAGATATTATAAATCACCGAGGAGTTATGTGACCATATAAACCATTTATACAGGTCACATAACTCCTAGGTGACTTCTTATATCTTTATAAATTTCAGTAGGGGGTACATTACGCAATATTATCTACAGTGAAATTTAGGGAGGGAGGTCGGAAGGGTTGGCATCCATTCTGGTACAAATCCAATTTGGGCGCGTGTGTCCAATTCAGCAGCCGGGGACCCCTGTTATAAACGGCGCGTTCTGACGTCAGAACACGCCGTTTACACGGATATAATTTACAGTCTGCTCCCATAGGGAAATGACCAGCCTGTAGATTATCAGGATATATTTTACATGATAATTACATCTCTTGTTTATTATACAGAGAATATAAGGATATTAGAAGGGTTTCATGACCATTTAAAGGCACAATGTCACAGGTCATAGACTCTGAGCTCTAGTGAGAGTAAGAGAACTTGGGGCGACTGTGTATTTAAATGTTTTCGGATTGGACATTATTTAACCTGATGATTAAGAACTAGTTGAGTCTGGAACGCTTCAGGCAGTGATGCGTCCACATGTTCTTATGTAATTTTTCTAATAGTCAACATTAAAGGAGAAATGTTTTTAATGGAGGTGTGTTCTACATCTTTCTGATTTTGATTTTTGAGAATGGAAGTCCATGAACTAGTGAAGGAATCAAATGGAGCACCGTAACACTTACCTTTTCCCAGGAACACCGCCTCACTTAATTTTGAGTCGGCAAAGTCAGTGCCAATGCGTATGCGGTAAATGCAGTAATATTTCTCATTCAGATCCTTGATTGTGAATGTCGCGCTGGTTTCCTGTGTGTTCTCTTTTTCCTGTTCAACTGTTTTATCTTCCCTTAATAACTGGAACCACATCCAACTGTACGATCTGGGGGCCGTGCAGTGAATAATGACACTTCCGCTGTCGTCTTTAGGAAATTGCAGGGAAACTGTAGGTTTGGGCAGGTCTGGAGAATATCACAGTACAAAATCAGAAATTAATAACTATAAAAAGGTTTTGTGTAAAATGTTGTGGCTTTAACTGAAGTTCGGGTCATTGATAAAAGAGAGCAAAGTGGAACTTTGGACACAAATTTTCAAGAGTTATAGAGTTTTTTCAAATTCTTTCAAAATTTCAGTTGTTGTCCAAGTAACATCAGAATAGACACAACTGACTTGCAGATTGCATTGGTTTAATAAACAGTGCTACTATGATTAGGACCATTCATTTTATACAGGTAGGGGACCTTTTATCCAGAATGCTCAGGATAGAGTCCTGCGCAGGTCCATTTTTTGGGACCCGTACCCAACCCGTACCCGCAACCTGCAATCTGCAACTAGGACCAGCGACCTGCATTTTTACCCGCAATCCGCAACCCGGGACCCACTGACCATCAAGAATCAGGAAGTGATGTCATTGTAAACCGGAAAGTGACATCATCGGAAGTAGCCGTGATCAGAAAAAAAGGAGTAAAACAGGAAGTGCTGTCATTGTAAACCGGAAGTGACATCATCAGTAGTAGAAATGCTCAGAAAAAAGGCGTCAAATCGATATGCCGAAGATCCGCGATCCGACTCTCAACCAGCAAACCCGCAGAACCATCTACCCGCTTCTATATCCGCACCCGGAACCCCTGTTCAACTGTTTTATTTTCCCTTAAAACTGTACGATCTGGGGGCCGTGCAGTGAATAATGACACTTCCGCTGTCGTCTTTAGGAAATTGCAGGGAAACTGTAGGTTTGGGCAGTGAAGTGACATCATCAGTAGTAGAAATGCTCAGAAAAAAGGCGTAAAAATCGCTATGGCGAAGATCCGCGACCCGACCCTCAACCCGCAGAACCATCTACCCGCTTCTATACCCGCACTCAGAAATTCTACATTCCACCCGCAGGGTTCCGCAGGATTTTGCGGTTAACTCGCGGGTACCCGACCCACTGCAGGACTCTAGCTCAGGACCTGTCGATTTCTCGATAAGGGATCTTTCTGTAATTTGGATCTCCATCCATTAAGTATTCTAAAAACTAGTTTAAGCAATTATTAAAGTATTATTATTTAGTATTATTAAAGTATTGTGTTGGCTTCAATAAGGATTCATTATATCTTAGTTTGGATCAAGTACAAGCTACTGTTTTGTTATCAAAGGAATACTGTCATGTTTTTTATGTTTAGTAGTGTACTATTTCTTTTTTTTAGTTGTAATATTGGTGTGTAGATGCATCTCAGATCATTTTGCCTGGTCATGTGTTTCAGAAAGAGCCAGCACTTTAGGATGGAACTGCTTTCCGGCAGGTTGTTGTTTCTCCTACTCAATGAAACTGAAGGAGTCACAATGGGACTGTGGACCTGGATTTTTAACTTTTCAACTTTGGCCGCAGTAGATGGCATTTTCTAGCATTGAAATAAACATTTTTTTTTGTGTAGCATTTTACCTTTAATTCGTATCATCAGGGGGTCACTTGGGTGAGACCGCATCAGCCCGTTGTTTGTTGTTTTGTTATACCTGCACATGTACTGACCAGTATATTTCTTTTCAATGCTTTGTATTTCATATGAAGTTGTATTCCTGCTGACGGCGTCTTCCTTAACTAACTTATTGTCTTTGTAGAGAAAAAAGATGATGTCCTCATAGTGAGCACTGCATGTGATTGTGACTCTGTCTCCGGAGTGGACTATTTTGCTTGGTTTCACAGAGATTATTGGCTCTGGCAACTTATCTGCAAAATAATTCAGTAAGGTCAAGAAAATATAAACGGAAACAGTGGGGGTCATTTATCAACACTGGGCAAATTTGCCCGTGGGCAGTAACCCTTGGCAAATCAAATTGCTGCTTTCAATGTTCTACTTGCAGCTGGCTTTAAAATGCTAATAACTGATTGCTTGCTATAGGTAACTGCCCATGGGCAAATTCGCCCGGTGTTGATAAATGAGCCCCAGTAACTTTAAACAGTTCTGTGTCTACGATTCAAGCTCAGTCGGTGAATACATAGTACACTCCTGTTAACAGACTGTGGATCTGCCTCCTTTTACATAAGTAAAAAGGCATTGTGGGGCACAAAAGCTCAATTGGGAATGTTCTTGCTCCCCCTTCGCATCAGGACACAGTTGCCTTGGGGAAGGCAGAGCCCATCCTATCAGGGACATTTTAAGGCCTTGTTGGGCCCTGGGCAAAGAGTCAACTAGTGGGCTCCTCTAGTGGGACGAGTTGCATCCCGCCTCCCCTCCCTCCGTCCCCCTCCCTGTGTTTCCTCCTCCATCTTCTGCCCTGTGTGCGTCCCCTCCCTCCCTTAAGCTTCCCCCCCCTGTCTCCCTCCCTGCGTCTCGCCAAGCCCCCTCTATTTTTCGGCGCAGGCGTGTAGCAGGGGGGTTGACTGCTGGGGTTGTCTAGGGCAACGGCCCTGCTCTGGACTGTGGCAGGCAGCAGTGGGCCCCCATAAGCAGTGGGCCCTGGGCAGATGCCCCTTTAATTGCATTATTAAAGTGGCCCTGCATCCTATTGCCGCCCCTTAGTAATGCATTTGATGAACAGGGCAATCTGCCTCCAGTTTTTGCACACTTTGGGTTCAGATTGATCAAGCGTCAAATTGAAAAGTCTTATTTTTAATTCAAATTCGTTTATGGCCAAAATTGTGAAATCGAGTATTGAATTGTTAAAATTTGATCAGAGTTGACCCTTGTTCAATCAAACCTAAAGCCAGAGTTATAGCAATAGTTTTGGCTGTGACAGGTAATGTTGACTACACTGCAACCAATCCATCACAACTGGCCAAGAAAGGGAAGAATGTTAGAAACAAGCAGTGGTGTAACTAGATATCGCTGGACCCCACAGCAAATTATTATTCACTGTGAATGCATCATTCCTCTTTTCGGTTACCGATATCCCAACTTCAATCAATCAGTTCATATAGTAAGAGGAGAACACTCCAAAGTAGCAAAACTCTGTGATTGTGTTTATTTAAAGACTACCCCTAATTTTCTAGAGGTTGACCTGTTTTACCAGTTTTTATTGAAACTACATAGGGCCTAATGGGGCCCCTATACCTCCTGGGCCCCCCTACAGCCGAAGGGTCTGCTTCCTTTGTAGTTACGCCCCTGGAAAGCTGTGGGGCAGTCAGATTACTCACCAGATTTTTTTTAATCAGAAGTACTTTTAAACATTAGTGAGATAGAAAAAATACATTTTGAAGGCAGGAAAGCAAAGCCAGACCATGGTTAGAGGGTGTATTTTTGGTTGCACAAAAAATAGTTCTATTGTTCTTTATTAACAGAAATGTTAATTCCTAGGTTTGTAATATTTTTCCAAAAATGAGCAGATTATTCCTATACACAGCCTTTGGAAGGAGGAGGCGGTTTAAACATATATTTACAAGATTGTATCCATTGGATCCATTGTCCAAGCTTCCTGGTTAGAAGAAAATGATGGGTGTACTATGTCTTTCATCTAGACTGGGACACATCAAGCAAGTTATGCAGTATGTATTATTATTATTTATTATTATTATTATTATTAGTTATTATTAACTTATTATTATTATTATTAACTTATTATTATTATTAGTTATTATTAGTTATTATTATTATTAGTTATTGTTAGTTACCATTTAGACCTCTGATACTAAACTGTCCTCACGTCCTGCCAACAGAGCAGGGGCAAACTGTGCAATTCCTTGCTAGGGCATTGATACACTACTATGACACAAGAAGTACAAAAAACTCAAACACTGTCTTCCCCCAGTTCTGAGTCCAACTGATGTTAATATCCAATGCTCAATCTCTTGGCTCATGGACAAATTCTACTGCAATATATATTCCAGAGTAGCTTCTTTAAAAATGGAGCAACATACACCAATAAAATAAGTCCTATCTTCCTGAATTTAATCTTACCTCTAACATAGATGTGTTGAGGGTCACTGGGCTCTGAGCATGCAGCTTTGTCACAATATTTACACGTATGTGCTCCACTTGTGATTTGGAGAGTAAACTGTGATCCTTTCTGCTCTATTGTCTCATTAGTGCTGAGACATGTTAAAAAGAACTTCTTGGCCTTCCTGTATGTGGTTTCACAGGAAATGCTAATTGTATTGCCCTCCATAATCACATCATCAGCATCATTTGTGTTTACCAATAAAGTGGGTTTTGGAAGACTTTCTGGATTTAAAATAGAAAGAAAAATCAGAAAACAAATCAAATATTGCATTTGGATTATATAACAATTTATTCATTTTCCTTTGGATTTTTTCCTGTGATATTAAAAAGTATATGATTTTAAAGGGGGGGGGGGCTATTCACCATGATGTGAATGTTTAAACAAGCCTCACTTGTGGACCACTTAAAAGTCTGAAGTAGGAGCCCCTCCCTTCTTCCCCCCAGCCTACTTACCCCTTCTTCTAGGTCCTCTCCAGCAGAGTTCACAGGCGCTAACTTTCCCCGAGCGGTCTTCTTCCTGGATCCATCGGCGTCTTCTGGCGCATGCGCAGTAGGAGGCATTTGCTGGTGCGGATGCTACTGCACATGCACCGAGAGTCACGAAGTTTCCGAAAAAAGAAGTCAGAAAACGTTGTGACTTTCGGTGCATGCACAGTAGATCCACACCGGCAAATGCCTCCTACTGCGCATGCGCCAGAAGACGCCGATGGAACCAGGAAGAAGACCACTCAGGGGAAGATAGTGCCTGTGAACTCCGCTTGAGAGGACCTAGAAGAAAGGGTAAGTAACAAGTTATGGGCATTGGCCGGGGTGGGGAGGTAGGCTGGGGAGGAGGAGGGAGGGGGGCCTACTCAGGGGTGGGGGGGAGTTTTGCACCAAGGGGACTGAATGACTATGGGTAGAGCTTTTATTAGTTGCTTTTTGAGTTACAGGGTCCTGGTAACCATTGTATTTTTAGGGGTAGCAGTGAAAGAGAAATAGAAATAACACAGAAACTGCTTCAGAATATTTTTCTCTACATTACAACTTCCCCTTTATGTAAAGAGTATAAATAATATTGTTAAAATTAAAACTCCTGTTGCTGTAGGTGACAATAGTCCAAATGCTCTAGCAGTGACATGGAAACTGCAGAACTGCAAGGAAACTAAGCCCAAGTCACCTCCACATTCCTCAGACTATTAAAAAAATGATTAGGGGTCATATATGAACACAGGAGCAGCATGTAAATCACCTTTTATTACCCACATAATTCCAGCATAATTACCCTCCAGGTTTCATCAGCCATAACTGTGCCTGGCATCATGATTTGCAAAGTAGAAGCGTGGACCTATTAATACAACCTGTTGTGGGAACCCAAGAACTATGGCCAGATCCAGGGAGTTGGTAAATTCAGGGTCCCCTGCATTAATAGCTCACCATTTATGAGAAGAGACAAGTTGCACACAATGGGACCATGGAGAAGTGAGGAGCGTATTTGGATCTTAATGAATTGTACACAAAATACCACAATTTAGAATTTAGTTCTACAGTTACAAATAAAGTGTATACGATTAAACAATATATTAATTGCTGTAGTAAGGGAGTAATTTATCTAATTACATGTACTAAGTGCAATAAGCAATATGTAGGATGTGCCAAAAGGTCTCTAAAAGAACGAACCCGTGAACATATCAGTCAAATAAAGAATGATAAATATAGTAGTAATACCAACGTCACTTCAAGGAATGCAATGCAAGCAACTTAGGCTTCTTCTTTATACAGGGGATTGAACAAATCAAAACTGGTATTCGGGGGGGGGGGAGATTTCCTAACTAAATTACATAGAAGAGAGGTTTTTTGGATTTTCTTTTTGCAGACCAGGTTGCCACTGGGTTTAAACTTTACTTTTGATGTTACCTGCTATGTATAAATATTTCAATGTGATGTTTATATATGATTATTCTAATGATGTGTTAATTGTACCCTGAATATGGATATATTAACACTAGTGTTCCTCTGTAACTAGCGATATATGCAACACATGTGTTGATTCATGATTGATTTTAATTGGGGGAGGGTTTATTAAATATGCTATTTAAGGAATAATAAAGCTAGAATCTGATAGACATTGCCTAAGTGCTAGGTAAGCATGAAACACGTTAGGCTCCATAAGGGGTTTTGCTTGACTTTTTAACTATGCACTAATAAATAGTTTTTTTTACTTTTTAATAGCATGCATTGTGGTATTTTGTGTAGATTTTTGGATTTGCCTTTGTTTGGCCACTAGAGGATTCACAGCGTGCTGACAAGTTTGCTACTATTGGCTTTCCCTAAGCAGACATAATGGTTGTATCTTAATGAATTGTGTCATTAATTGTGTCTCCACTAAATCTACTTTATTGAACTTGCCTGTGTGGTCTTCAATGTCGTTATTGAAAATGTAGCTCTGCACTCACCCAGTCAAAAAGAACAGGTATAAGTCAGCCTGGTGCTCAGCACAGAGGATCCGGCTTTCCTCCAATCATTGAAGTTCCTTCCAAAAAACTGGCACTCAAGGCAATTTTCATGCAGGGTTACCCCTTGCTAATCTTTATTGTGAGCGAACGTGCAACGTTTCGGGGCGTACCCCTTTGTCAAGCATGCTTGACAAAGGGGTACGCCCCGAAACGTTGCACGTTCGCTCACAATAAAGATTAGCAAGGGGTAACCCTGCATGAAAATTGCCTTGGTCTTCAATGTCCCCTATAGTCACTGGAAACATGCACAGGGGGAATGGAATATTTGTGGTGGTGGAGTGGTGGTTTGGAATGTTTATATGGAAGAAGCAAAGATACAGAGGCCATGGTGTTCCTTGCCCTGTTTGAGGCATTATCTGTAGACCTTAAAAAAGTAGTTTTTGCTTGTGTTACACCTAATATCATTCAATAAATACACCAGTCTGTATATTGCAATGGGGCCCCAACTCCATTGAAGTTGCTATTTTTATACCTTTGCAAAACAGCATAGTTGAGATGTTTACAATATTAACAATGAAATTAGTGAAAAATTATATTTAAACCCCCACTATAGCTGTAGTATAGGTGAATGATTAGATCAATACCAGTTCCAATTCAGAACACGAGAACTGGCAGGTTCATTTTACCATCTCAAACCTCTTGGGGGTAAACGTTGAACAGAAAGAAAGATTATGATGTGTGTGTTACTACTAAACATCAATGACAATTGCAATCCCTAGCCATGGGCATTTATTTAAGCCGCCCATCCCACATATTTAAAGCTGCACTAACTATTTTACTGATTTTAAAGTGAAAACAATACTTATATTAACTCATTTTGAAATTATACTCACCACTTATTGCTGGGTGTCTCATGATCAAAAGGAGACCTGAAAAATATAATCCTCTGTAACCAAATCCAAGGAATATCTAGGAAATACTTTTGATACGAAAATAAGTAAGAACAAGCTCCTACTCATAAAGTATACTGAACATGGTTATTCTATGCATGGTTATGGTCTAAACTGAATCTTTAGGTTCCTCATTCTGCACACCAACAATTGCCAACAACTGAAACTTACCTTTTGGAAATTAATTTTATAAAAAGGTATTAATGTTAAAATATTGACCATCATATGGCTTCTACTTCCCATGTCCATGCCATCTCAGTCCTTTACATAGTCTAAAGCAGTGAACCCCAACCAGAAGCTCACTACCCATATGTTGCTCATCAGTCCTTTGGATGTTGCTCCCAATGGCCTCAAACCAGGTGCACATTTTTTTTTTATCATTTATTCCTTTTGGAGGCATGAAGATCTTCAAGTAGACCCTCCTGCAGGCTGCCAGTCCACAAGGGGATACCAGATATACCAATCACCATTTGGCACACCCCAGATACTTTTTCATGCTGGTAGTGCCCCTCAGCTGCTTTTATATTTGAATGTGACTCACAAGTAAAAAAGACTGGGGCGCCCTGTTCTACAGTAATTCAGTTCACGGGATAACCTGATATGGTTTTAAAGTGCTAATGCATCTAACCTGACACTGAATGGCAAGTTTTATATTATCCATCATACGCTAGAAGTCAGAATTAAACGTCTGGCACCAGCATAGCAGAAAGTACCAAGGAAATTCTTGTGTGTTATATTAGGGTTTAATAAAGCTGAGACAGTGACAAAAAACAGTTGCCAGCGTATTTCATACATTTAAAAATGAAGGCATTTAATCACGGTCTCTGCTTTTTATATAAGGAACTAGTGGAATAAACTTCCTCTCTGGTTGTTTGTATATCGAATCTGCATTTTTAATGCATTCTTGCTGATCTCTTAAAAATCTCCGGAAAGCATGTGGATGCAGCTGGTGGGCCTCAAATGAATGTTGCCTTAAAGGAATTGTTCAGTATAAAAGTAAAAACTGCATAAATAGATTGGATGTGCAAAATAAAAAATGTTTTCAATATAGTTATTTAGGCAAAAATGTAATGTATAAAGGCTGGAGTGACTGTAAGTCTAACATAACAGAACACAACTTCCTGCTTTTCAGCTCTCTTGGTTTACACTGACTGGTTACCCTGGTTACCAGGCAGTATCCAATCAGTGACTAGAGGGAGGGCCACATTGGTCATAACTGTTGCTTTTGAATCTGAGCTGAATGCTGAGGATCAATTGCAAACTCAATGAACAGTTATGTCCCACGTGGCCCCCCTTCAAGTCGCTGACTTACTCAGATTTAGAGAGCTGAAAAGCAGGAAGTAGGATTCTGACTATTATATTAGACAACCAGTCACTCCAGCCTTTATACATTACATTTTTGGCCAACTAACTATATTAGAAACATTTTTTATTTTGCACAGCCTATCTTTTTACCCAGTTTTTAATTTTACCCTGAACTGTTCCTTTAAAGGGGATTAGTCACCCAGATATAAAAAAAAACCTGCATAATTAGGGTCCTTTCCAGATTAACACAAGTTCTCTTTTTTTTAAAGCATCCATACCAGTTATTAAGTCATTAGAAAATCAAAATTGCCTTCCCCATATCTCCCAACTGTCCTGTTTTGAGTGGGACAGTCCCTCTTTTGACAGCTCAACCAGCAGTCCAACATTTGCACTGGAAAGTCTCGATTTCTCTGGACTGAACTGCCAGAAAAATTACAAAGTTTCTAACTTAATTGGCTCTTGGCAGAGAGCCCAGAATCGATACTTAAGATACATTTGTAACTGTTTTGTCTCTTGGGAGAAGTTAGACTCACAGCTTAAAGGGCAATTCACCTTCGTCAGTAAAACTGTAAAAATACATAGAAACTACAGAAATGTGTTCAAACTTTCATAACCTGCCAAATTTTGTAAAATGGGCATGTGACTAGGGGGCGTGGCTGCAAAAAGGGGCATGGTCAAAAATCTAAATCTTTTTGTCCCTCTTTCTGTTTCCAGAATGTTGGGAGTTATGCCGTTATGCCTCTGGCACTTTCTCTTTAAACTTTCACTTTAATTTCTGCACTTCCTAGATATCACTGCCCTCCTCCATGACCCTACAGTATAATTGTGTAGCATGGTCATGTGCATCAGTCCCTTATTTCTTGTGCATGCATTAGATTTTGGGATGATGCAAAGCTTATGAAGATGTACTGTAAATTTTGCTCAACTAACACAATGAAATAGAATTTGGAATTATTTCCTAGAGTGACAGGTCCTCTTTAAGCCATTTGCAATTATGAAGGGCCTCCATCAGGAGGGCACAGGGGGTACAGGTGTATTGGGCCCAGGCCTGAAAGGGGACCCGGCTGTGCTGCACTTTCCAAAAAAGCCCAGCCCCCCTTGACAGCGCCAAAGCTGTGCCACCCATTTCGAGGTCCCGAACGCAAAATGCGAAAGTGCAGAGAAGTGCGGAAGTGCTGAGAATTCCTGAAGCGGCGAAAAGACCCGAAGCCAAGAAAATAGCCAAAGTCCCGAATTGATGAAAAAGAACCAAAGTCACGAAAGGAGCCGAAACTGAAGTCCTGAAGTGGCGAAAATACCCGAAGTTACGAAAGGAGGCGATGTTGAAGTCCTAAAGCCACGAGTTCATTTCTACTAAACACCAATGTGTTTAATTCCCTGAAAGTTAATGTTAGACCACTGGTAAAACTCCAAGGAGAGGGTCAGAAAACAGGATTTAAAGAGGTTGTTCACCTTCAAATTAACTTGTAGTATGATGCAGAGAGTGATATTCTGAGACAGTTTGCAACTGGTTTTCATTTTTTATTATTTGTGGTTTTTGAGTTATTTAGTATAATATATTAAAAGTGAACTGAAAGTTGAACCACCATTTTAACTGCCCTCCATCAGTCATCAAGACATGTGAGGGAGATAATTTAGATGTGGACAGATGTAAAGGAGAGTGTTGAATTAACACTATTTGTGTTAATTCAACACTCTCCTTTACATCTGTCCACATCTAAATTATCTCCCTAAACATACATCAGCCATATATTGGTAATAATATATTAGAGAAGAAAATAATATACTTATCTAAAGCATTATATAATGCCATGGAGTTTTCAGGTGCTTTTAGAACAATTAGTCCTTCTCACTAGATAGACAAACGGAGAAGTAAATGTTGTAGTTGCAGTGCAGACGTATTTAAGAAAAGAACTAACCAAAATCAGCCTTAGGGAAATTTCACCAACAGGTTAGTGGCGCAGTTATCATAGGACTCTGATGAATATGTCCTTAAAAATTCCATAGAAAAGTGAATAGAGATTGGCGAAATTTCCCTCTGGTGGATTGTGGTTGGCACTAGATTCACTCCCATAAATATACCCCTCTTGAGGCAACCCCAGAGGGAATTGGCTAGCATAACATATCATCCTACCCCCACCTACGATTTCCATTTCTCAATTACTTTTTTTTTTTATCTACTTTTGTTACGGATCAAACCAATTTTATACAATGAATTATGCATGAACTGATAATTGATATCACAATTAGTATTTCCTTAATTGTTTTGTTGATTTATACTTACAAATTTCCACTGCTAAAATAAAAATCTCAGCACATATTTGCATTCCTGCACTCTGTGTATGAGTATCTGATTTATTTATTTATTTTTCACTACACTGGAGATATCTAAGTACCGGGTTCCTTATTTTAAGAGGGAGATTTCTAAGACCACTTTTTCTGTTGTTTGGGTTTAGACTTTTTATTCCCACTTTTTCTTGTTTAAGAGTAATTATAATAAAGCCCTGGGTTGCTCTATAAAGCATAATAGAGCAGCCCAGGGAACACTGAGCATGTGCAGTGCCACTGGCACTCAAAAACTCAAAAGATGCGCTGACAAGATCAGAAGATGGGGAGCTGCTGGGGATTTGTGAATCATAGTAACATAATAAGTTAGGCTGAAAAAAGACTTGCATCCATCAAGTTCAACCTTTTTTTTATTTATTTATTTTTTTTATTTTAACTGCCTGCTAGTTGATCCGGAGGAAGGCAAACAAACCCCATACTAAGCTTCTACAATTTGCCTCAGAGGGTGAAGAAATTCCTTCCTGACTCCAAAAAGGCAATCGGACTAGTCCCTGGATCAACTTGTATAGTGAGCTATCTTCCATAACCCATCCATACAGTGTTGCACGGGGGGGGGCAACACCCATCAGGAAGCAACGACCTTACCACCACACTGGTTGCACCCCAGCTCCCCTCCCCACCAAAGGGCCCACTGCTCCTGCACAGCACCCCTGTTGATTACCAGACTGCCACAACATCACAGATAATTACTAGGGATGCACCAAATCCAGGATTTGGTTCAGTATTCAGCCGGTATTCAGGCATTTTCAGCAGGATTCGGATTCGTAATAATCTTTCGTCAGAATCCTGGCAGAACCGAATCCAAAAAAAATGTCACAAAACAAGGAATGATTTTGCCGTGCACGTTACCCTCCCCCCTCACTAAAGTTCATATGCAAATTATGGTTCGGATTTGGTCCGGTATTCGGCCAAATCCTTCACAATGGACTAATCCAAAATAGTGGATTCAGTGCATCCCTAATAAATACCCCAGCAGATTATCACTGGAAGCATTCTGGCCCCCAAGTGCTCCACCAAAACACCACCAGGGGGGCAGTGGTGTCCAAGAGGACCAGGGCTCACTGGGTTTTTTCCCCAAACCTTGGTAGCAGTCAAGTCCAACCCTGAAGCCATGGATCATTACTGGTAAAGGACTGCTGAAACTCTGGGCTGGTACAGTCAGATATGCAAATTGTATAAAATACAGCATTTCTTACCTTGTACCTAAGGTTTTAGTTCTTTGACTATTCCATCTTAATGGAGGTGCTGGCTTGCACCAAAGCATTCACTAAATATTGAATGAAACCCAGTGTATATTAATAGCACTACATAGACAGGCATAATTAAACCAAAATCTGTCTTTGCTGCTGTATTCAGTGAAGAATACTCAGTGGTTAACAATTCTTCCTTGAGTTTGATTAAAACCTAGAAACTCTATACAAGAAGTGTATATGTTTCCTCTGAGGACTCCGTTTTCCTCTCACACTCCATAAACAGCTATAGAAATAGATGGAGATGCTAGTTTCACCGTATCAATGCTTCTTGAAACCATAATTCCTACAATTTCAATGAGGATACTTTCATACTGGAAGATGTTAGTCAGCGAAGTGTAGGCAGTGTATAGGCAAAGAGAAGAGATACTTACCAGCTGTAATAAACATTAATACACTGAATGGTCTCATGATGACTTCTGCTGATTTCTTGCTGTGCTGTGATCTTGCCCTGTGTGTTTACTTATGAGGAACTTCCACATCCACTCATTCTGAAACTACATGTTTTTTTTTATTAATAATCCTTGCTTCCTCCTTGGAGATATATTAGCTATGAAAACATATTTAGACTGGAGGCACACCTCTTTTCAGATTGGCACATACAATTGAGCTAAATTGGCAATTCCTTATGGTGCCAGAACTGGTGTTATTCACAACAAACTTCTGTGCCCCTTGGAAGCAAGATCATGCCCCATCCTTTTCAGTTCTAGAGACAGCGACAGCCTAGGCAAGGCTGTATCTGCATGATCAGCCAGCAAAACATTCACAGAAATTTTTGAAAAAAGCTAAAACTAATTATAATCATTGGACTAGTTTGTGTTTATAGAGAGGTCTGGCCTAGCTAAGCCTTCCTGCATAGAGGAGATGTTTTAGACAGATCCTGTTTTTCCATATTAGTACACAGGAAAAAAAAGTAAAGATCTGATTGGTTGTTATGGGTAAGTGTAATGGTGCAATTAATCCCCAATGTCTGTGTTTTGGGGTTTGTATACGGCATATCTGTCAGGGGTGTTACTATAGAGGAAGAAGATCATACATCTGCTGGAGGGTCCAGAAGATTTAGGCCCAATGGTACACTAAAGCAATTTCATAAACAATGATTTCTGTAAGATCTGTTCTATTTATGGTACTTGTGCCATATTTCTTCCAAGTCCATGGATATACAAGCTTGGTTTATGGTAGAGTACAAAGGGACTCCAGAATCTGTAAGACCCATTGCGGTAGACAAAAGACCTTTTAACAGCTAAAGCCAACAATCATTTCTCACTACTAATACTATTCTCTCTCTCTCCTACTCTCACTCTCTCAGCTGCTTTTGACACTGTAGATCATCCTCTCCTCCTCCAGTCCCTCCATTCACTTGGCCTTTGTGACACGGCCCTGTCCTGGTTCTCTTCTTACCTCACTAATCGTTCCTTCAGTGTCTCCTAGATTGGAGTAGCATCTTCTCCCCTACCTATTTCTGTTGGGGTTCCTTAAGCTCTTTACACTACCACCTCTACGCTGACAATAGTCAGATCTATCTCTCATCTCCTGATCTCAACCCAGAACTCCTAACTCGCATCTCCTCCTGCCTGTCCGTCATATCTACCTGGATGTCGCAACGCTACCTTAAATTAAACCTCTCCAAAATGGAAATGGTTCTCTTTCCTCCAACTAACACTAGTAACATCCCTGAAGTATCCATCATAGTTAAGAATTCTATTATCACCCCGTCTCCCCAGGCCCAGTGCCTTGGGGTTATCCTAGATTCTGCCCTGACCTTCACTCCTCATATCCAGTCACTTATTAAATCATGTCACTTCCACCTAAGGAACATCTCCAAAATACAATCGTTTATCACCCAAGATGCTGCAAAAATACTTATTCACTCTCTCATCATATCTCGTGTAGACTATTGTAACTCTCTTTTAATTGGCCTTCCCCGCCAGAGACTGTCACCTCTCCAGTCCATAATGAACACCGCCGCGAGGCTCATACACCTCAGCAACTGCTCCTCCTCTGCCATACCATTCTGCCAATCTCTCCACTGGCTTCCACAACCCTTCAGAATTAAATTCAAATGAATGACCCTGAAATTCAAAGCAGTTCATAACTCTGCCCCTCCCTACTTCTCTGAACTCATCTCTATACCCAACTGCTTACTACACTCCCCTACTGACCTGCTACTCAACTCTTCTCTCATTACCTCCTCACATGCTCGGATTCAAGACTTTGCAAGAGCTGCAGCCCTCCTCTGGAATTTTCTCCCACTGTCTGTCTGAATTTCTCCCAACCTTTCAGCTTTCAAGAAATCTCTTAAAACGCACTTATTTAGAGAAGCCTACCTTCACTCTTAACTACCAAATGCAACACTACATACAGTACCACATTTCTCACTCACTTAATTCGATCTTGCCCATTCCCACATCTTATGTATAACTTCCCTACCTTTAGATTGTAAGCTCTTTCTGTATAGGGCCTTCCTCACCTTTTTATCTGCATTGATTGTGATTGAATGCAACTCCATATGTATGTAATTCGTGTGATTTAGCTGTATAATCACATTTACTTTAAAGCACTACGCAATATGTTGGCGCTATAGAAATACATGTTAATAAAATATTGTGTATCAATTGTTAGATGTGTTCAATATTTGAGGCAGTGTTGTAGCTAAGTGGTCCAAAACTGGAGATTAAGCAGCAGAAGGAAGAGTAGGGGTATACAGTATTTGTGATGCCAAATCTAGGGTACTTCAAACTTCAGGTTTGTTTTCCTTCATCAAATATCCAAATAAATGTGAAAAAGTGGTTATTACTGCCTCTTCTTGTTCTAGGGGCAATTTTGGAAGTGAGTTATTAGAAATACTGGAAGTCAGGTACATAGAAAAAGAATCAATGATCTGGTTGTAATGGGTATGTGTAATGGTACATTTAAGCCTGTCTATCTGTGTTTTAGGGTATTAAAAAGATACTGACACCAGAAATTAAACCTTTTTTTACATCTAACATAATATTGTCTATGCATGCTATCTGTAATTTTGCCATAAAACTATTTGCAGATTCTTTTACTCATCTGATCCCCCAGGTTCCTCTTTGAGGGGGCTGCAATATTTGAGCTTCAGCAGACTGACATGTTGAAAAGGGACAGTCAGGTTGGCAAAACAGACTAGTAACGTCACATAACAATTACATACAAAAGTAGAACTATCACTGGAAAATGATCAACATAATATTTTTTTAGTGTCAGTATCACTTGAAATACTTTGTACGATTCAGGGATGTAAATATATAGGAATCAGACCCTGCATCTGCAAGGGGTCCTGGAGATTTAAGGCCAATTAATGAACAATGTCTTATTCCCTAAAATGGTTTTGCTATTGGGTCCGGTATCTTCTAATTATGATACCCCAATGCACCCAGCTCCAAGTCAATGGATATAGAGTAGAGCATCAGGATACAATGGGTATTGGAGATCATGGAGTACAAAGGGATTCCATAATCTGCAAGACACATTGGGGGAGGTAAAAGTAAAAAAGACATATTATATTGTGTAGCAATTGTTCGATGTGTTCAGTACTGATGATTGGGATGTCCAGTCTGCAACCTTTCAGTTGTTAAACTGAAGTTGCTAGCATGTTTTAGCTGCAGGACTGATATCCTTGATTTATGCATTTGTGACGCATATGTAACGCTTCTTATCTCTTCAGGTCTCTTCCAACCAAACAACTACCCAATTCAATTCCCTGTAGCATCCTGTTGAATTCTCTACATTCCTTCAAATCCTCCCAGAAATCCTGGCATCTAGCTCCAAAACAGAATATATCCGTAGTGATTAATATTCCCTGAAAAATAAAAAAACTTTAATATTCCCTGAAAGATAAAAAATACTATCTACTGGCACCAGCAATGGTCATTTTTTTCCAGCCAGCAGGAGAGCAATACATTCATGGAGGCAGTGTTATCCTCAGGTCATTCAGTGAACAGTGAAAACTACTCTGTAGAATGCCCCAAGAATCAGAAACTGTAGGAAGGAAGGGTAGGGGGTATTGGGTATTAGTGCTGCCCAAGCGAGGTTGCTTCAGTTGTCGCTGGATAGAATACAAATGTTTCTATTGAAAATATACATTTTTCTATAAACTCTGGTAAGGGAAGGCAGTATGCTAAATAAATGGAAGAAGTGGTTACTATCAGTTCTTCTTCTGAGGCCAATAATCGAAGTCAGGTATTATAAAATAACCAAGAACTTCCTCGAGTAAAACCTACAGGTTAGTTGTAGAAGCAGTAACTACAGTCATTTGCACAGCTTTATAGTTATTATTCATTCAGTTTAGTTGTAGGGGCACAACGACGTGCATCATCAGTTACAAAGCTGTACCAGAAGAATATCCTCCAGTAAATGAATATGCTGTATGCATCTTATGCATCATTTAGCACTATACAAGACATTAATAATAGAACTGCTTTCTGGAGAATGGGTGTTCAGCAAAGTACCTGGATGTCATCAGTTGATCCCTCTATATATAATATACTCTATATTGCTCTAGCTGTTTTCTGCAACCTCCAGAAATGGAAAACTTTTTCGGATGTATTTATATTGTGCCCAAAGCCAACTTTGTCCCACACACTATAACCATACAGTGGGTGCAACTGCTACAGATCTGTCAGGGGCAATTTTCCAGTGGATGGTGAATGTGTTGGTAAACACAAACCCTTCAGAGTCCACTTTATTGTTGGTTCTACTCCTTTTCACTTGTATGTCCGCTCCTGCCACAGGGAAAATGAGCAGAAATATCCAACATAAGTGTTCCCTACTGGACAAAATGCTGGACCTGGTTCTTAACCGTCCTGACCTGGGCATGAACTTTTAATTACAATTATTAGCAAAACACTGGAATATTATTTTTTTTACAATTAATTTTAATACTAATATTTTCCATATTGGGGAAACAAATAATGCATATATTACTTTTTAAGGTAATTCTATAATGTAGACGGTAATTTTAAGAATGAACATTAAAAGGCATAATTACTATCACCTCCGCATAAGGTCGCTGTGGAGAGATTGTAGGTTGGGAGCCTCTCCACAGAGAGTAACTGAGGGTGCAACCAAAAATAGCAGAACAGAGGTCCAAGCCATGCAAAAAATAATTAATGAACTTTAATTTATTTAACTTTATAGAGCACTGGTAAGGCATTATCTAGATAGTTTTGGTATCCAGTGCTCAATCAGGACGTTACTGAATTAGAGAGGGTACAGAGAAGGGCAACTAAGCTGGTAAAGCGAAAATCTTAGCTATGAGGAAAGACTGGCCAAATTGGGGATGTTCACGCTGGAGAAGAGGCGCTTAAGGGGTGATATGATAACTATGTATAAATATATAAGGGGATCATATAATAATCTCTCTAATGTTTTATGTACCAGTAGGTCTTTCCAGCTGGCACAAGGTCACCCATTCTGATTAGAAGAAAAGAGGTTCTACCTAAATATTCGGAATGTTTTTTTTTACAGTGTGAGCTGTGCGAATTTCCGTGTTTTAACGCCAGAGAATAAATGAGTGAATTTCTAGCAAATATTTGGTGGCATCCAAATAATGGACGCATCCATTCTGACGCCCGTGAATTGACAAATTTGCAGGAAATCTACAAATTTTTCAGCGAAATGGGACAAATTCACCCATCATTACTGAGCACCAGAAATATCGCCAAATGCCACCTCACTCCCACAACTACACTGGAATTGTTGGAAAAGTTGTGTCTATGACTACAAGTGCAGAGCGTAAAATGCAATTTTAAGTGTCATGTTTTATAATCCAGAAGGCAACTCCCCCCCCCCATAATCCAGTGCATTTGTAGCCACAAGGGAGAGTTTGACATAGTTGTTTATAATACTTGAAAATACACATAACTACTCCAGGGACCCATAGGATTAATGGCCAATGGATCAATTCCCTACCAGTGCCTCATTTCCTTGTTGCTGGATTAAAATCCATGTAACTATTTTTACTTATTTTGCATACCTGGTTCATCGGCCCTTAGCAGGACTGGAACTAGGGGTTGGCAGAAGAGGCACCTGCATAGGGCGCAACAATGTGTGGGTGCTGGGCAGGTACCTGTTCAAGAGTCTTCTGCCTTCCCCAAGTCCAGATTCCCTCCGCTACCTCCCTCCCTCACCTGCCCTTACTCTTTCTCTTCGTAGCGCTCTCCTCCTTCTCTCCTCTCTGTTATGACACACGAGTGCTTTAATCGCGCACACACACATTTCATTTTTTTGTAAAGACATGAACGAAAGACTTCATGCAACTTTCTCTGACCTGACATTACACTACAGCTGTGGGGGAATCACATTTCGTAGCGTCCTACAAAACCTTGTGCTGTTGTATAATGGGGCTCAGTGTAAGAGTAGAACGCCAGACGCCCGGTGACAAAACGTACGCAACAAGTCGGATGGAGATGCAGGCGTCAAAACTCTAATTGGACTGAATGAAAAGTCACAGGTAAGAACTACATTACATTTGACGCTACACGACTGTCGGATGTGGATGCAGTAAGTAGCGTCTTCATCCAACTGTCTGAGTGTGTTCTTGTTACCTGCGACTTTTCATTCAGTCCAATTATATTTTGACGCATGTGACTCAATCCGATTTGTCTTGTGCGTTTTGTAGCCGGGCGTCAATCTGACGACAAACGCTTGTGGAGTTCTACCCTTACAGGCCAAGATCAGATAAAATCTGACCCACAGTATCGGATCAAACTCTCCAGTGTAGCTTTGTGTCTAAATAAAGTCTGCCTCTGATTTTTTTAGCGCAATTCCCAACTTTGAGGTGCTGGTAGTCCAGGGTTTCCCTGCGTCACTTGAATCATCTGAACAGACTAGTGGAACACAATGGCACCAGAACACAAATGTAAAAGGAGCAGCTTTGGACACAAGCGACTGCAACTTTGTTATAAATGACCCCTAGTGTCCTCTGCCGGACCCTTTTTTCATGCAATGGAATGCTTGCTTGCTACGGAACTAGGCGACGTTGGGATGTGGAATGTCTATATTTACTCAGCAAGAAAAATCATAGTTATCCCAATAATTCAAGTAGTTCTGTAAAAGTGCACATGCACCTTATACAATGTTCCATAGCCTCCTCCTGCTGTGTGCCCAGCTCCCTCTCTCCACTGGCCTTTGTCAGACATATTGGACAAGACACTGAGTAAAAGGATAAATAGACCCAAGAGACAAATTAATCAAGAGTGCATTTACTTAGCACCACTAGGGGGTGCTCCTATCCTCCCATCGCTCTGACTTTGTGTGTGATTCTCACAGCGGCTGAATGGAGACAGATACCTCTGCTTGTTTTCCTCCTCCCCTCTCCTTCTTTTCTCTGTTTGCTATGAACAATTACTCTCCAGACCCCTCAGTTCCCACCATGCCTACTGCACGGAGTCTCTGCTAACAGGATGAATTGACAACACCAAGAAAGGCAAAATCAAGAAGCCACCAACAAAGAACGTCCAAGAGCCAGAAGGCTACTGTCTTAGTTTTTGCTTTTTTTCATAGATATATATATTTTTTTCTTTTTATTTCTTATATATATATATATATATTTATTAGTGGCCGTGAAGGAGCCATGAGCACTAGTCATGGGTACCGGGCATCGTGGTGGACCTACATACTGCACCAGGTCCCGCACACAAATTTCCAGTTCGAAGTGGTGGACAACCAGTTTGCCCCCCAGGAATGGTCCTATCAGCAGGTAAGGTGCATGCTGGGGAATGAGAGAATTGAGTGGCAGAACAGGGGAATGATCACACACAGCAGGTGGATTGGGTGGGCAGAATTGCAGCTGATACAGGGGTAGGATGTGCATATTGCAGATACAGTCACCATTATGGCACTCACAAAATACTCGACATTTGATTTAGTCTGGGGATTTCTCAACGGGAGGCAGAAAAATGGCAAATAGTCATAGTGTGGCGTTTGTGTGTTATTGTTAAATGCCTTTGTGTGGGTGGCGTTAATAATAAAAGCAACAGAGCAATAAAGTTTTGATCTTAGAAAGACAAAGAGCCTCTGGCATTCAGAACTGCTGCTGTACAACATCTCCCAGTAAAACCTCTGCACATCAGGCTCATGGTAGTCGTAGTTCTGCCAACAAGTTGCCTATCCAAATTTTTTTCTCTCATTGCAGATAACTCCACACAGGTGTTGTATGTGTGATAAAAGAAAATGTTTGGATAGGTATGGCATCCGTTATCTGGAGACCCATTATCTGGAAAGCTTCAAATTAGGGAAAGGTCGTCTCCCCTAGATTCCTTTTCATCCAAATAATCCACATTTAAAAAAAAAAAATATTTCCTTTTTCTCTGTTGATCCCAACTAAGATATTATTAATCCTTATTGGAAGCAAAACCAGCCTATTGGGTTTATTTAATGTTTACATGATTTTCTAGTAGAGTTAAGGAATGAAGATCCAAATTACGGAAAGATCCGTTATCCGGAAAACCCCATTCTGGACTACCTGTATATGAATATATAGCCCATGTGTGTTACATAGTAATCTGATAATACACGTATATGATCTATTATTCCGAATGCTCAGGACCTAGGGTTTGGATAAGGGGTCTTTCCATAATTTGGATCACCATACTTTATGTCTGCTACTGATCATTTCAACATTAAGGGATAGTGCACATGAGAAGATTCGGGGAGATTTGTCACCTGGCGACTAATTGCCTTGAGACTACCTTCCCCCTGCCTTCCAGCTGCTTAATGAAGAATCGCCTGCGCCTATTCATACGCGGCGCTGCATTTTCCGAAATCGATCGAAATTGCCTAACGAGGCAACTTCGAGCGACTTTGGAAAACGAATCTCCTCCTGTGGACTAACCCTAAATAACCCCAAAAGGATTGTTGTGCCTCCAATATGGATTCATGCAGTTTACACATCATCATGTACTTTTTTTATTATTACAGCGATAAATAATTTCTAAGAATTAAAATTATTTGCTCTTTCGTAGATGGCCTTTCTGTAATCTGGAACTTTCTGGATAACTGGTTTCCAGATATGGGACCTATTACCTGTAGTACACCCAGCACAACCCCTTTCTGAGATCTGGATGGGACTAGTGTTGCTCTGGAAGCCAAATATCCCCATTTGTTGCTCTTGCTAGTGTGACATCAATATGAGACTTCTGTATTACTAAATTCCCATGGATTGTATGACTTTAGTTGTATGTATGACATCATCGGTTTAACCGAATTTGGTTAAAAAAAAAAAGAAAAGTTTGTGGGAATTTTGGTCCACTTTGTGGGTAAATTTGGAGAGCGGGTTTTACAGCAAATGTAGGAATTATATGAAGATCTGCTCTTTCCAACAAAGAGAAGACTTTCCTTTGTTGTATTATTTATACTGCAGAGCCATCATGTCACTCTTAAGGGGCAATGTAATTAAAAAAAGCAATCAATGTTTAAAACAGCGTTTCTGCGAATGTTTAGCACTGCTCGCAAAGTAAAAATTATTTGCTGGCAAACATTACATTGCTGAGCAAAGTTTAGCGTTAACAACCGCTCTGGAGTTCCCATAGATATTTAGTCGGAGAATACACTTCGTGGTTGCAAAATTTGATTACATTCAGTGCGCATGTTCGCAAAAGCCATTCGGTCGCAAACTTTGCGAGGAAGTAGTTAAGGTCCGTAATCAGTCAAAAAGGACACAAACATGGTCGCTAACGTTCGCAATAGTCTTTGCAAATGTTTTGTGTGTTATGAAACATATTACATCCCCCCATTACTGTCTAACAAACTTGTGATTTCCCATGTGGCATATGGAGTATCTTCACTTTGACGTGTGCAAATATGTCTTGAACTGGTGACATTTGTTATTCTTTTCCTGGAGATTTAATGGAGGGGATCCAGGTGCTCCCTGCAGCTTATGTGTGGCGTGTGCCGAATGCAAACAAGATCCTATTTAGCCCCAATGTTGTGTTGTGCTCGGATGCATTAGCCTTGAGGCAGTCTCTGCTCTACTTTTGCAAATGGTATATGATTTTATTTTGAGGTTTGCTCTACTAGGAAAAAAATGTATGTATTATTAACACCAAGAGCTAGAACAACCCCAAGCAGCTTACTGGAACAAACACATACACTTTTATAAAGTGCTGTTTGTCAACAATTGGATTCCAACTGACTGTAGTTTATACTTTACAGATTCTAGTAATTGGGCTTTTGGCTGCAGTGCCAATGACTTTCCCTGTCCTGATAAATTGCCTTTATACATTATTTTTTATTATTAATGAATGTTATTTGCTTATTATTATGCTGTGCCCCTTTCTTTCTCTAGTGCCATACTGTATTTCTGGCACAGCAAATTAAACTTTGACCTGCAGAGCTGATGATTTCAAAGTCTCACCCTGATGGAGCATCAAGTTGAGCTTTGAGGTGTATCTAGAGAAGCAAATATGCATTATTTGCCCCCCCCCCCCCTAGGAGGGTAAGCCCCACAGTTTTGGGCATTAGGGCACGGGGTCTGCCTGCCTACTCTTAGGTACAGCCATCTGTAACACTATCAGCTGTACAAGTGAAGGGGAAGGATCCATTGCGAGTTGCCAAGTGGGGTTGGGGAAGAGGTGGATGCCATTGTAGGACGATTTATTGAGGGCAATGTAGATGGCCCCTACGAGATGTTGATGCATCTCCTATCTGCCAATCCCGACTGAAAACAGAAATTTATATAACAATGTACCAGCAAAACCGTTGAGGGGTTCACACTGTATTGTTGATGTTGTTATAAATTCCAAAACAGGCCGTATGGTATTAGAGTAAAACACGGTATAACTGAATACTGTCTCTTTATAAATCTTCTGCTCAAGTAAAAGCCTTAAGGGCCTATAAGAAGTGACAGATCTGAGATATTCCTGCTGAGAGCTGCATCTGTAGGATTGTGTATATGGAAAGAAGCCATAAGGGCTTTGCTTTGGGGGGGTATAATACGACTGAGTAGTGCTGAGCACAGGTGGCTATGCCTTAGGAACAGGTGGATCTGTCAGAAGGACTGAGCTTCTCTTCGATCCACCAAATCCAACAGCAACCTCCACAGTTACATAATAAAAATGACCACAAGCACAAGAAATATATTAAGGGGCCGATTTATCAAATTCACATGAAGGATTCTAAATTCAATCGAATTTTCAAAAAGATTCGAATTTTGAAGACCGCTTCGACCAGTGAATTTTGAAAATTCGATCGAATCAAATGATTCGAATAAAAATCTATTCGATTATTTGACTAATCGACAGTCGAATACTTCCCCTTTAAATTTTTATTCGACTGCCTAGTTTGCCAGATTCAACCTGCCGAAGTGGTTTTAGTGAATTTAGATCGAATAAAAACATTTTTTTATCGTTCAATTGAATTTTCACTATTCGATCGTTCGACCAATCGAAAGCGGTAAAATCCTTCGAATTTTGAAGGATTTTAATTCCCATGCTATTCTCATGGTTGAATTTGATGTTTTTTTAACCCTTAGTAAATCTGCCCCTGAGTGTGAGTCAATTCTATATAATATTTTAAAATAGTTTAATGCTTTACCATGAAGATTTATTTATTTGTGCCTTGTGAGTTCATTATTGAAGGCCAACCGTCCCTGTTTGCCAACACAAGTCTAGCCTCTGTTTATACAGCTAGCCCTTGTTATTTCTAGAAAGCTCAACAGGAGTTTACTGGGTAGAGTAATACAAAGTTCACCCCTATTGCTTGGGAAATTCTGCGGCAGTCTCAGCCATTTGTCATTTGTCCCCATAATTCCAGCATAACCATAACTAGTTGTGTCTGCCATGATTGCACCCCAAGCATCAAAATGGGTGTTATGTCCCATCAAAAGGGTGATTTTCAATAACAGCATTTACATCTAATTCACTGGTTCGCCTATTGACGCAACCCTCTGTAGGAGCCCTGGATCTACCACCAGGTCCAAGTTGACAGAAGCTTCAGGGTTCCCCATGGCCAAGGTGCAGTTGCATATTATTCTTCAGAAGAAGCAGGATGGAGACAAAAACGTGGAAGTTTGGATGAAATACCCTAATTTATTGTATCAATATGCACTCTCCATTGAATCTGTCCATTGATTTTTGTAATTTTTTTTCTTCTTCTACCTGCACATAAAACCCCTAAATGCAGATGGGAAACATTATATTAGTTTTATATGGATCCCACCAAGCTGTTGTCTATGCTACCCTAAACCTATGTATTGCTAGCAGCCCAGTGAAGGAATTAAAAATAGGGATGCACTGAATCCAGGATTTGATTCAGGATTCCGCCAGGATTCTGCCTTTTTCAGCAGGATTTGGCCAAATCCTTCTGCCAGGATGAACCAAATCTGAATCTTTATTTCATATGCAATTTAGGGGCGGGAGGGAAATCGTGTGACTTTTTGTCACAAAACAAGGAAGTAAAAATGTTTCCCTTTCCCACCCTAATTTAGGAAGTGGTTCTGTATTTGCCCTAATCTTTCGCCAAGGATTCGGGGGTTCGGCTCAATCCAAAATAGTGGATTTGGTGCATGCCTAATGAAGAACCATATTAAATGTATGTTTAAATGCCAAGGATCAAGGACCTGTGTTCTTCAAGTAAACAGTCAAGTGTGGTGCACCACTATTGTCATGAACAACAAGTTGCAACGTTGCAGAATAGAGTCGATTAATTGTATTTAGTTTTATATGGAATTAGTACACACAAAGATATGCCACATCTCTTTTGGCTTCTCATCTATCAGCAAAGCATCTTATTGCTTCACATCGTGTTTTGTGGAGCTAAATAGCAGAGGAGGATAAAACATATCCATCTACACTCTTAAATTAAGTTCTCATATGAACAAACGAATCATGTAGTGTTCTGACTTATGCACCATGCCAACACTGAAGGAATGCAGCTATATGTTCTTTTCCTAGATGGTGATTGGAAGCCACAATGGTCTCTGTGTGATGTCAATAGAAGTGGGTCAACTGGGTCAAGCCTCAAGCAAAGCGTTAGAGTAGGGGGCCATCAGTGCTCCAACATTGCTGCACTATTACTCACTGAATTCATTAGTGACTTCCATTATTGTTATTTTTCACTGCAGAATGCACATTGCCCCAGATACAGAGGCAGAAAGAGATGGGTGGGCAGATAGATAAAAGAAATATGAGAGAGCAAGTAAAAGGAATAAGGGTTATAATTGAAAGATTTTAAACTATAGTCTCAATGGCAAGAATGGTTCTCCTGCTGTTTATGGTGGGTCTCTATGTTTCTGCACCAAAAGCAGTTGAAAACGTATATAGCAGGTAATATAATAGATAGCTATCTCTTTGCCATGTAGCTGTAGGTACAGTAGTATAATAGACCCAGCAAATATAATAACTATCCTGTTTCACAGGGTTAGAAAGGCCAGAGAATGGAGGGCCATCTGGTATTTCAGACAGGTATGGCCAGGTTACAGGTTTTCATGAACCGACCTGCCTGTTGAGTATCAGTGGTGAGATAAACCTGGAAGAGATTTTTTTTGCCACCTGACCACCTTGAACATAATCTTGGGAAAAATTCTCAACTTCAGGTGTCCAGTGCTTGGATACTGTTACTAGCATCCCCTAATGCAAAAGTTGGGTTCCATAGAGCAAGTGCAATTGCACACATTTTGGTGCATCAGCCACAATTGCATAGAATGTAACTGCCCCTGGGGGCCACAATTACATTGGAACTGTAAGGAAATGCTGCATACTGGCATTTGCTATATTTTCTTTGAAGGGGTGGTTCACCTTTGAGTTAACTTTTAGGGGTATATTTATCAGAGTGAAGTTAAGAGTGAAGTTCCGCCACTAGAGGGAAATTCCGCCGCTCTCCATTCATTTCTATGTATTTATCAAAGGGTGAACTTTCACTTCATCCATTGATAAATAGGCCTTTCAAAATCCGATAGAAATGAATGGAGAGCGGCGGAATTTCCCTCTAGTGGCGAAACTTCACACTTTGATAAATTTACCATATGTTATAGAATGGTCCATTTTAAGCAACTTTTCATTTGGTCTTCATTATTTATTTTTTATAGTTTTTGAATGATTCGTCTTCTTCTTTTAACACTTCCCAGCTTTCAAATGGGGGTCACTGACCCCATCTAAAAACAAATACTCTGTGGGGCAACAAATGTATTGTTATTTGTACTTTTTATTACTCATCTTTCTGTTCAGACACTCTCCTATTCATTTTCCAGACTCTCATTCAAATCAATGCATGGTTGTTAGGGTAATTTGGACCCTATAACAGATAATAAAAAATGAAAGCCAATTGCAAATTGTCTCAGAATAACACTTTCTAAAAGTTAACTCAAAGGTGAACAACCCCTTTATTGCTTGCCCAGCTCCAAAAAGGACGCCATCAATTTACACCGCCTTAGACCCAACCAGTTGAAATCACCAACAGGGCAAATTCAGGCAGAGAACAATGTCTGGTGTTAAAGAATTGTAGAAAGTGGAAGTTCTCGGCGCTAGCTTTTAAAAGAATCATTAGTACCATTGATCATTTGGTTAAAGAGGAAGATGATGGAGAGAGTTAAGCCAATGAGTGGGTGAGTGAGAGGAAATCATTGTGGGAGGGTGAGATGGGAGAAGAGAGAGAAATGATGGCATTTAATTTCAAGGTTGACTTAGCAAGAAGACTTTAAAGAAAAGTGTTTCCAATTTCTCTTCTGCAATCTAGTTCCCTCATGTTCTTCAGGGAATCAACATATTTTTACAGCGGCATTATTGGGCCACTGGCAGCTAAGTAACATCCACAAGCAGCTGTCTTCATCAACAAGAAATGTATTCAGAGTAACAAGCAGGCGATCCAAAGGACGGGTGGATGGGAGCAATTACATAACGTGGCATGACCGTTCTCCATTTTTGAGAGGGTTAGCAAGTGATCTGTTGAGCACAGCTGTAATTAAGAAACAGCACTTTTAGGGGGTTCTGTTGAAAAACAGCTTAAAATGGGTATATTTCCAATAAAGCTTGAGAGAATCAGTAAAATTTGTGTTGAGGGACATAAAGATATACGGTATATATATGTGTGTATACGTATATACATATGTTGGGTGCTAAAGGGTGCATTTCCCTTGGTTAATTTAACTGTATGCTTTTGTTCATGACCGTTGTAGAGACCCTGAGGTTTAGGTATGTTTTACTCAGACAGTTTCCCCTGTATTTGGACACCTAAGTGGTCATTTGATTCACCCAGGCAACTATGTCCCTTTTCTTGGGTCGATTGTAGTTCAAGGTTTGCCCAGTAGGTGGTATTTAAGGTGGTATTAGAGGGGAGGTGGGTACAGGAGAGGGTCTGGACAGTATCAGGCTCCAAGTTAGGGATAGTTTATTAGTGATAGAAGTTTGAGCAATAGTCACTGTAGGAGCAGCTCTCTGGCTCCAACAAGGAGAGTAGTTGGGGTTAGCACCCTTTTGGCCAGGAGATTGGCCCAGGGGGCCAGTCCGACCCTGATTATAAGGCTAAACCTGGAAAAAGGCACAGGCATTCTGGATGTTGGACAATGTTTATCCTGTTATCCTGTTGGCTCTATAGTTTGTTGAACTATGACAGGCGCATAACAATTTTTAGGCTATAAATTCTTGATTTACAGTTTAAGCCTGGTTGTTCCAACAAAAGGATTCCCAAAATCACACATATTGCCTTTTATAGATTGTCTGTTGGGATAGAGAATAATGTGGATTGGTAATTTCTGATTATATTCTGTTCTTGGTGCCCAGTCAGAAGAGAGTTAATAGGTTTTTACAAGGGCAGTATGTCCTTTGAAGGGTCAATCTAAACTCAGAAACCCATTTAGCTCCTAACAAGGTTACAGATATGCAAAAACATTGCTGTGTCAGCCTGTAGTCAACAGTACCAAAACATATAGTGGAGTAGTTGTGAACTCAGAATCTTATTCTAATTCACCTTCCTGTTGGGCTTTCTATAATTACTAATTACTTATAGGCATTATCCCTTATTTTTTCTTATTTTGTGAAATTATTCAGATAAAAAGTCATTTAGAATTCCCTATAAATAATGTCATATATTTGTGTTTGCTAGCAGAGAGTATATTAATGCTGCCTTTGTGATTCCTTTGGATGTGGTCTCTTAGCTCGTGCTCTCATCTTTGGTTAATTTAGTATGGTTAATTTAGTATGATTCCACTTAGTTTTCTTTGGTTCAATGTAAATCTCATACTGTAAAATGAGTGCTGAGAATATGACTCATAAAAGTCACTTTCTACTTTATAATGCTAAGCTATGTCTGTAGGAGACAGAGAGGGTGATGACCTTGTGGAACTCACAGGATAATCTGAGCTCATACTTTGCATGTTGGGTAGCGCAACTAATATTTACAGAAATTGCGAGTGGGTGTTTCTCAGTGTGACTTCATGGTTCAAGGGTTCCTCAAGGCTATAATTCCAGCCCAAACAGTATGGATGCTATTTTTATTTGCTTTCATCTTTAGATGTTTGTATACATCCCTCCCACTTTCTTCTTAAGCTCCCCATAGACGCAATGATCTTTCCCTGCCGAACGACCGATCTTAGGGAAGTCCGACCAATCTGTCAAATTATCGTGCGATTAGTGGGATACAAACGATCGTTCATCTTACGATTTTTCATCCGACATTGGTCTGATGATTGATCGGCCAGGTTAGAAAATCTTTATCGGTCCCCATGCAATCTACCTATGTTTGCAGGGCCAAGCAGGCAGCGACCCTTCAGTTTTGCTGCAATATCGCCTGAAATGGTCTTTTTACTTGATGGACACATCAGGCATTTAAACAATCGTTTTGAGACAATCGTGGTCTCACAATAACAATTGGATCTTTCAAAAATCTTTATGTCTATGGCCAGCTTTAAGGTTGATGGCTATGTCTAAGAAAGACTCATACTGTTACCCAAGATTAAGTTTACCTGCCTTGATTGGATCTTAGAATTTCTTTAAATTGGGCAATTGAACATTTTTTAAACCATATTGCCCAACCATCATACAATTTTCCAATAACTTATGAAATTCTGTAGCACATAGATTGCTTTTTGAAGTCATTAAATCAGGTCTGTTGATGCCTGTCAGCATGTTTATATAGCATGTCTAATGTCCTGCCAGGAGTTGAACCAGTAGCCCAGAGTTTCCATGCTGTCTGCATTGCCTCTACTCCAGGTGAGCAGACAACTACAGTTCTGGTTTACTACTATTGTGGCCTTTGTATTTGCAAGAAGAATACCAGGTACACCACAAACTTGAAGATTTAGTGCATCAAAATGGTTTAATTGGCTCCAAAATTATATATATATATATATAATTAATTATATATATTATTATTATTATTATTATTATTAATAACATGTATTTGTATAGCGCCAACTTGTTTCGTAGCGCTGATATATAAAAGGCAACATTTTGGACCCCACTGGGCCCTTTCTAAAAAAAGACTAGAGACTCTTGGAGTGGAGTGGTAATGAAGTGGCATTCATTTACACTCAGGAGTTTTCAATGATTACCAATACCACCTACCATAAGGCTAAGTCCAGACGGGGAGATTCGGGGGCGATCCGTCGCGGCGAAAAGTCGCCCGGCGACGGATCGCCCCCGAATCTCCTCGTCTGGACTAGCCCTAAAAGTCACTAAATCAGCATGCCAGGGAGCTAGACACCCTAGTATCCAAACTACCCAAAACTAGTACCCACATAACATTATTGTGTATATGTAAGAACTTTCAACCATTTTTCAATGGCCTTTATTATGCCATACTTACCAAGGCAATTCTAGAATGACGTGGGTCCTTATTTGTAACAAGAGGTTATTTGATTTCTAGCATAAGGGGACAGTTATAGTTAGGTATGGTTTTTCTGAGTGGGCCTCAAGCATTTAGAAGTTGCTTTGCTTAAGCATTATGTCAATGAAAGCATTGGTCCATAAGATATATATATATATATATATATATATGGGTTATATTTTATATTAGCAGAGCAGAGGACACAACCTACAAATGTTTAAAGGACCAATTGTATGTAATAGTACTTTTTTCTGAAAAAAGGTTATGTGACTTTTTGAAAACAAAGGAATTGCTAGATATGAAATAGACCCAGGACAGAAACATATGGATTTTTTGGTGCTGAAACGCAAGACGCAATGCAGCATATAAGTTTGAAAAATGAATAGTCCCACACATTTATTTCACTTGGCTTTTTAGTGGCTTAACAAAAGTATAACTATAATAACTATAAGTAGAATAGTCCTTTATTTTCACTTGGTTTCTATATAATGCGTTCTGTATATTCTTGGGTAAGTAGGTTTCCTAATGCAATTTGAAAAGTAAATATACTGAGTAAGGTCCACTTTTTAATCTAAAATCAAGAATAAATATGTGTCCTCCCCACAGGGAACAGGAGACAAGACGGGCACCCTTCTGAGCATTCATGCTGTGTCTCTGGCTCAGGGAGTTCAGAAGATCATGGCTTTGGATTTAGAATGTTAAGCTCCTGCCAAATCGTAGGATTTTCCTTAATCTTTTAACATTTTTCCCGAGAATACTGTTGAGGAATATCACACTGCCAGTACAGCCCAGACTCTTGCTCTGTTATCTTGTGTGCAGATACAATCACATATTAATGGTGATGGAAATTCATTTTGAAAATGGTATATGTTGCTTAGTGATAGTGGTTGGTTTTCACAATGCCTTTTATAATTGGAATGTAACGTTGTCAGTGATGGCAAAACTCAAGGAAAATGAAGAACTCATTCAAGCAACTTGTTTGTGTGTAGATAGGGTTGCCACCTCTCTGGTTTTGAACCGCTGACCAGTTGGAAAATGTCAAAAGTCTGAAAACCGGGCAAGCCTGCCTCCTGCTTCTGGAGTAATTTGGCCAATCATGAGCCTCCTCGACACTTGCCCACCCCTCTGCATCATTGGCTTGCCCCTTTACGTCATCAACCCTGCTTCTGACATCACTGGTGCCACCCCTGTTTGGATTCCAAGGAAGGAAAATGTGGAAACCCTATTTATACAATATCCCATACATATACTATGTATATATTGTACAAGTACACTTTTTTGTTACACATGAGGAAATTAGGAGTCACAGAGATTGTCTTTAAGTCTATAGACGTATCACAGGATCTCCCAGCCAAGGAGAATTCCCTCCAGCCCTTTCTTGTTTCCTCTAATACACTTCTAGCTATAATGGAATGTATCATCCATATAAATACTTACATGTTCTTTTTAGTCACAGTAAGAAGAACATAACCGTATCACTTAAGAAAACATCACTAAATGTAGGTTCACAATGAGGCCTATATAATAATATAAAATAGTTGCCATATATATATATATATATATATATATATATTATATATATAATTCCATTGTAGCCCTTACATGTAATTAACTTCTAATTCCTCCACCACCTTAGTCATGGCAAAACTCATTAAAGGGCAAAAATATTATTCCCAACCAAAGGTTTGAGCTAATAGAGCCTGCACTCCTGTTAAGTCTAGCTTTCTTTTAAAAAAAATCACCCCCACCAGCAAAAGGACACTCACACTGGGAGGGAGTTCTCCCTTCACACGTCACATGCATAATTTGCTCATTATGTGTGTGCCCCAACATGGACGCTCATACAGGGAGCTTCTTCCTTGTTGAGAATGGCCTAGTTCTGGCAATTTAAAAAAATAAACTACTGTTACCCCCAACCGGAGCATGGACTCTATTAGCTCACACCTTTGGTTGGGGATAATATTTTTACCCAACAGATGCCCATTAAATGGACAAATTCAGGTGACAGAATAATGAAAAATAGAGTAAAATGCTCTGTTAATGGCAATACTAGTAAATCGCAAGAGCTTTTTCCAAACTAACACTAATTTTTACAATGTTACACCTGACAACACAATTACCTCATTACACAGCTCAATAACCCTGTGGGAAATTGCCCTGCATATCATGTCATTAAATTGCCAGTGTGCCTCTATCTCATTGGTTCCACAAATGGCATGGGGGTCATTACATGATTTCGGCATGGTTTACATTATTTGATTGATGTTTAGTGCTTAATTAACATAAGATTTGGGTTAATTTATCAGGAGTCCTTGTATCAAAGCATCTAGTGGGTGTGGTATATTACTTTTAGGGTTAAACAAAAATATGGTAGGATTGAGTGTTATAGGGATGAGTTGTAGCAGCTATGTGTAAGATAGTAGAGGGAAGGGGATTTAAGACATAAGGCAACCAGTGGTGCAAAAAGTATTGATCTATTTAGTTAATTACAATATATGGATATTCTGTCAACTAATGGACTTCTACACCTGGAAGATATAATTTGCTGAAGAACCTCTAAAGATGTGGAACTGTTACATCTTACATTTCTTTGCTTCTGCCTGCAGGAATAATTTATATAACAGAGTTGCCCATCCTGCAATGCATCTTAACCAACATGCTGGTAGTAGAGTTTGGGGATGGGTGTGGAGTGATGGGCGAATCTACCCCGTTTTGCTTTGCCGAAAAACAAGGCAATTTTTTGCTGGATTTCGCTGGAAATTTGCGAATTGGCGAAAAAATTAGCGAAACGAGTCACGCATTGTTTTCGTTGCGTCGTTTTCGTAGTGTTTTCATTGCATCGTTTTCGACGCACGTCACATCAAAAACGACGCGCAACTCGTTTTTTTATGCCAGCAAATTTTCTCTGGCCTTTAGCGAACTTATTCGCCCGCGGCAAATCGAGGGAATTTGCCGTGAATTTGCCCCTGGCGAATACATTTTCCCATCACTAGTGTGGAGTAGTGATGGACGAATCTTTTGTGAATTTCTGGAGAAATTCGTGAAATGGCAAAAAATTTGCAAAACGCAGCCACATCTCATTTTGGACGCAGGTGTCCATTTTTGAATGATGGCACATTTTCCTGGCGTTTCGCGAATCACAGGAATTCGCCGCAAATTTGCCCCAGGTGAATAAATTCGCCCATCACTAGTGTGGAGGCAAATTTCTTTTGGGTGAATAATCTGTGCTCATCACTCTCCCAGTTACTCCTCATGGTGCTGTGGTGGTTAGCACTCTATTTATGTATCCTGCTCCCATTTCTGGTGGAGTCATAAGAAGTCTATGTTGACTTTTAATTGCAAATACAAATTTCATTAACTCTTACTTAAGGCACATACAAAAGAATGGCACACGTATGTATCATCTTGAAGTGGGTAAGTAACAAAATGTAGTGTTTAGATGAGAAGACAGAACTGGTTCCATGTAATGATCAGTGGCATTCTGAGTAATTTTGATTAAGGAGTTGCAAGTTGCATGGGCGAATCTTACCCATTTTGCTGAAATTTAGCAGAACAGAGGCAAATTCACTAAATGCATTGAAGTCTATGGGTGGAAATTTATTTTTGATGCACAAAAAATCACGCAACAAATTTTTGATTTGTGGAGAGGCCACCTAGGCCTAGGGCGGCAGGATTTTAGGGGGCAGTAGGCTGCCCAATCACACCCACATTGGTTCAGAAATGTAAATTTCCTATGTGCCAATTCCCATTGCTCTGTCCTGATGATGACAATTTGAGCAAATAAAACGGAGGGGACGGGGGCGACAAACGACAGCGGGCCTAGGGGCGCCCACTAGGTAAATCCGGCCCTGCACTTTAGCAGACGGTGGTTACTGTAGTTGTACTGACTTTGTAGATGTACATGTTCATATGCAAATAACCCATTAAACGGAGTCTAGCTGTAATTATGAATATATAAATTACTAAAATCATAAAAAGAAAGGAAAAAAACAACAATGTGCCCATCATGTGGGGAAATACTGGGAGAGAAGATCATTTTTTCAACCATTGTAGTCTATGGACATCTTTTTAGTGGTGAAACATGGCGATACATTTTGCTCATCACTAGTCGTAAACCTAAGAATAATTATAGGTATGTTGACCGGTAACAGGTTAAAAAATATTCGCAAATGTCCTAGTTACAGCTGCATACGTGTAATTCCGTATCATATCCGCATAGATGATTTTCCAGGATGTGCGTAAAAAATGCTTTTCTGTCAACTGTGCGGCTGATTCTCATTAACTTACTTCAAAGTAAATCATGTAATAGACATATGAATGCAGTGGACCTGGCTGAAAGATTTCACAACAAACATAGAAATACTTGTTCGATGCTAAAAGACTCACAACCTTAAGCTTCCCCGTCATTGAGAACTTGCCGAGCTACAAGCCCAAAAAACCAGATGGAAATAAACAACTGTCCCTGGAAGTCTGCAAGATGTATATCTAAAACAGCTATGATGTGAAACATTAACTAACAACACAATATTTGCGAGATTGACCTCACTGATGTCTCATAAGGGACAGGGATGTCACTAAGCTGCATTACTAGGAAACACGGTCTCTCGAATTTGTTACATGATGTGTTTACTCTCCTTAAATAAACAGTCGAGGTGATCTCGCTCGCAGGAGATCTGCCTGGCAACAGTAATGAAATGATTGTGATGATGTGACTTTTAAGATTAAGGTTTTAAGATGGGGGGCTTAAAGTTAGAAAGAACATATATTTATGTTATCTGTGCTAAAATGTTTCCGCCATCTGTGAGGCAGAAAAACATTGCAAAGATGCAGCAGATGCAGCAAAGTCTGTAAGACAGCGAAACTAGGACAACACTACTAGTGAATAGCTCTATACCATATCTTGAATAAATCCTAATGCTTCCAGTCATGTTGGTTTCCATGGAGATAATGGCCCGATTTTTTTACTTATCTGTTATTTTTAATTCTACGTGTCTTTTAAAAATAACAAGGAATCAGGCAATGCTTTTTCTCCATGTGGCAGAGAGGCCAAGGGAATGAAAAGCAAAAAACATCGATATTATAAGTCAACCCCAAATATTGTATCTTCAGATTAAAGTTGGCCATCCATTTAAATATCCACTTGTCAAATGAACAGATCTTTGGCCAAACAGACCCCCCACATTTTGAGAAATTTATCAGATCTGAACATTTTGCAATCTGTCAACTAGATAATTTAGAGGACACGTGCTATCATGTGACTCTAATAGGAATATGTTTCCTGCAAGACCCAACCCGTTTCTCACACTACTAGTCTGGTTCAGGACACAGAGCTCAATAGCAGTGCTGGAAGGGCTAGACTCAGCTCTTCAGGACTTGGAGCTCTAAGGGTCTTAGTGTTTCTGCTGTAGCCATTGAAAAAAGGGCCATCTATCTATGTGTACACTAGAACAGGGGTCCCCAATTTTTTTTACCCATGAGCCACATTCAGATGTAAAAAGAGTTGTGGAGCAACCGAAGCATGATTCTGGGTGGTGCAAAATAAATGCTGTTTTTGGCCATTTCTGTCAGGATTGCGCTGCCCGGAGGCTTACTTTAGCTCCGGGCGGCGCGTCCTATCCCTCCGGCGTCGCATCCACAATGGTTGCGCCTATAGCCGCCATGTGGATAGCGGCACCGGGTAGTGAATCAAAAATAACACCTAGGAACAATAGCAGCCATAATGTTGTCCAAGCCCCTTTAAATGTTTGAATTTGGCGCCGAAACCGGCTGCTGTGACGTCATCACGTCAGGAGTGACGTGATGACGTCACGGCGGCCCGTTTCGGCGCCAAATTCAAACATTTAAAGGGGCTTGTATGCCATTATGGCTGCTATTGTTCCTGGGTGTTATTTTTGATCCTGTTACTTGTATTTTGACCATGTCTGGACTTTGTTTTTGCCTTTTGCCTGCCAATACAAACCTTGCCTGGACTTTGACCTTGTTTCCTGCCTGATCCTTGCCTGTACTGCTTTGAGGCCACTGATCGCACTATCCAAGGGGTTGGTGCAAAACATGCTGCTTGCTAACATCTGATTGTGGATCACTGAACTGGAGGATGCCATTACAACTTGTAGCATCAGGCACTTTTCTGTGCTGGCGGAGAGATCATGACATCTGACATTAGTCTTCTAATTGTACTGCCATAAACTGCTTTCATATCTTTCTTAATTTGCCGTAACTCAGACATAGACATGGCATGGCCTATGGATGCAAGGCTACATATGCATTCACTTTTATACTGAATTAGGTGAAATTATTTTCAATATGCCCATTGCTATGGGAAATCCTACCTTAGGGGGAAAAACCCAGAGAGGGATCTTTATCTCACTGCTGAGTTGAATAATAAACAATGTATATAGCATGTGAAATTCATTGGAAACCCACAAATAATGTGATTAGAGGATCCTTGGGAACAGGGCTAAGCACATCTGTCCTTGATTTCATCTCTTGTACCAGTGAAGTGTTCCCACCCTTTGCACCATTTCAAGTCTGCATCTCACTTTCTGATAGTCCTTCCTGCTTCCGCCCCCTTACTGACTCTAATTTTCTCTTCCGAGCCCTGTTTGTTTAGTGTGCTCCCTTTTCTCTCCCTCCCCCCAGTTTCCCACACATTACAGTCTGTGTCTCTCTTGCTCTCCTATTCTTCTGCCTTCACCTCATGTCAGATTCCTGCTGTCCCAGAGCCTCTTTCTCTCTTCCCATGCCAATTGTCTGTCTAGTTGTGTTCTGTATTCAGCCTTCCAAACACCAGTGAGATGAAAAGATTACTACTGCCATTAAACAACATGGTGCCTCTGAATGTTTTATAAAGTGTGATCTGGCGCTGCCCAGTTACTGCTGTGTAGTTCCTGTAAACCCAAAGCATTTGCCATATTCGAAATAAATGAGAGAAAAAAATAATTTCACTGTTTGCTATAATGAAACAGATCAATTACTACTTGATAAGAAGATAAACTTCACTGCTTATTTAAAATACAGACTTAACTTGCTGGTGCTATAGAAATAATTGATGATGATGATGATGATTGCTACACAGCCCTATAGAATGTTACCAGGGTTCCACACAAAGGGGGTTATTTATCAGAACCTGAATTTAAAATAAAAAATTCAGACCAAACTAGAATCCACACTTTGACATTATTTATTATTAAAAAAAAGCACTATTTAATCGGATCAGGGAAAAAATTGAGTGAAAGCCTAAAAGGTAGGATTTTTTCTGAGGTTTTTCCCATATTGCTTGATTTTTTTTTTGGGGTGGTGCTTTTTCCTGAAAAGTCAGAATTTTTCAGATTTTTGCTTGAAAAGTCAGAAATAGTCAGATTTTATGGGATAATAACCAGAGCTGGGCCATTCTGACCAGGCACCCTAGGCGGCGTGGCCGGTGGCAGTGCTGACTGCATGCACGAAAACGCGTGTAAACAAAAAGACGCATAGGACAAGCACTCACAGGAATAGGACATATACACATGCCCAACAAGAAAGCAAGAGCTAGCCAGAGCGGCAGACAAGACTGGACTAGGGGTAGGAGGCAGAGAAGGTCTGTTCCTGGTGCCCCCTCCAGCTTTGAGCCTTGGGCATATGCCTACCCCTAGTTCTGGCCCTGCGGACAGCACAGAAACTTTCAAATAGAATAGGGGCCACTCCCATTTACTTATATACAACCTTGGCCGGTCTGAGATTTTTGGATTTTGATATCCTCAGGGTATAATAAATCTTTCAAAATTTTTATTTTTTTTCCACTAAAAATTCAGATTTTATTGTAAAACAAGCTTCTAGTTTTTAGCATTCAGACTTTAATAAATAACCCCTAACAGTCATGTCTGGTTGTGTTTTACCAGCTCTGTCTATTATAGTTCCCTTTGTTTGGCACCCCCTCACATACCCACACTCAATAGGCACATATTAACCTGATCAGCAAATTGCATGAGCTGCTTACAAAATGCACCTGGAGGGGTTGAAGTGCAATAAATGTACAATAGAACTCACTGAGGAGCATTTACCATTGTAATAAGGTTTAGATGTGCTTTGCATGGTGCCAAATAGATGCTCACATTGAGTCTATTATAGGAATGCCCTATATACAGCTTTTATGGTTTGACTTCACCCTTCCACATATACTATAATGTTCAGCTGTTTTAACTATTTACTGACCAGTTCTGATGAGCTGTATTAGTACAAAGACAGGGACTAGATGGATTTTTCTAGTCATTCTCCTAGAACTACTCTGGGTTTCCAAAAGCCGTTTTGGGGGCCACATGGTGACTGACGTCTACTTTGTATCCAGACATATCAGACAAATCAGGATGAGAACCTCTGGGCTCTAACTTTCAAAGGAAACTCAACTTAAAAAAGGGATCCCCTTTCTGTAGCCCTGTGGCTTTTGTTGAACTTCATTAATGCATCACCCTCCAACGGGCTCTTGATTCCCTAACCCTGATGTAATTGCAGTGGGTGCAGGCATTCCTTTAGACCTGGGGCACCCAACCTTTTTACCCATGAGTAGTGATGAGAATTGTTTTTCGCCAGACATGGCTGAACAAATAGTCGCAGAAACAAAAAATAAGAAAAAATGCTCATTGACCTTAAAGGGGTGGTTCACCTTCAAGTTAACTTTTAGTATATTGTAGAAGGGCCAATTCTAAGAAACTTTTCAATTTGTCTTCATTATTTATTTTTCATAGTTTTTTTTAATGATTTGCAATGTTCTTCTGTTTCTTTGCAGCTTTCAAATGGGGGTCACTGACACCATCTAAAAACAAATGCTTTGCAAGGCTACAAATGTATTGTTATTGCCCCTTTTTATTACTTATCATTCTTTTCAGTCCCTCTCCTATTCATATTACAGTCTCTTATTCAAATCAATGCAGGGTTGCTAGGGTAACTTGTACCCTAGAAACCAAATTGCTGAAACTGCAAACTAGAGAGCTGCTGAATAAAAAGCTAAATAACTATAAAACCACAAACAATAAAACATGAAAACCAATTGCAAATTGTCTCAGAATATCACTCTCTACATTATACTATGGGGAACATTTACAAAATTCACGTGAGTAGATCGAAGTTCAATCGAATTTGATCAAATTCCGATCGTATGATTTTTTTGGATATTCGAATATGCAAATTTGGCCACTTCGATCACCGAATACTCAAAATTCAAAATTTGAGCGTATCGAATAGATCGAATGATCGAATATTTGATCATTCGATGATCCAAGGACTTTAACTTTAAAATTTTATTCGACTGCCTACATCTCCAGGTTGAACCTACCGAATTGCAATAGAAGCCTATGGGAATCCCCCCATAGGCTTCTTTTTCAAACACCTGCTCGAATACCATTTGTATGATCGAACGCCTCGATCGTTCCAATCGTATGAATTTTTTCGAGTGCTCAAAGGAAAAAGTACGATTTTTTCATGGTATTCGATGGTACGATTTCATCGAGAAATCGAATATTGAGGAAAAAAATAGCCTAACACCATACGAAGAAAATAGAGGGATTTTTGGATGAATAATAGTAAATTTGCCCGTAAAAGTTAACTCAAAGGTGAACAATAGTGATGGGCGAATCTCCTGCGATTCGCTTCGCCTAGAGATTCGCGAATTTCTAGAGAAATTCGCGAATCGGCGAAAAATTCGCGAAACGAGTCGCGGGACGATTTTGTCGCACGTCGCGTCAACTTTGTCGCGCGTCGCGTCGTTTTCGGCGAAATTTCGTTTTTGTTTTTCGCCGCGAATTCGACCTGGGCGAATAAATTCGCCCATCACTAGTGAACAACCCCTTTAATGCACCTTTGGAGTGAGAAAAAAAGGTGTCCCTGCTCTAGACTTAATCACAAGAGAATACATCATCAATAATATATCATTTGTTCACAAAGGCTAGACCCCTGCATTGTAGTCATGTACTGGCAGTGATTTATACTGACCAGCTCACCCTCACCTATAACTCTGCAGTCAGTCTGTTGTTTCAGCCGAATGCTTATTAGACTCCATTGCCATTCATTTTTTTCTTTACATGAGTGTTTCTAATTCACTTTCTTTATCTCGTTATTCTTATTGATTTCCATTTTGTTTAACAGCCGGACTAAATGCCTTATTTTGCAACTGTAATGTTAACAATACTGTATCCCTACATCTCTCCTAGAGACATATGTTCACCTGTCTCAGTTTGAGCTGCAGTTACATCCGAAGGGTGAAGCTCTGCTAGAAATCAAGCTGTCTGTTGGGGCTACAAATCAAAATATTTAATAGAAGAAAATCTCCTCCAGCCTGACAAGCAGAAAATAAATCACCTTTTTAATAGCAAGACAATACTTTACTCTGAGTAACACACAAGGTTTACTTTATGCATTGTTCAGCATAATAATGTGGCTGGAACTGGAGAGGGACTAGACAGAGCTTAAAAGCTTGTAGACCCTAATTTCTATAACAATGGCACTGGCCACCCCAGGAGGGCATAGTTGTTACAGCAATATGTTTACATCTGTAACATACAAGTAAAGTAGAGGTTATGGTTTTGTTGAGGCCAAGTTCAAGCCAAAGCTCAACAGGTGGAAAATTTACTACTGGGAAATCTTAAGAATGGTCCTAAAGCAGAAGACTCAAGGTTTCAAGACATTGCTGGTGGTCAACATTTTGTCAGATTTCCTGAAGTTCTTTTTATTAATAATAATGTTATGGATAAATAAAACAAGTTTAGGAGAATGTCTGTTTAATACATATAACTGAGAGTCCAGCTTGACGATTAAATGGTGTGAAATTTGAAGTGAAAACCTATTCAAAGTCCTAGATACTCTTGGAACTTAGGCCGAATGATGAAGACAAACAAAGGGGGGTGTGGGAGCACTCAAAGGCTAAGTCAAAATATATTTAATGGGTGTGCACAATGCAAATTCCCTGGGCCCCTGTCTCCTAAATAATTCAATATAATCGCTAATGTATATGTTTACAGAAACAGGGGATTTTTAGTTTAGTTATGATCATAATATTGATAAGTCACCATACCACGTCAAGGTAAACCCCAGATGGCAGTCCCTAACTTGTAATATAAAAAGTCTAACACTTACTGCATAATAGCATTGCCTGTAGTCAGTGTCTAATGAACATTGGTTTCAGTATAAGAGCTAGATCCTCCCCCGCCAGTGTGTGGCTTTTAAGAGAGAGAGAGATTCCCAAATCAACACCCATTTTTAAAACCATAGGGCCACCATTGGTTTAAAGTGAGGGCATGGGGTGCTACAACCACCGAATGATGAAGACCCTCAATGCTTTCCTGTGTTTGTCTTTATCTTCACTTCTTGTATCCTTGATTGTATGCAATTCTATATGTTCAGTGTATAAACCTATTTATTATACAGCACTGTGGAATATTTCATTGCTTTATAAATACATACTAATAATACTAATAATATATTTTGAACTAAGAAATTCTGGGAAAATGACACATTTCTCTGAGTTACTCTCTTGTCCCTTTCTGCATAACAAATGAATGGCAACTGCTGCAATAGGAAGAAGAAAATATCACTGATAAATATAGTCTGTATATGAATTCTCCTAATGATCTTCCTGCCAGAATAAGGCAACTAATGACCCATAGACAGGCCTACTCCTTCTGAATATGGGGAAACTGCCTCTGACAAGCATCATCTCTGAACCATCATATTGTATATCATCATGTCACATATGCAGACAAGGAACATTAAAGGAACATTATAGAATGACTGTATACCAATAAAACAGTAAAATTAAGCATTTTTATAGACTATAGATGGAATAGCCAAGGAATTTAAAATGATCAGGTATGGTCCATTCCATGAAGCAGTTCTGTCAAGCAAACAGTAGTGCAATAGTAAAAATAGAAACCGCAGTCTGAATACACAGCATTTATTTCCTTCTATTGTGTATACCTGAGCTTCTCTGTCAGACTTCCTGTTTTCATCTTAAACCTCCAGGGCTAGGGCTTGAGCATGCTCAGTTTGCTCCTCACTAACTCTCCCCCTCCCCACCCTGCTGTAATCTGAGCTCAGAGTTATGAGCAGGAGGGAGAGACTTAGGCAGGAAGTGATATCACACCAAGCTGAGATGGCAGCCGCTATCCTAAACAAACAGAGAGCTTCTACAGCAGTTTACATTCTCATAATGAATATAGTAAGCTAGCAGCTCTATTGTGGCTAATCTATTGACAATAAATTGTCTCTGTAGCTTTCCTTCTCCTTTAAGCTTCCTTAGTAAAAGGCTGACATAGTTGTAGAGTGTATCTATATAGGGTATGAGTAAACCAAGGGTGAGGCCCTGAGATGGTTTCTAGACAATGTTCTCTTTTGGCTCTTTATTAGAGGATTATAAAACCATATACTACGTCAGGGTGATGTTAATAAAGTTTGTAGCCATGCAGCCAGAGAGATAGCGGGGAATTTGTTAGCCTACAGAAAACTAGAAGGACATTTCCCACATGGACTCATATCAAAGATAAACAATAACACCATATTTTTTTGTTCATTGCCAAGTGAAAACCAAAGCCCATCCATTTAGATGAGTAGTTGCAAAAAGAATGTCAGTGTATGAATTTTGTACTGGTTATAATCAGCCATTGGCTTGTGTTTGGCCCCATCATGGCTTCATGACCTTCCAAGCCTCTAGTGTGGCACATGCACTGCAAGTGAGGCCTGGCTCTCTGTGTGAGAACATTGCTGTGTTTTTCCTCACCAGATGCACAATTAGTCCTTTAATTGAATTCAGGGGAATGTTGTCCATGAAATTTCATGTATGCTTAGAGCAGGGCAGTCTTTTTTGATGGTGGGACACAGTCTTTGCGGGTGGCATATAATGCAGGACTGTCAGACTTGCAGCCTTCAACTGGACATGTTGAATATCTCTAATAATAATTCATATTGATACAATCTTGCTTTATTTAATGCACTATGAAATAGATGCATGCCCTTTATTTGCATGGTACTATGTTACCTAGACATACTATTGCACAGCTAAAGCCCCTGCCTATGACATATTCTTGCCTCACTAAAAACACTGTACCGGTGTACCATGAGTTTTTTTATTTGACACATCTTGCCTAGCTCTGCACACTGTCACTTAATTACAGCCCCTTTTTCTGGCATCCTCTTGGTGCTGCCATACATTAAATGTCAGTGTGTTGGGAGTTTCCTTAACTGAGAAGGATCTAGGGCTTTTGTAGGGAACAAGTTGACTTATTCCGAGCACTGTGATTCTCTGGCCATTAAAGCAAATAAAGTGCTGTCTTGCATAAAAAGAGCATAAACTCAAGGGATGAAAACATAATTTTGCCTCTATAGGTTCCTGGTAAGGCCTCATCTGGAGTATGCAGTGCAGTTTTGGACTCCAGTCCTTAAGAGGGATATAAATGAGCTGGAGAGAGTGCAGAGACTAAGTGCAACTAAACTGGTTAGAGGGATGGAAGACTTATGAATAAAGATCTGTCTTGCATAAAAACGGCATAAACTCAAGGGATGAAAACATTATTTTGCCTCATTATAGGTTCCTGATAAGACCTCACCTGGAGTATGCAGTGCAGTTTTGGACTCCAGTCTTTAATAGGGATATAAATGAGCTGGAGAGAGTGCAGAGACTAAGTGCAACTAAACTGGTTAGAGGGATGAGGGAAGACTTAAATTAACAGGGTAGACTGTCCAGGTTGGGGTTGTTTTCTCTGGAAAAAAAGACACTTGAGAGGGGACATGATTACTCTTTATAAGTATATTAAAGGACATTATAGACAAATAGCAGGAGAACTTTGTACCCATAAAGAGGATCACCGCACCAGAGGCCACCCCTTCAGACTAGAGGAAAAGAACTTTCATTTGAAGCAGCGCAGGTGGTTCTCCCCAAAGCATGATACCAAAAAGCAGCAATCTGACATTTTCAATAACACATTAATGGGAGAAGCAACATCTCAATCAGTTTTCAGCTTTAGACTAGTGAACGTTCTATTCATTGCTTGTATAAATCATTTTCCTACACACATGGTTTGAGGAGGGCAGTTTGGGGAGCAGTAAGTGCCAGTCTTGTACAAGCCACAGTTGCATCTTTTAATGCATTAGAACTACCTTTCTATTACAGGCAAGCAACATATTTTCCCAAGCTATAAAGAATTCATGAATTCAAAAAATTTCTGGAATCAGCATGCTATAGCAGCTTGTACAATGTAAACATTCAACAACAGACTCTAAAATGTCAAGTAAGGTAAAAATACTTTGTATTTTTTAACTATTTGTTTACTGTGACTATAATTAAATATGCAGGGTGTTTCATTCTGTTATACACTTGTAAAATAAGTTCCTGTATTGCTTGCTTATCTAACCTTCCCTCTTTGTTGGTAGCCCCTTATTCTCCAACTTGAGTTGTGAGTATTGATGTTATGATGGATCTAGACTTCCAATGTTGAAGTCTGGATCTAAATCAGTCTACTGGTAGCTCTTCAAACCTTGAACTTCAGACAGATACCTACATACAGCAACAGCCACATTTGTTGGCATCTTTCTACCATTGAGGTAGGGGGGGGTGGGATAGAAGAAAGGAAGTCATGTGGAGGGTGAGCTTGGGTACAGGAAATATTTGCATATTTCTCTGCAACAACATATTGCATATTGGAAAATGAATAATATTAATTATGTTGGAGATTTGTTCTGGCAAAGGAACTTCCCTTCATATAGTCAACTTCTAGTTTGTGTCACTCTCACTCAGACAATAGCTTTAGATATCAATAATTGGTTTTGAAATAAAACAAGTAGTCCATATAGTCTGGATGGGAGAAACTGTTTATTTATCCATGCATGATTTTCAAGATTCGCCATTTGCCAGCTGGTTGTGTCTGACCTTGGGTGGGGGACCTGGGAGGTAGTTACAAGGTCTCTGTAACATAAAATAGACTCTACTGTTTATATGAAAAAATAATACATTTTGTTTTAGTTACCAATATTATTCTAAACCCCAAAATCTAGCTACACAACTAGACTTGTCAGATGCTCAGGTTGTATGTAGACAGCAGGGAACAAATTATTTTCACTTGGCGTAGTCCTGTCCACTAATCTTAGATTATTGGCAAGAATACAAAAGGAACCAGGGTGGTAGTAAATAATTAAGTGATTAAGTTGAACCTTTCTCCTGGGAGTTTGAATACTGATGGCAGTGGAAGATCTAGTTTTGAAACTGAACTGAATCAAGTGGCTGAGACTTCTTCCACCTACCCACCTAAGGGTTGGACAACATTAATTGATAGGATGCGTCATCTTGTCAAATTGACCTATACAAGGAAGTAAATTTTTTCAGTTTGCGTAAAAGATTGGCGGGGGCACATTTACAAAAACAATTACAAAGTTGCTAATGGTGGTCATGTTTTGTCACTTCTGGCACTCAACATTACAATGGCATTAGTATCTGATTCTTTGCAAGTGTGTTGAACCAACTGATTTAACCAACTGTGGGAATCCCAGAAGTACTGCCACAGCCAAGGTGGTGATATCTTCAGGGTTCCATAGTGTCAATAGGTAGTTTTATGCAAAGATAGTCAGGACAGGACCAGCTGTGTAACTAGAGCCATATGGGCCCAGGTGTAAAATCTTCCCTATGAAGAATTAGAGTCAATAGATAAAATATTTAGAATTTTGTCAATTTTTGTTTTTGACTCCTTGGCAAATCCCACTACAATTTTATTTTTTCAGTTACTTGTAAAATCTTCTCAACTGGCACCCCTCAGGGATCCACATACTCCTAAATTTTACCTCCAAACTATGTGTCCACAACATTATTAATTGTATTATCTATCATCTAATTTCTACTTAAAACAATGGTGTAATCCACAATGTTATCATTGTAAGTATTGTGAGATCAGTATGCAGTGCCTCAGCTATCTTTTGCTTGAGCATATAAAATTACCATATATATATAGATGAGGACTACCCTAGAAATGACATTCAACCCCTTAAAATAGGTTCACTGGTCTGTAGAGCGGAAATTCCAAACAAAGGCATTGCATGAGCGTGAATGATAAGTCTAGACACTAGGCTGTTGAGTCAAGTACCAAGAGGAGTGAAGGAGCAAACGGACACAAACATAAAATTGTATTTTTATATGTAGAGAGAAGCACAAGAATGTTGGAGGAAGCCAAGCTTTTGAGAACATCAAAGGATACAATGAGAAATGATGAAGTTGATTGAGCTGGGATCTTATGAGCTGCACACTAGAAGAAGACAGAGGAGGATAGGCAGTTGAGTCTGGTGACAGCATTTAGATCAGAAAGCATCACAGGCTTGACTGAAAAACAGATGAAAGGAGTTGGTAGGCGCTGAAATGAGAAAGGGAAAGAAGAACTCTAACTGATAGGTGGGGACATGAAATAAAGAGGTTTTAGGCTCTGACATACTGTACATTATGTATTTCTTACTATTACCATTCAGTTTCACACCGAATTAATCTCAGCCCCAACAACAGATTTGTATATTAGAATGGTAGAATTTGTCTTCTTTACATTCCGCTATTCCTGATTCAAGCTGTGACCTTTCTGTCTTTTCTTACTTCTAGGAATGCCATTTAATAACATGCCAAGACTGTTCAGAGCAGGCATTAGACCCTTGATAGCTTACATTCTCTGTCCCAGTAACTTTGTTCCTCTGTTTTGTGACATTGGTTGCTCCTCAACTTCTTTATAGTTTCACTAAACATCATTAAGCCTGTCCTGGGTCTTCTGCTGAATTGTGTGCAAGTTGTGCCTTCTAATGCTGGGGAACCTTGGAGCTACTGCCACACAGAACTTTGTGGAAAGTCCATGGTTCTCTCAGGATACTACGTCAATAGGCATTGTGGGAAAAATACTACATCATGGGGGGGAAAAACATGATGATTTGCATCCAATATTTAACTTTGCATAGTGCACTTGAGAGTAAGTGAGCCTGAGAAAATGTCTAATCAAAAGATAACCAGCTCACTCCACCATTAAAGCAAATTACAGACTGCACAGTTGGGTTCTGGCAGTTCCCCACAAGCAAATACTAGGCCCATGTGTGCCATGAGCTGAATGCAACTAAAGCCCACCCAGGTAGTATTTAGCATCATACCCTCAGGTTACTAATCCCCCTTTTTTATCTAGGGGGACTGTTTGATGTCTGACATACAACAAAAAAAGTCTTGTGTTTTCTCTGGAGATGCTAGTGGATTGTGACATACATCAAGGGTCAAGTGCTCAGGGGACAATTCTATTCTATTTACAATTATGTGCCAAGAACAAAAGGTCACCCTTTAGGATGCAAAAGGCAGTTTCCCCTTTAGTAAGGCAGTTCATCCATGTGACAGCAGTGCAATTGTGCGAGGCTCTGGTATGTTTGGGACACTCGACTTTTAACATGATGGGATTAAGCTCATCTTTTACTTCACAGGTTGGCTGCAGGAGTGCGCGCGTTTATTTAGTTTGGTTCTACGCCTAAGCTACGGGCTCAGGGCACAGCACCCAGGCCAGAGACCAGATTTGGCAAACATAATTTATTGGAATAATATGAGATTTGATATTTCAAGTGTTGGACCTGGGGTATTTACACCCTGGTCACTTCTATCCCTGGGTGAGTTATAGGATTGTGAATATAGAGAACGGTTCTTTGCTTTGTTACAAATAAATTTTTCGTTTATTTGGCACAAGGGCTAGAGCCAGCAAAAAAACTTTTCTCTGGAGATGATAGAGGATTGTGACATACATCAAGGGTCAAGTGTTCAGGGGACAGTAATGTGCCAAGGACAAAAGGTCACCCTTTAAGGCAGTAAGGCAGTTCATATGTGATTTCTCCGCCGCACACCTCCTTTCCACAATCCTGCAGCAGTGGTGCTGGTTCACCGTCGACCCGGTCGGGTCCCCTAGCAACCGTGTAATGTAAGAACGGTCCGCACACACGATTGTTTGCAGTTGGGGAATATGCCCCTTTTATTTATACTACTGTAGGGGACTGGTAAATTAACCTCCCAGTATATTTGGCAGGCAGTCCCCAAGTGTTATGGACACCTATTTGGGTCCTAAAATACAGTTAGGAGGGGGAACTGTTTCCTATTCCTGCTATAGCTCCTGCCCCTTGCTGTTACTCACAGTGACCAGTAGATGGCACTGTGTTAAAGTATAAAAGCACTGTAAGCCATGCTTTCAGTGTCCATTTTGTGCTGGCTCTAGCCTGAGCAAGCAGGCTGTGTTGAGTGGAACCTGAACAGGTCAGGCATAGCCCGGATAGGCTACTCACCGTTATAGGTCGCTCTAGGAGTGACAGATAGATAGGATTATTTAGCTGAGCAGTCTGAGGCTCCTACGAAGATTGTGAGTGGGATTAAGATCCCGGTACTAATTGCCCAGAGTAGGGACTAAGTGTACAGACCTAGGATTGAAAGTGTCTCCTCAGGTTCCACTTAGGGAAAAGGCTGAAAGCTGGGTGTACCTCCTCTATGCTGCATATACATTGTCTCCCATGTGTAAAGGGGACAATCTCTGACCAAAGGTGCTGTGAGTATTGCCTATTCACTGTTGATCCTGTATGTGATATGTGACTGCTGTACACTCCAATTTGGATTGTAATGTTCAATAAACATGTTCTATAGTTAAGTTATAAGAACCACTGGCGCCCAATTATTTGCACCCTGAATATTGTTACAGTTGCACTACACCCTGCCTCCACCTAGCTGCGAGGGCTTACTCCCTAGGATTTAAGGTCTCATCCGGAGCAATATATTGGGAGTGAAGCCTATAGATAGAGACAGGTGCACTCGAGTTTACTATAGCGCTACACTACCAACATATCAACGTTTCGGGGGTACAACCTACCGTTCTTACATTACACGGTAGTAAGGCAGTTCATCCATGTGACAGCAGTGCAATTGTGCGAGGCTCTGGTATGTGTGAGCAAAATAATGAATATAAATCTGAGCTATATATATATATATATATACATATATATATAGTTAAGCTGTATTTAAATAAAATATTGTGCACATGTAGCTGATAGTGAACTACAACTCCTGTAATTCCCATCATTGCCTTTTTTGTAATTCTAGAGCCATAGAGATCCGTGATGTAAAACCTTTCTTTTGGTTCATTGGCTAAACTCAAACACAGGAAATTATTGCAGATTCCCAAGATGCGGGGGTATTACCCTTCATGAGTTCTGTTATTTCTTGCAATATTAAAGGTTCATGCATTTATATCCTTTGTAGGTACAATGTATCTGTTGACATTGCATTAACTGGCACATTGGCCAACCATCTGGACACGTATGGCAAGTTGGAAGACCAATCATCTTGCGAATGAGTTTGCTGGTCCCCCATGCAAGAGTAAAAAAGCACCAATACATTTTACAGCAGTAAAGTGAAGCCCATGTAACAAAACTATACAACTTCATACAATATTACAGCTTTATCAATGTGTATGAATATTTCAGCTCAAAGTAACCATTTTGTATGCACAAGATTACATTCATTTCTTAGAAAGGTGCCAATTATTCTGTATAGAATGAAGATGATAAAGTGCCTATATTTAGTGACACTGTCTATGAACCCTTTCAGTATAAGTACAGCCCCTCCCGCCTTTCTATTTAATCACTGCGAGTGAGAGCATTGCACTAAGAATGTTGCTTTGTGCTGTGCCATTTCATTAGTGTACGAGTGTAATGATCCTCCCTCAGACTCCACTCACATCCCTGTGCCTGAAGCTAAAAAAAGACAAAATGCATGGGGACAATCTTCACTTAAAGCAATTAAGTGAATGCGGGTCAATACTATAGAAAACCAAGGCTGGAATTATACATTAAGCAGCAGGGCACCAGTAGCTTTATGCAGAATACACTTTTGAGGAGGACTCACCCTGGTGGTCTAGTGGGGGTGCGGCGGGTGAGCCCGCCGCACCAATCCTTGCCGGCATCCTTGCCGGCGCGCACTTCCTCAATTTATAGGCGCATGCGCGCTGACGTAGTGGCTCGAAGTTTAAATATAAGGGGCTATTTGAATTAGTACTTTGCCCGTTATAGGTTTATTCATGGTGCCTGTACTTGTGCTATTTAGTGTCTGGCTGTTCCTGATTCCTGTGTTTGACCCTGCCTGGCCTTTTGATTATTCTTATTATCTGTATCCTGACCCGAGCCTGTTGTTTGACTACCGATTCTGCCTAATCCTACCTGATTGATCACCCGGTTTGACCCATTGCCTGCCTGACGTCCCTTCGCTATCTGCCTGCCTCGACCCGGCCTGTTTGACCACGAACTTGCCTACTCCTATCTGTACCATGACCATCGGCCTTAAAGACTTTATCTACAGTCGTGCCCCATTGCTAGCCAGAACTCCTGCTCTGCACCTCTCGTATAAGTCCAGGTGGCATCTGAGTAGCTGACGGCTCCTCCCGAAGCCAAAGGCGGTCACACTACTGGTGAAGCACGAGCCGGGACCAGGGTGCTTGGCACTTGTTCTGGTATTGGGTACCGACTGTGCCAACACTCAACTAGGTCTCAGAAACTAGATTGCAAGCTCTGCTGACAGGAGTTTTACTGTGTCTGAAAGATTCTACACACAGATGTATATGATACTCTGCTAAAGCCCATCCAAATCCTGTTTATTAAAGGATCTCAAGCACGCACAGAATTTTAGAGATTTTTGGAATGTTTCTCTTCTCTTTTATGAAATATTCATGTGGATGTGAGAAATGCTGCTGCTCGCTGGGACCTAGTGACTGACAGAAGAGCAGCAGAATATTTGAAACCTCATTGACTTGGCATTGCTTCCAACATAACAGGTACACATGGAAGCAACAATAACAACATGGCACAGATAAGGAGGCATAAAGGATCATTTACGACTGCAAGTGCAGTGAGCAAAATGCAATGTCAGGACACTCCTGCTGAAATTGCACACAAAGGAATGCAAAGGCGTGTGTGGGGTAGCAAGTTGCCAGTAACATATACAGAATTGGGATTCGAGTTTCCATTAAAATTATGTTTTTTCATGATTCTTTAGGAGTAAGTCTATTATGCCTACTTATGCAACCCCTGGAATTCCCGCCATACAGGGTGGCAGTTGCTCTACAGTTCCCTTGAATCACTAGATGCACTTGTGTGCAATTCAGCAGAAGGCAGAGGCAAGATGGTTGCATTTTCACTTGGCGCAACTATATAAAAGTGCAAGGAACATGTTTGGGCAGAAGTAACTTCAATGACTTTCATGAAAATGCAGAAAATTTTAAACCATGCTTATGACACCTGTAATATGCTACACCTGCTATACTGTATATGATATTTATGATAATAACGTACAGACCAGATCTGGGCTTGGTCACTGCTGAGGGAATGGCCAATGGCAGCGTCCAACTGCACCAGGGAAATCAACTCCATTTTCTGTCCAAACTATCCCTGAGATAATTCTGCACAGACAGTCAGCTTTTTTTTTTTTATAGGTTTTATTTTATTTTGGAACACAAATTTTACATAAACTTAAAAGAACAAAACCAGAGAAAGAAAAAAACATTGATGGTGTCAATGAATGGCGATATCCACTCTTCACAAGACATAAATGTATATTCAGCATAGGATTGTGCAGTAGTGTGACCATGGGGAATCAAGGATTTGTCATGGTATCTAGGGGATGTAAGTCTAGCCCGGGGGTCCATACCTTTTCAAATTTAGCCAGGCAGCCCCAGCCTTCATAAGTAAGTCTTATGAGGAGAAGATTTTCATTTTACTAGATTGCAGCCCTGTCTGTGGGTGTGTTGGTTTCCATCCAATTCATCATGACTAGTTTTTTAGCATAGTACAATAGGGTCCTAGCTAGAGATCGAGATTTGTTCAATGGGAGTAACTCTTCTACTAAACCCAGAAGGTATACCTCTACTGTACAGACACTGGGAAATGCCAGATTGTTTGCCATGAAATTGACTACTTCCTTCCAATAGCAAGCATTCCACACCATGAGAAGGAAGGAGGTGATTCAGTTCTGGCATCTGGAACAGTCGGCTTTAGGTTGAGTACCCATTCTTGGTAGCCTCAGTGGGATAATATATAGAAACATTTAATAATACAAATTTAATTGAGTCAGTCAATCAAAATTTGATATCAAGGGGCAGATTTATCATTATTCTCCAATTTGAAGGCTAACAGCCCTCGAATTCAGCAAAATACGATTTTCTAATTTAAATTGGATAAAGTGGTTTCATGATTTTTTCGAATGATCGAACGAAATTTCACGATTTTTTCAATTTAGTTAGATCATTCGGAAAAATCTTATGATTCGAACGATCGAAGCGTTCGATCGTAGTATTTCTATTCAAACAGGTTATAGAAAAAAAAAGCCTATGGGGGATTCCCATAGGCTTCTATTACAATTCGGTTGCTTTAATCTGGTGAACTAGGCAGTCGAATTTAAATTTAGAGTGAAGCTCTTCGACCATCGAATGATCGAATCGAATTTTATTCGATTCGATCAAATTTGCAAAATTCAATGGTGAAAGAGACCTAATTTGCATATTCGAAATTCGAAAAAATCGTAAAATAGGAATTCAATCGAATTTCGAATCTTTTACACAAATTTAGTAAATGGGCCCCCAAGTCTCTATATAGGGAATTGGTTACCTCTTCCCATTGCTCATCCTGAGAGTGGGAAGCCCTTAAACCCGTTTTGCTTGTGCACTAGTGAAAGGGAGAGGGATTGTATCATTGAGGGCTTTATAACAGTGTGATACCAGGTAGTGGGTCCTGAAGGACAAATTCCACTGGGGGGGTAACGTACTTGACCATGAGTGATAGAAACTGGGCTTGGAAGGCATGATGTAGCTGTAAGTAACAAAAGTATCGTATAGCGTGTTCCTTACACTTGGTCCGAAGCTGCACAACGGTAGGAAAATTGCTGTCAGTTAACAGGTCTCCCAAGCAGCTTTTGTTGCTGATAGGGACAATTCCAGAAGCAGAAAGTCAAATTCAGGGGCTTGAAATTAAGGACACAACAATAAAGGTAGTAGTTCCTATTAGAGTTCATGTTCCATTTTATGATGCTTATAAAGAATATATGGCAGTGGTTCCCAAACTGTTGGGCTGCCTCTATGGTGGAAGCATGTAGCAGTGACTGGGGCTTCATCTTGAAGGCTAATTTGGGTGACATTTGCGGAGAAAGTGAGGGTGAGCTTTGGGATAACAGTTAACCACAATACCAGATATTCTTGGAACAATGGCTTGCACCAATTTTTCTCATTTGTTACTGACAAAGGGGTCCACTGACCAAAGGTCCACCTCCAAAGAGAAGTCTGACAACCTATGGTATAGAGCAGCAGTCCCCAACCTTTTTTTTCCCGTGAGCAAATGTGCAAAGAGTTGAAGAGCAACACAAGCATGAAAAAGTTCCTTGGGGTGCCAAATAAGGGCTGTGATTGGTTATTTGGTAGCCTCTGTGTGGACTGGCAGCAAAAAAAAGGATCCACTTGGCACTATACTTAATTTTCATGCAATTATAAATTGCTTTCAAGCTTGGAATCCAAAAATAAGCACCTGCTTTGAGGACCCTGAGAGCAACATCCAAGGGGTTGGAGAGCAACATGTTGCTCACGAGCTACTGGTTGGGGATCACTGGTATAGAGTATAAGGATCTAGCTTACTATTTTGCACATAATATTTCTTGTCTCTGTATTTAAGATTAATATTAATAGAAGGCAGCATGATTTTGAGCATTTTTTAGTTCAGAAGGAGTGGATCACACCCCCATCCAAAGTGAATGTGATTCCTACACAAATTGCTGAATGTCTGTTCTGCCATTACTCTTAGGGTACCCTTTTAATGATTTATCCCATCTAATGTTTTTCCCACAACATTGCTCCCAGCACCCTTTTTTAAATGGAACGATTCAAAATCATACATTATACTTTCAGTACATTATAGTTTATTTTATAGATCTGTGTAGAAGTGAATATGGTTTGAAAGCCCACCAAGCAATATCCCAATATTTTACCACCAACTTAGAGGAAAATAAACATGAATCCTGGAGGACAAACAAAATAAATAGATGGAAGATGAAAATAAATAAATGGAAGATGTCAATGAATAGCCCAATAAATAGGTCATCTAGGAGGCTATAGACTGCCTGATGATGTTGGCTGTTAGATATGGATTTGTGCAACAGCTGGAGGGCTGCAAGTTTGATGCCTCTGCTTTAAAGGGTAATGCAAGTTTTACTTGCAGTCTGTCCTGATGGCTTTCTTGTTCTGTTTCCCTCAGGCTCTTCTGTTTTTAGCCAGTATTGCCGGACTTTGCCTGGCCATCAGCCTCATCTTAATCTGTGTGTATTTAATCAAATTCTGCTGCTGCGCCTCTCAGGAAGATGATGACTCCAAGAGCCATCAAGTCTGTTGTGTCACCTGGAGCTGTGTCGCTGCTGTCATTATATGCTGGTGAGTGACCCCTCAGTTGTTCAAAGGGGATGTAAAGGGAAAAAAAATCCCAGTTTTTACTTTCTTTAATGAAAAAGAAACCTATCTCCAATATACTTTAATTAAAACATGTCTACCATTTTTATATTAAACCTGACTGTATGCAGTGAAATTCTCCCTTCATTTTACTTGCTCTGACAGCTGTGGATAAGAAACTTCAGACAGTCCCCAACTGCTCTGCAGGGAAACGATCATATTTTCAAACAGCAGGTTCCCCATCTTACTTCCCAGGACTCAAGCAGCTTTGTTTGTTTCCCTGTAGAGCAGCTGGCGACCGTGTAGAGATTTGTATCAGCAGACCCAGTGATTATTAATTATATGATTATTAATCAGTCTTGCTGTATCAGCTACTATGGCAGATATTATTTGACTTGTTATATTGTTATATTGTTTTGATAATTTATGACAATCCCTAATCTTATTCTCCCAACAGTAGCCCAGACCACACTGAGCATGTGCACAGTCTTGGTCTTGTAAACATGTATAACAAAGTTACAAGATGACAGCCCCCTGTGGCCAACTTTGAAAGCATAAATCATTTGTTTGATTAGGCTTGTGGTGCAGTAAGTTCATGTTAATGTTTAGTATACAAAATACAGTATGAATAGCATTATTCTATTTTAGACTTTAGTTACCCTTTAGTTACTGTAAAACAAATCTTCCTAACCTGTGTTTTTAAGTCCAAGCGTCCCATGAAAGCATGGTAGTGGCACATGGGGCAAAAAATTTCACTTATAATAAATAGGGGGAAAATTCCAGCTTTGGGGAAAACACCATAGGTGTCAAACCATAGGTGTCAGTTGTTTATCACCACAAGCAGTACCAGGCCTAAAGGTAAGAGCACCCAAGGCATGGACCCCTCATGCACAGAAGTACAACAGCTGCTGGGAGATTTGGCCATGCAGAGAGCCTAGGGGAATGCAGGCAGAATAGGTATGCCCTCCCCCTTAACGTATTGCCCTAGGCATGTACCTTTCCTGCCCCCCCCCCAAGGATTTTGTTGGTGGTACACCATTTCTCTCACAAGCAGTACAGCTGTATAAGTATATACACACATCAAAACTGCATTGAAAGAAAGTGCCGATTTGCTTTTTCCCTAATGGTTCAGTATGACTTCTGACCCTGCTGTCTTGCCATAACAGAGATTAGTTTATCACAGGACAGCTGCTCTAGCTTGAAACACTTTCACAAATAACCTATCCCAATCCCATGTAGCACTGGGAAGATTAAAATATATTAGCCCCAGAAAATAAATCCCTTCACATAGTACTTAGATTTTAGTATGCTGAGAAATTAAGCCTTCAAAGGGTGAGGTCAGTTACCCAAACAGTTCATTCGCTCTCTTTTCATTTGCCAATCACATGCATAGTTCTGAAAATAAAGCTTATTAATTTTAAGGGAACCAGATATTTGCATTAAAGGAAAAGTAAATGTTTTTCTTTTTCTTTCTGTAAATTTGCTCTAAACAGCTCCCCAGATTAATGTACCTTAGTCCCTGCTGCAAGTCTGCTCTGGTTTCTGTGTTATCAGCAGCTTGTTTCCCCTTCTTCCTGGTGCAGAGTGAAGCCCCGCCCCTTAGTTTACTGAGCAGTCCATTTGCTGCTGTTCCACAATAGAGAGGAAGAGGGAGCCAGTGTGTGCATTAGTAAGCTAGTTTCCCCCAGCAAAAGGTGCTGCACACACTGGTCTCTGCTATGTCACATTATGCAAATGATCTCCAAGACTAGTCTGAGAGATAAGGTCAGCTCAGAAAGCTAAGGGGCGGGGCTTCACTCTGCACCAGGAAGAAGGTGAAACAAGCTGCTGATAAAACAGAAACCAGAGCAGACTTGCAGCAGGGACTAAGGTACATTAATCTGGGGAGCTGTTTAGAGCAAATTTACAGATAGAAAAAAAAAGGTTTACTTGTTCTTTAAGGTGCTTGGCACACACACACACACAGTGCCTAAACATGGCCATGCAGCCTGTCATTTAATTAAATGGAATCTGCCCAACACCAGCAGATACAGGTCAATTTAAACCACTAAAATGTCTATTAGTACGTGCCTATTTTAGGCATGAAATGCATCAGGCTTGTCTTGTTTTGATTAATGCAATTAATTCTGTAGGTTTATTGAGATTATTCTGCTTCCTCTCCCCACCATGGATCTCAGGTAGTTTCTGTGCTTACACTGTCTAAAGGGAGATGGACAGAGATAAGTTAGACCATCTCAACCATGACCTTTGGTATTGCTTGAAGCAGGGGTGCTTATTTTTGAATTTCTGGTTTAAATGCAAGGTTTGGAAGCATAGTTCACATGGGGCTAACAGATGGTGCGGCTTCCCAACATGTTATACATTTAAAAGAGGTTCATGTGTTTAAAAAGGTTGGGGAATTAGATTGTCAAGTTCTGCTTCTTTTCAAATGCCTCATCAGCTATCACCAATTGCAGAAAGAAGAAGAAGAAGAAGAACAACGCATCATTTGTCTAGCTGGGTCTGGGTGGCACTGTGACGGTCTTACGTTTCTCTTCCCAGCTGATTTAACAATAGATGCCTTGTTCCCGTCCATTTTCTTTCTAGATCAAGAAAGGCAACAGTTTCCCTTCTCTCTTTAATCGTACACCCTTTCTCATGGCCTGTAGGGTGTTTATTCTAACTCCCTCCTTCATAACAGCTCTATCTAATGTTTATATTCATTGATTTTTCCTTTCAGTACCCTGCAGGCATATCTACATCCTAGCTAGGAATTATGTGTTGATGTGTACAATATAGCAACCATCTTGTGAAATAAAACAAAAATGCCTTTAATAGGCATAAACCAGTTCAACACAGTAAATCAGAGGTCAAATGGTAGCTTGGTATTTGGAAATTATACTCGCCATTCTGATCTCTAAATGATAAAAGCTAATAATGTTTGGAAATGGCACATAATTTGATGTGTATGTTTAATAATGGAATTTTGCAGTGTCATACATTCATTATATAGAGTAAAAATACTTAGAGCCTCGCTTCGGTCATGGGCCATTAAGACATGTATACTGACCAAAAATAACAACCTGCGTCTTCAGGTTAAGCCAACTCAAGTGCCACCAGGACAAAAACTGATAGACATTCCTCACACAGAAGCTTTTGTAAGATACCTTAAAGGGGAATTCAACCCCCCTGGCACTAACCCACTCCCCCCCCCCACCCACATAGGCCCCCCTCCCTCCTCTCCCATGGCCTACCTCTCCCCCCCAGGCTATTACCCCTAAGTTGCTACTTAACCCTCTGTGTAGGTTTCCTCCAGTGAAGATCACAGGGATCATCTCCTCTTCCAAGGCTTCTTCCTGGATCCAGCTCCGCTGGCGGTGCATACGCATTAGGACGCTGGTGCCAGACCCAGGAAGAAGCCTTAGGAAGAGAAGATGGCCCCTGTGATTATCGCTGGAGGGGACCTACACAGAGGGGTAAGTAGCGACTTAGGGGCAATAGCCCGGGGGGGAGAGGTAGGCCGGGGTAGGAGGGAGGGGGGCCTACAGGGGGGTGGGGGCTATGGGGGTTAGTGCAGGTCAGGAGTATGGTAAAACCAGTAAAACCACTATACATCCCTTGGATATTAATTTTTATCAGTGAGACTCATCAGACTCATCACAACATTATCTCATGGCATACCCTTGCTATCCATGTTAGAACATGGAAAGTACTTCAACTTGATAGGATGAGCAAGATATAACTTATGGAAGAAGAAGAAACATGTGACCCTCAGGCAGATACGTGTGGCAGATTCACTAAAGGGCAAAGTGACTAACGCTAGTGAAAATTCACCAGCGTGACGTGATTTCCTTACTTTGCAGATTTACTAGCTAGCGAGGGAGATGTGTGCTTGTGTTGTTTCACACTCTAACACCAGGGGAACTTTCACTCTGGTGAATGGACGTTACTCAGCAAATTCACTAAGACGCAGGTTTTACTGAAAGTTACCTCATTCGCCAGACTTGCCTTCGCCAGCTCTGACGTGGAGAAGTGCATTGGAGTGCATTGAACATCCTCAATCTTCAGTTACTTACATTGTAATTTTTGACTGTAATATTTTCAAAGTATAAAAGACGCTTTTCAATTTTTCAGGGTGTATTCTGTTTCAGCTGCTGTAGTAATTACTGATCCCTAGACTATCCCTAGACTATCCCAAGTCCCAATGGATGGCAATAACTTACATAACTCACAGATAGGCGACTCAATGGAAGACACAGATGAAGATTCTGAAGAGGTTTAATCTTGCAGTGTAGATCTTAGTGACAAATTCCATAGGTCAAAACGAAGTAGCTTTACCAGGTACAGAGATAGATGCAGTGCATGCTTACAGATACTTGTCTGCAGAAAATACTGACTATGGGAGGTATGGCTACATGGGAGGAACCAAACTACAGGGGAGTGAGAGGAACAAACTAGCTACAGGCAAACTTAGCTGATAAACATCATAACATATACATGTGGGACACAACAGGGTGTTAGGCTGCAAAAAGAATAAAAAAGTTTTTCGGGCACCCGGTTTCCCCCATAAATTTTCTACCATATGGCACATTATTTAACTGTGGACAGAAGCTCAAGCCAGACGGGAAGATTTGGGGAGATTCATCGCCTGGCGACAAATCCCCACGAATCGCTTCCCCTTGCCTTCCAGTGACTTTAATGAATAATCGCCTGCGCTTATTCACACGCCACGCTGCACTTTCCTAAAATCGCTAGAAATTGCCTAAGCAGAAAAGCCAGCGCCGCGGCTCGGGGAGATCTGTTGCCCCAAAGAAGAGGCGACAAATCCCCTCGAATCTTCCCATCTGGCCTTACCCTTATGAGAAGGGCATTAAAACAACTCTTTTGACTTTATTAAGGTTCCCTTGGCATGTCTAGTTATCAGTGTAAATGAAATGTATTAGACGCACCATGTAACATAAATAGCTCCATTCCACTTTAAATTGCCTGCTGTATGCAAATTAGTCTGAGTGCAAGATCTCTAGTGAAGACAGAATTGAACCCTAGCTTCACTTGCTCGCTCTGTCGAAGTAACGCTACAGAAAATTCGCCAGTGCTTGGTGCCCTGGACGCAACTTCACACTTTAGTGAATTAGTGTTGTCAGAGAGAATTTTAGCCTGGCTGGTTGTGATGGCTGCAAAGTCGTTGCTGGCAAAGTTGCACACGATACTGAATTTGCCCTCTGGATTGGCTAATAAAACTACTCTACCACACTGGCAAAAGGTACTGATGCAAGGCTGTTCATCTGAGCTGGATAAGAAATAATGCTTCATCTATATACACAACAGTTCTAGTTGTTTTTTCCCAATGAGTTTAGATTATTAGGTTTCCTGCGAAAATAGTCCATGCCCAGTCAAGCCTCTCCATGAATCGTGGTCACCATCACTCCTTCTCCCAATGAAATTAATCCTCCATTATGTTGTGTTGTGCTGTTGGTGCTATGAGATATCAACAATAAGTTATTCTCCATCTGAATTTAACCTCTTAGGAAAAGTGAACCTCAAATCTTTTGACAGATTAGGGCGACAGTTTAGGAGCTAGAGGAAAATGTGTACTGGTCTTGAGCTCCTATTTTATATGCTGAGACCCTGGGAGAATGTCATTGTGGTGTGGTCAGTGTTTCAGGTGGAGCTAGGCACAAAGGGAGGGAATTCACGTGTCAGTCATTTCAACCATTGCTTCAACAAGCCATTTTCATTTTCATGGCCTTAATCACTTCACTGTATCTGAAGCTTTCAGAATTTGCATTATTACATTATGGCATACTCCTTTTCAGATTAGGGCTAGTCAGAAAGAAGGTGGGAGTGAATCCCCCCTTTCTATTATTAGAGACACATTTGAAGCAGCTGAGGTTATAAGGGGCAGGACGGGGTCAAGAACAGGGCTGCTCTGAGCTGTATGTGCAAACTATGCTCTCAGAAAGAACGACAGGGAGAGAATGCTTAGCCTTCTGCATGAACAAGGGAATTCATTCAGGCAAGTGCAGAATATTCACAGCCTCAGACAATGGCTTCTCTGTGTAACCCATCAAAAAGAACCAGAGATACAGAGCAGACTGCGGCTGAATATCAATAAAAGTCATTTAAAAAAACTCACAAGGAAATCTCGTCCCCCTTTGTATTTTTAGCAGCAGAAATTAGACTTTATATTCGGTACATGTGGGGGGG
>CM044444.1:90820550-90840005 GCA_024363595.1 Xenopus borealis
AGATGAGTGATACAAAGTAGCAATAATAATAAATGTGCAGCTTTAGAGAGGATTTGTTTTAAGAGGGTGTCAGTGACCCCTTTTGAAAGCTAGAAAAAAATAGGAGAAGAAGGCAAATAATTCATAAACTATAAAAAATAAATAATGAAGACCAACTGAAAAGTTGCTTAGAATTGACCATTCTATAACATACTAAAAGTTAACCTGAAGGTGAACCACCCCATTAATCGCAGGCGACAATCTCCCCGAACTGCCTTCTCCCTGTCTGCCGCCTGTTAAAATGAAAAAGCGCCAGTGCTAATCCACACGCAGCGCAGCGATTTCTGGAATCGCCCGAAGTTTCCTCACGAAGTCCCCTAATCTCCCTGTCTGTCCCAGCCCTTAAATCTACTAGAAATTCATGTAAACATTAAATAAACCCAATAGGCTGGTTTTGCTTTAAATAAGGATTAATTATATCTTAGTTTGGATCAGGTACAAGGCACTGTTTAATTATTACACAGAAAAGGGAAATAATTTTTAAACATTTTGATTATTTGGATAAAATTAAGTCTATGGGAGTGGTCCTTTCCATAACGGGTTTCCGAATAAAGGATCCCATACTTGTATATCTTCTTACATGTAATATATATTATTATATAAATATCTTTTCAGATTCATGTGTCCAGACCCTTAGTCACTTAAATAACTTTGGGATTCCTAGAGTTACTAGTACAGTAGTGATGTGCAGACTGATCCGAAACCCACAGGTTGGGCGGGTTCTGTTCCGACTTACACACAATTTTCACAAGCCATAGGCTGAACTTTCCATGCAATGGTTGGGCAGATGGACAGAGGTCTATAAATATGGAGCGCTGGTATAGGGCCGGGTGCCGGTAACAAATGGGTGGGTTAGGGTTGGGTAGCCAACCTGCACATTATAATAGTACAGGTATGGGCCCTGTTATCTAAAATACTGGGGGCCTGGAGTTTTCCAGATAAGGGATCTTTCCATTTTTTGGATCTTCATACTAATTCGAGTGATATGCAGATAACCATCAGGTGGTTTAGGGTAGGGTTGCCTTTTCTGGAAAAAATACCGGCTTTATTGTATTTTTGTTTTTCCCCTATAAATAAGATTGTCATCAAGCAACATTTTTACCAACCAGGTCGGTAAAAAAAACGGCCAGGCGGCAACCCTAGTTTAGGGTGGGGTGTGGGTCAACTTTTTGTCAATCCACACATCACTATAGAATAGGTGTTGGATCTGTTAGCCAAAATGTGGGGACTTGGGGTTTCCTGGATAAGGCTCTTTCCATCGTTTGGATCTCCATACTTTGCCAGGTTTGAGTGAGATGTGGGTTACCATTCGGTGGTTTAGGGTAGGGTTGCTACCTTTTCTGGAAAAAAAACTGTCTTGCTCTATTTTTATGGCTTTTTCCTATATATAACTTTGGCATCAGGATTTTTTCAGGTCGGATGTGGGTAACAATCGGGCAGGCTTTTTGTCAACCTGCATATCACTATAGTTTGGATACAGGATTCGGTTCGGGATTCGGCCAAGATTTGGACTTTTTCAGCAGGATTCGGATTCAGACAAATCCTTCTTCCTTGCCGAACCGAATTTGCATATGCAAATTAGGAGTGGGAGGGAAATCGAATGAGTATTTGTTACAAAACAAGGAAGTAAAAAATGTTTTCCCCTTCCCACGCCTAATTTGCATACGCAAATTAGGATTTGGTTCGGTATTTGGCCGAATCTTTTGCAAAGGAACAATAGTGGATTTGGTGCATCCCTAATCTCCATACTTTGTCTACAAAAAAATCAGTTAAAGGGGTTGTTTAAGTTAACCTTTTAGTATAATGTAGAGAGTGATATTCTGAGACAATATGCAATTGGTTTTCATTTTTTATTGTTTGTGGTTTTATAGTTATTTAGTTTTTTTATTCAGCAGCTCTCTAGTTTGCAGTGTCAGCAATTTGGTTTCTAGGGTACAAATTACCCTAGCAACCCTGCACTGATTTGAATAAGAGACTGGAATATGAATAGGAGATGGACTGAATAGAATGATAAGTAATAAAAAGTGGCAATAACAATACATTTGTAGCCTTACAGAGCATTTGTTTTTAGATGGTGTCAGTGACCCCCATTTGAAAGCTGCAATGAAACAGAAGAAAATTGCAAATCATTAAAAAACTATGAAAAATAAATAATGAAGACCAATTGAAAAATGTCCTAGAATTGGCCCTTCTACAATATACTAAAAGTTAACTTGAAGGTGAACCACCTTCAAGTTGGTTCACCTTCAAGTTAACTTTTAGTATATTGTAGAAGGGCCAATTCTAAGAAACTTTTCAATTGGTCTTCATTATTTAATTTTTATAGATTTTTAATGACATTTTGTGCATACAGCTACTGAAAATGCCTTACCCTTTAAACAAAAACAGGGATTGTTTGTCCATATATTGCAATATATTTAAGCTGGCCAACTACGTCAAAGTCATCCCATATCTGGCCAGTCCTGCACTCAACTTTCATCTGATTCATTTAGAATTCTATTGCTTCATTATACATTTTACAAAGGGACTAACCAAGTTTTGGGAGTTTTACTTTGAAAGCAGCGAGTAAGTTGCAGGTAAAATTAGTCCCTTTGTAAAATGTATAATGAAGCAATTGAATGCTTAAAGGGATACTGTCATGGGAAATTTTTTTTTTTTTTTTCAAAACGCATCAGTTAATAGTGCTGCTCCAGCAGAATTCTGTATTGAAATCCATTTCTCAAAAGAGAATTGTTTTATATTTATTTTTGAATCTGACATGGGGCTAGACGTATTGTCCACTGCCCCAATTTCAAGCGAAATTCGCGAATTGGCGAAAAAATTAGCAAAACGAGTCGTGGCACGTTTTTGACGCGTCACGTCGTTTTCGATGCGCGTCGCTTTCGTCACGTCGCGTTGTTTTCGACGTGCGTCACGTCGTTTTCGTCGCGTCACGTTAAAAACAACGCGCAACTCGTTTTTTTTTGGCAAATTTTCGCTGGCGTTTCGCAAATTTATTTTGCTGCGAATTCACCCCTGGCAAATAAATTTGCCCATCACTAGCCCCAACTCATCTGACTTGTGCTCTGATGCCCCATGTCAGAAACTCAATATAAAAAAATCTGTTGGCTCTTTTGAGAATTGGATTGAAGTGCAGAAGTCTACTGGAGCAGTAACTATCCCTTTAATGAATATGGGATGACTTTGACTTAGTTGGCCAACTTAAATATATTGCAATATATGGACAAACAATCCCTGTTTTGTTTAAAGGGGAAGACATTTTTAGCACAAATGTTTCAATGTCCTTAGTATATTATTAATGGGTTCAGTGCAGAGGAACAGTTGCATGCAAGTGCAGAACGCAGGAGAAATGAAAACCAATTGCAAATTGTCTCAGAATATCACTCTCTACATCATACTAAAAGTTAATCTAAAGGTGAACAACCCCTTGAAGTAGGGCAAAAGGAAAAGCTCTATTTAGGTTATGGATTCTTACTGAGGCATAGTAGGCCTACATACAATTGCCTAAGGAGATACTAGGCAGCACCACTGAAAAAAATCTTTTTGAGATACTAATTAATAAGCGATTTAATGGCTGTAAATTAATTTGCCATGGGAATTACAGAACTGACACCTCTCCGCTTTATTCTCACGACCCTTTAGTGCTGGAATTGGCATCGGTTTCTACGGAAACAGCGAAACAAATGACGGTGTGTACCAAGTGACCTATTCTCTAATGAATGCCAACCATACGCTGACTTCCATCAACCTGCTGGTGAGTACTGGCGGGCACCCCCCTCCATTGCTCCTCCTTGGTAAAGTAACGTTTGTAAGATCTTGTACACAATAACATGACATGGGTCCCAGATGTGACATTAGTGGGTCAGAATCCCACTAATATATAAATGTTTTATAAATTGTTTCTTTTATCCATTGGCTTTAGGGCCCTTACACATGGGTGTTTTCACCTGCGCTCCCCTGCGTTCCGTTTTTCTGCGTTCAGCCGCAGGGGAGCACAGGTATAGACGCACTCAATTATTTTCAATGGGGCTGTACTCACACAAACGCATGTAGGCGCAGAACGCAGGTTCAACATGCTGCATTTTTCCTGCGTTTGGCGTTCGTGTGAGTACAGCCCCATTGAAAAGCATTGAGTGCATCTATACCAGCTCTCCCCTGCGGCTGAACGCAGAAAAACGGAACGCAGGGGAGCGCAGGTAAAAATGTAAGAGCCCTAAAACTAATCCCACTAGTAAATTACTGTACAACAAGCTGTGCCTGGTGAGGGGGGTGAACAATGTGAATTATAAGAGCTCTCTGAGGACATGGACAGACATAATGGGCTAATTGCTTTATCAACCATACATATTTCTTTCTATAATTTATGATTTAATAAGGTATGTTATAAATATATGTACAGGTATGGGACCTGGAGGTATGGGACCTGGAGTTTTCCGGATAACCGATCTTTCCGTAATTTGGATCTTCATACCTTGTCTACTAGAAAATCATGTAACCATTAAATAAACCCAATAAACCCTATAAGGATTAATTATAGCTTTGTTTGGATCAAGTGCAAGCTACTGTTTTATGATTACAGAGAAAAAGGAAATCACTTTTAAATGTTTGGATTATTTCATTATAATGGAGTCTATGGGAGACGGACATTCCGTAATTTGGAGCTTTCTGGATAACGGGTTTCCGGATAACGGATCCCATACCTGTACTTAAAACGTGTTGGCTATGCAGGGTGGCCCCAATATTCCCTCTAAGGTGTGCGCTCACAAATTTTGAAGCCAGCGCATACACCAAATTGTGGTGCGCACAAAGAATTTTGTGAGAACACCAAATCTTGTATTCATTCTGATCTGAGCACACCATTTTTAAAAACTGCACACACAATTTGAAAATGTGTAGACAAAATAATTTTTTTGTGCACATATCCGAGAGTGAATTAGAAAAAACATTGCTTGGCCCACTAACTAGTCTCTTTTCTTGCTTATAAAGAACTCCTATGGAGGCTCACATACTGTATTATGTATTATTATCTGTATAATAATGTAGTAGTTTCCTACTGCCTACTGTAGTCTTCCACTGCCTAGCCATTAGTAGCTTCCTTCAGCCTTCTGTAGACTCCCACTGCCTATAGAAACTTCCCACTGCCTACTGTAGTCCAGGGTTGGACTAGGGAACCCCCCCCCCCCACACACACTGTGTGCTCACTGTGTTTTTGCTATGACTGGCGTGCAGAAAGAAGTGCAGGGAACAGGTCTGGGCTAGTGGGGCCCACAAGAGCCGGGGGACTACTGGGCTTTTTCCTGGTGCCCCACCAGCCCTGCTGAAGTCTCCCACTACCTATAGAAGCTCCCCATTGCCTACTGTAGTCTCCCACTGCCCATAATAGCTTGCCACAGCCTACTATAGTCTCCCACCACCTATAGAAGCTTATCACTACCTACTGTAGTCTCCCACTGCCTATAGTAGCTTTGCATTGCCTACTGTAGTCTCCCACTGCCTATAGTAGCTTCCCATTACCTACTGTAGTCTCCCATTGCCTATAGTAGCTTCCTACAGCCTACTGTAGTCTCCCACTGCCCATAATAGCTTGCCACAGCCTACTATAGTCTCCCACTACCTATAGAAGCATACCACTACCTACTGTAGTCTCCCACTGCCTATAGTAGCTTCCCATTGCCTACTGTAGTCTCCCATTGCCTATAGTAGCTTCCTACATCCTACTGCAGTCTCCCGCTGCCTATAGAAGATTACCGCTACCTACTGTAGTCTCCCACTGCCTATAGAAGCTCCCCATTGCCTACTGTAGTCTCCCACTGCTTATAGTAGCTTCCCATTGCCTACTGTAGTCTCCCATTGACTATAGTATCTTCCTACAGCCTACTGTAGTCTCCCACTGCCTATAGAAGCTTACCACTACCTAATGTAGTCTCCCACTGCCTATAGTAGCTTCCTACTGCCTACTTTTATCCTCCAACTTTAGTGCCCCTTCTGAGTTTTTTCCTGCTGACTGTTATCTCCCACTGTGTAGTCTCCCACTGCCTACTGATGTCACTGATTGAAGTGTTGGCTTCTTCTACCGTACACAGTCTATTGTCTCCTATTGCCTACTGCCTGCTGTTGTCTTCCTGTGCAGTAGTGTCTCCATGCCCACTATAATCTACTAAACACAAGGCACCTCCTAATGGATACAAAAAAAGTGATTTGTAAATGAGCTATAAAGAGTTCAGTTTTAAGTTTTTCTATTTTCCACTTTTGGCTCCAGTATAAAGAATTAAAGAGCCCTCATGTGTCTGCCCTATTTAGATTCAAAACGAAGCATCTGCCAGGGCCCTCGTATATTGTAATCCCAATATGCTTTTCCAGATGTGTGCTATGTATAGCTCTTTAATCCAGCAATTAGAGCCCCCCCCCTTGCTTTCTGAGGCTACATTATCACTTTGATTCAAAGGAATTTTCAGATCACATAATGAAGCTTGCAGCCCTTAAACCAAATAACAACTGCGTCAACTCCACTTGTGTGCTACACAATGGGCTGATGCTGCTACTGCCACCCGAGGGGTTAAAAAGGCTTGTTTTAATGTCAAACTCCTGCTTCTTCTCTTGTCCTATTGGGGATCCTCTGTTGCTCAACATTAAAGCAGCAGATTATTCAGGCAGAAGGCTGTTGGTTCACTGTGTATCAAGGGCCCCTGGCAAAAAGTATCTCTTCTGTTATTGACCACATGGGTTGTTGCTGGATGAAAACATAGATTTTTTTTTTGCCTTGTACTTCTAATAACAATGTATTTGGAGAGTTGTGAGTATTGAATATATTCTCTATTAACTATTGAGAATTCTATTGGCATGCACTTTTTCTATTCATCGATGAAAGGTATTGAATACACTGAATACTCACTGCACAGCACAGGAATAGAAATGTTGGTGTATCCCTTACTTTTTGTTACTTTTTCCATCAGTCCAACAAGGTTCATGGACTTTTATGTTTGGATTGACACTGGGCATCTCCATTGGCACCTGAGGGCTGCCCTCTAAAGCTGGAGCCCTAGGTATAGGAATATAATTTTGAAATTGGGAGCATGCCTTGTGTATACAAATTGCTTTACCTTCTGGTAGTGCAACTCCCTGACACATGGCCACGTCTGTCAATGTAGTGTATCTAGATAAAGGGGCCCAGTGCTCATTAAGATAAACTACTGTGTTAGCTTTATTGTGCCATACCAAATGGAAACAACATTTTTTTTGGGGTGGGGGAGTAAACACCTCCATTGCAAACATGGGCTCTCAGGTGCCTATATAAATGTATTGGCATTCTCCTATACTATCATGTATAGCGTAAACCCCAACTACCGTGTTTGGGAACTGAAACCTTATAAAGGTGTTTTAAAGGTTGTTTTACAATGCACTGCTCCATACAAAATAAGGGTATCCATATTGCATATATGTTATGCTGATACCACAATCAGATAAAAACATCACGAGCTTCTCTATCCATTGGATCAAGGGTTACTCTTGAAACTAGACCCATGACTTGAATTGACTACCCTGTAACCCAGTCAACTGCTTCTAGCTGGTCCTGGAATTAGTGGTGATATTACAGGAGATGTCCAGAAATCTTACTTTCAGAAAGTGACCCCTGCAGGGAGCTGAGTGGTGAGTGAAACCACAACTGTGGTTTAGTCCAGGCCCGGACTGGCAATATGTGGGTTAGGGCAAATGCCAGAGGGGCTGCTATAAGGTCCCATAGAAAGTCAGTATTTAGTGGGCTGGTGGGGACTGTTTGGGCCTCTATGTGAGCTGATTGGGCCTCTGTGTACCTGAAATGCCAGGGCCTATTTTGATTCTCAGTCCAGTCCTGGTTTAGTCATCTTGCTTTCTGAAAGTGACCCCTGCATGAACGACTGGTGATATCACAGGAGATGTCCAGCAATGTTACTTTCAGAAAGTGACCCCTGCAGGAAGTTGAGTGGTGATATCACAGGTGAGGTCTAGCAATGTTACCTTCAGAAAGTGACTCCTTGCAGGAAGTTGAGCACAGGAGAGGTCCAACAATATTACTTTCAGAAAGTGACCCCTGCAGTATGCTGAGTGGCGATATCACAGGAGTGGTCAAGAATCCAGCAATGATACTTTCAAAAAGTGACCCCTGCAGGACGCAGAATGGTGAAATCACAACAGAAGCTCAGTCATCTTACTTTTAGAAGCTTTTAGATATCACAGGAGAGGTTCTGTAACGTTACTTCCTGTAAGTGACCCCTGCAGGAAGCTGAGTGAAGATATCACAGGAGTGGTCACGAATCCAGCAATGATACTTTCAGAAAGTGACCCCTGCAGAAAGCTGAATGGAGAAATCACAACAAATGCTCAGTCATCTTGCCTTTAGAAAATAACCCCTTCAGGGTTCAAGTTGGTGACAGCGCAGCAGAGATTTAGATGAACTGAATATGGAGAATCAGCTTTAGTTCAATGATTGGAATTGCTTTGGTTTTCTGTCAAACTATAAGCAGAGTTCCAAAGCTGTTGCAAAACATTTTGTCTAAACCTCAGCTTCCTGCAGGGGTTCTTTTCTGAAAGCAATAAGCCTGAGCTTTCTGCTGAGATTTCAGGTTGCTGCAGGGGTTATATTTTTGAAATCTAAAATCAAGGTGATCTCTTTCATTAAGTTAAAGACTAAGCTCGCAGTCGTATACCTGACCTACAAATCGCTTGCTTGCAGACATTAAACTCTGATAATCTTCTGAAGAAATGTACGCCATACCATTTGCCCCCCATTTTCATGTGATTTCTTGCTCTCCCAGGTTTCAGATACAGTGGAGCTTCTCAGTTCAGTGGTGAAGAGTGACCTGACTCAGCTGGAGGAGATCTTCTCTAAGCGCACAGAGTTTTTGGTGATGATCCGTAATACCAGGCGGCAAGTGGAGTCTGTGGCCCAGCAGTTGGCAGAGATTTCTTTCTGGAAGGGAGCTGAACCGAATCCAAATGCGCTAGCAGAGCAAGTGAATTTCATTGAGGATTATAGGTAAGGGTCTCTGAGTCCTTGCATGTTATTTAATGCCTACTGGGCAAACAAATACAACATTGGGCACATTTTTCCTCAGAGAGGACAAGAGATGAAAATATATATTTTAATGACAACATTGCTGCAAAGTTACAACTAATCGCACCTGATTTTCTTTGAACCCCTAGTGCCCTACTTTTAGCTTCTTCACTGCTTTGCCAAACTAAACAGGAAATGCTGAAATGCATCAAATACATGTGCCATTTATATTGTAGAATAATAGAATTTATTTTCCATAGACCAAATGTTCAGGTGTACAACTATTATTTATGCTTTCTTTTAGCTTATTTATAGCCATTTGTAAGCTAAAAACAATGGTTGTACTGAGGAAGATACAAAAAATGGGGGGTTGTGGGTGCACACCTAAGGCAAATTTAAAAATACTTTAAAATACTTAAATATTTAAAACCCTGTCTAACCAATTCAAGTAAATAATCAAATTCAGGTAAATTTTGAAAGACAGGGTTTTTTGTAGGGTTGCCACCTTTCCCTGTTGCTCAAGCCGGACAGGGGGGTGGTCCCATGACGTCACGGGGCGGTCCCGTGATGTCAGTGGGCGGTCCCGTGACGTCACGGGCCGGAGCTATGACGCCGCGATCGCCGATTGGCCGATCGCTGCGTCAATCAAGCTAATCCCGCCCGGTTTTCCTTATATGGAAAACCGGGCAGGAAGCATTGAACCGGGCAGCCCTTCAAAATACCGGGCTGTCCGGTTCAAAACCGGACAGGTGGCAACCCTAGTTTTTTGTTACAAAGTTATGATCATAAAATTGATAAGCCACCATAACACGTCAAGGTAAACCCCACATGGTGGTCCCTAACTTGTTACCTCTAATCACAATTTAAACGGTATCTTACGGGTATGCTTAATAGCATTACGTTGAGTAAAACATCTCCTGTGCCCTGGTTTCAACATGTGTGCTAAACCCTCCCCCACCGACTGCTTATGCAGCTTTTAAGAGGGAGTGACTGCCGTAACCAACGCCCACATTGAAAAAAGGAGGTGTGAGGTGTAATTAAAAGCAGAGTGGAATGATAGGTGCAGTTCCACATTAGTGTGTGGCGGACAAACTTTCTGTCTCACTCTTCCTAGAGAGTCTATCACCAAACTCCCCTAGGCTAGCTATACCTCATTCACGGGGTTGCCTGGTCCCGACTTCTTTTCAGAGCAAAGGCCTTTCTGTACCCAGGTTCCCCCTGGGCACACCCTGCCACCTTTTCTGAAAAAAAAATACCGGCCTTCCTATATACTTATGTTTTTACCCTTTTAATATTAGGATTAGCTATCATTTTTCCAGGCCAGGTGAAACCTGAAAGACAAAGTTGCAGATCGATTTATGTCATTTTTACCCAGCCTTCCAGCATTACCCCATTTTTTCCATAACTCCATAGCTGATTATAACTGTATCATGCCCAATTTAATATAATGTCTCTGTTTATATGCAGGTGGCTGGCTTACATTCTCCTCCTCCTCCTGGATCTGATTATTTGTCTCTTCACCTTACTCGGCCTCGCCAAACAGATCAAGTGGCTGGTTATTGTGTAAGTGCACCACCTTGTGGTCTTTATGTATAGAAGCAGTTAATAGAGAAGAGCAGGGAAGGAATATGTTAAAGGACAAGGAAAGGCAAAACAAAATCCTATTTTCACTTTCTTTAATGAAAAAGAAACCTATCTCCAATATACTTTAATTAAAAAATGTGTACTGTTTTCATAAGAAACCTGACTGAATTCAGAGAAATTCTCCCTTTATTTACTGCTGTGGATAGGAATTTTCAGATGGTCTTTTAATGCTGTACAGGAAAACAATCATACAAGAACCCCCACCTTACTTCCAAGCCGTGCAGAACTCCAGCAGCTTTGTTTCCCTGTAAAGCAGTCAGCGACTATGTACAGATTTTTATTGGATTTTATTTTTGCCTTTACATCCCCTTTAATGTTTCCAACTCCAGCTGCAGGGACAAAGCTCATGGAGCCAGATTTAAACAGATAAACTGGGATTCTATTTGGAGGATTTTTTTGCTGCAGCCACTGGTTCTGCAGAGTTGGAGAAAGTTCGTATTAAACAATACAAAAACTATAAACTCCACATTAGATTACATGACAACACAGAACCCAGTGCAGTCTGTATATTCTGATTATTAATCAGTCTTGCTGTATCAGCTTCTGGCAGATATTATTTGACTAGTGCTGTTTTAATAATTTATGACGATCCCTAACCAGCCCAGATCACACTGAGCATGTGTATGTAGTCTAGTCTTGCAAAGATGTATAACAAAGTTACAAGATGACAGCCCCCTGTGGCCAACTTTGAAAGCATAAATCATTTGTTTGATTAGGCTTGTGGTGCAGTAAGTTCATGTTTATGTTTAGTATACAAAATACAGCATTTCTACCCTTATTCTGTTTTACACTTTCCTTGTCCCTTAAAGATCAAAAGAAGATATGTCAGCTCACATTGTATTATCAGTGGCATGCTTAATCCTGGATTTACAGATATGGGTGATATAATATAATAACAAGTGTAAAGTTTGCTGCAGAGAGATAAACCCATAGCAGTTAGCAATTACTGGTCAGCTGCTTGAAATGATTGTTCCCACTAAGCTGATGCACACACACATACACATAGACATTTGAACACATGGAATGATTACTGGTTATATGGCTTATGGAGTTGGTCTTATGGGACTCTAGAATAGTTTTTCAATAAAGAAAAAGACATCTTACATTAAAATTATGATGGCATTTCTATTATTTGTTGGCCATGCCCATTAACAACTTCCACACACTCCTCCAATGGGCCCCTCTAACTTCACTCAGACCACAACCCTTTTGGGAGTCTTGGGAGTCTTGGGACTGTTCCCCCTAGATCAGGGATCCCCAACCGTTTCAATCCGTGAGCAACATTTAGAATAAAAAGGAGTTGGGGAGCAACACAAGCAGGAAAAATGTTCTTGGGGTGCCAAATAAGTGCTGTGATTGGCCATTTGGTAGCCCCTCTTTATATTGTCAACCTACAATGAGGCTCTGTTAGGCACTACACCTGGTTTTTAGGCAACCAAAACTTGCCTCCAAGCCTGGCATTTAAAAATAATCACCTGTTTTGAGTCCACTGGGAGCAACATCCAAGGATTTGGAGAACAGCATGCTGCTCATGAGCTACTGGGTGGGGATCACTGCCCTAGATGATGCAGTATGATGTATAGTTTGTTTTTGCATGAAGAAAGGAATAAAATCAAACCATAATGTGCCGCAGTTCTGTTGTGCTAAATGGAGGTCTTTACAGATCAAGCAGACTACATTGATTGTGCTATATGGAAGTCTTTACAGATCAAGCAGACTACATTGATTGTGCTATATGGAGGTCTTTACAGATCAAGCAGACTACATTGATTGTGCTATATGGAGGTCTTTACAGATCAAGCAGACTACATTGATTGTGCTATATGGAAGTCTTTACAGATCAAGCAGGCTGCATTGATCATGAATTTAAGATCTAATTAAGTAGCAGAGTGGCTAAGACAAAAAGAGGGGCAAGGTACAAACTGCATGAAAAGGCTGTATTCTCTGGATTTTGTATCTAGCCGAATAATATTTGCCATGGTGGCCACCAAGCTCTCCAGTTTTTACATGGACAACCTGGATTTGGGAAAAGGGTTGTCTGGCTCAAAGATTCTTGGCAGGTTTTGCAAGTTAGAAAAACCAGACAGGACTCTCCTAGAATGTCAATTGTCACATCATAGCTCTGCCCTGTGACATTACTGCTCTTTATAAAGAGCTGTGGCGGGCTCAAAACATTGCTGTGATTGTTGCCCTGCTATAGAAAATAAGGGCATTTTATTCAACTCTGGAGTGCTGCTCATTCTTGGATTTTGCCCTGTCCCATGACCTCACCAGAGTTTGAGACAAAGGTGACAACCCTAGTTGCACCCAGGGCCCCCTATCAGGGGGGGCAGAGGGGGTAAAGTCATCCTGGAGGTTTAAGGGGGATCATATGGGCTGCACTTTCGGGATTAACCAATCCCCCCATGAGCATAGACTTCACCGAAGATCTGAAGCCAAAAATATGAAGCAGCTACTTGACCCAAAGACCCAAAGCTGAGAAAGGTGCCGAACAACAGGTGCAACGAAGCTGAAGACCTGAAGCCCCGAATGGAGCCGAAGCAGCAAATGGAGCCGAAAGCCGTCAATTGGAGCCAAAAGCCACTAAACACGAAGAAGAGGAGAAGCTGGTGAAAGACGATTTAAGCTCAAACCAACAAATTTTTCGTATAGTTGCCTAATCCACATGTTTAACCAAAAAATCTACAAATTCAGCCTATGTAATGCTCTTAAATTTTTTTTATTATTGTTCTGTAAAACCAAATAAAAAACACTATACAAAAAATCAACAAATCCAGGTGGGTTTTGCTTCCAATAAGGATTAATTATATCTTAGTTGGGATCAAGTAAAAGCTACTGTTTTATTATTACAGAGAAAAAGGAAATCATTTTAAAACATTTTCATTCTTTGATTAAAATGGGGTCTGTGGAAGACGGCCTTTTTGAAATTCAAAGCTTTCTGGATATTGTTTTTTCTGGATAACAGATCCCATACCGGTCTGTGATGCACACTATTTAAATGTTACACTGATTGGTTTTAATTTATTTTAATTTATTATATTATATTTGGTTTGTGTTCTGCAAGCTCTTTAGACAATGGGCCAGATGTGCAGTACATCTTGTATATACCATGGGGGGTAATTGTTTGCCTTAATACAATCCTAAATTGTTCATTGATCATTCTGAGATTTAGTGCCACTAATTGATCAGGACTTCCCCCTCTAATCACTCAGGGCTGCATAGAAACCAGTCCCTTAATTAGACATTTTTCATTAGGTTCAATGGAGAAAAGACCAGAAGAACAGATAAATCACTATTTATATTTACTGACCCTAAAATGCTACCACGTGCCGAGAAGACCATGCATGAAGCTGTACAATACCTAGTTTAATAGTGACGGGTGAATTTATTTGCCTGGTGCGAATTCCCGCGAATTGCAGACGGCAAATAAATTTGCAGCAAATATTCGCTGTCATCCATTTGGGAATGTGTGCCGGCATACAAAAACGGACACCCACATCCAAAACAAGATAACGGCAGCGTTTTGCAAATTTTTCACGTTTTGCTAATTTCTTATGAAATTTGCAAAAAATTTGACATAGCGAAATGCCCCAGATTCGCCCATCACTACTAGTTAACTCTTATTTGTGTCTCCTCATAAAAAGCTGGGAAGGTAATTGAGGACATGGGGAAAATAATGGGCTAACTCATCAAGGAAATCAATGACCTGGTCATTTAATCAGCATGGATACTGGCTAATTGGAAATTGGGGGAAGGGGGCCTGTGAATCCATTTGTCTATGTATGGAGCCATCAGAGAGGTAAATTGTACATTATATTTGTTTGGGAAAGACACAGCAGGGGATTATTTAATGCTTTCACTTCCTGGTTAGAGCTTGGGACTAGTGATGGGCGAATTTATTCGCCAGGGGCGAATTCGCGGCGAATTCCCGCGATTCGCCGCTGGCGAATAAATTCGCGAATCACCAGCGAAATTTCGCTTGCCAAAAATTCGCCGAAAACGAGTCGCGCGTCAGTCGCGCGTCATTTTTGACGCGACGCGACGAAAACGACGCGACGCGCGTCAAAAACGACGCGACGCGCGACGAAAACGACGCGACGCGTCAAAGTTGACGCGACGCGCGTCAAAGTTGACGCGACGCGCGACAAAATCGTCCCGCGACTCGTTTCGCGAATTTTTCGCCAATTCGCGAATTTCTCAAGAAATTCGCGAATTTTTCGGCGAAGCGAATCACGGGAGATTCGCCCATCACTACTTGGGACATAGATTGTGAACCTCAATTAGGTGTGTGGCACACTGGCAGATTTGGGGAGATTTAGTCACATGGTGATTAATCGCCTCTTCTTCAGGGCAACAATCTCCCAAAACTGCCTTCCGCCTGCTATAATGAGAAAACGCCAGCGCAATAGTACTTGCGATGCTATGATTTCCGAAGTCGCCTGAAATTTCCGCGTGAGGCAACTTTGGGTGACTTCGAAAATTGAAGTGCCACAAGTGCATTGCCGCAGGTGTTTTTTCGTTTTAGAAGGGGAAGGCAGTTCAGGGAGATTGTCGCCCCGAAGAAGAGGCAATTAGTCACCAGGCGAATAAATCTCCCCAAATCTGCCAGTGTGCCCCTGCCCTTATTCAGAAAGAGATGTTGGCATGATTGGAACATAGGCTAGGTTGTTTGAGCATCTGCTGGCATTCTAAATATAGGTATGAAACCTGTTATCCAGGATGCTAGGGGCATGGAGTTTGACAGATAATGGATCTCAGTTTGTATCTCCATACATTCTACTAAGAATGAACTTAAATACAGGTATGGGACAGGTTTCATGTCACACTGTGACCTGACTGAATCCAGATTCCTGAATTATTTACATCCCACCCTAATTCATTGTATTATCTCTACAATTGATCTCTGTCCATCTGTAACTTCCTAATTTATTGCCCATTAGTACCTTTCACTGATCTAAGGGTAAGGTCACACCTGGCGATTCTGGAAGATTAGTTGCCCGGCGACTAATCACCACTTCTTTGGGGCATGACACACGCGGTGCTTGGTTTCCCGAAGTTGCCTCACGAGGAAGCTCCGCGTCCGTCATGCCGCAGGTGATTTTTCATTATGCCCGGAGCAAAACAGGGGGAAGTGGTTCAGGGAGATTAATCACCCCAAATAAGAGGCGATTAGTTGCCAGAATTGCCAGGTGTGACCTAACCCTAACAGTATATATATTCTGTGCCTTTCTAGCTTTGTATTTTGTCTGACGAAGGGGCCTTGGTGCTCTGAAAGCTTGCAATGTATTTTTATTGTTAGCCAATATAGATATCACTTCTACAATAAATTTGTTTGTTTTTTCTTGATAGTTTTGATAAAATGGAGTCTTTAGGAGATGACCTTTCTGTAATTCAGAGATTTCTGGATAATGGATCCCATTCAGGGCCGTTCCAGCCATGAGGAAAGGTGAGAACCTTACCTCAGGCGGCACGGAGCAGCCGGTTACAAGGGGCGGCAAAAAGCCGACTCTTGTAACTTTAAGAGCCAAATTTCTGTGTTTTACCGCCCCCTTTTCACCTGCTCCGACGCTGATTTTTAAGCGCGGAGCGAGAAGGGGGGGCAGCATCGGGGCTGCAGCCTCAGGCGGCGGCAGCCCCAGAATCAGCGCTGATCCCATTCCAGCATCCTCTAGGGCTCAGTGTTTATCCTTTGGTCCCGAGCCCTTTATTATATATTGAAGAATGCTGGAACATCAGGGGGCCCAGTGTTAAGACCCTGCTGCACCCTAGTTACTGTATCTGCTATTCATTATCCTTCCCAGAAAATATTTGTGCCTAAAAAAATGTTCCTTGTTTGTTAACCTGACAAAAGTCCAAAGAAGACTGGAACTTAAAGTCAAATATTAAATACGTGTTCTGTTCCATTTGCAGAATGACCGTGGTGAGCTTCTTTGTGCTCTTACTGAGCTGGGGATCTATGGGACTAGAAATGGCCACAGCTGTGGTAAGTCATTGTAGTCAGAACTGCGCTAATTTTATTGCTGATTTTATTTTCAGTTTCTAATATCACAGGCTGTCATACTGCTTAATCAAGTCATACCATATGATTATCTGGGCTTTTTTGGGTCACTGTACAACTGATTTATTAGATGATTTGTACAGTCTGTTCTACAGGATTGTTGCTTGATCTTAAACTATACATTTACACTCTCCTTGCGATCTGATTGGCCCGTGGGGCGGTCAGGTATCAGTCAACTATGCCGTGGAAGTTATGTATGTTAGATCCCAACCTTCAGGGCCGTTTTAAGGCCTTGGTGGGCCCTGGGCAAAGAACACGAAGCCCCTTGCGTGCGCAGCGTGCCACAATTTTTGTGAAACCATGCCCACTTTTTGATCACAACCCATTTCACGCCCCCTACCCGTCAAAAAATATCCTGCACAGGCCCTAATCTGACACACGATTGCCAAAAAATAAATAAATAAAGTTTATAAAAAAATCATAAAGCTGGCTGTGGGCCCTGGGCTGATGATTAAAGCGGCCCTGCCACCCTTGTTTATAAATGCAAATATGCACAGATGGAATAATCTCTGCGCACCTTGTTACACCTAATACTTTAATGGTAAATAAATGCTATGTGATGTGAATAACTTACCAGAGAAGTCAGCTGACTCTTCTCTGCTCACTAAAGTCATTTTTGAGCAGAGCAACGTCCCAAGACTTTCCACTTCTCACTAACATAAATTTCTGCTGACTGTGGCCAGCCAAAATTAACGGATGGCGCTGTTGCTACAAATTCCATAGATAAGCAGTGTGAAAATGGCTAATATCTTTAAAACTATAAAACAAAATTCATGTAAATTGCAAAAGTTATCATAAGAGCTTTCTGAGCAATTATGCGTGACTTCCTTTGGAATTTTTAGATTTCCTATAAGCAGTTGCTCTTTGATGATGAACGTCCTATAAACGATGTGTAAGGGCCGTCTCACTTTCTTCATCAAAAGAAAGTATATGTTTGCTGAATGAACTGTTAGGCTGCCTTTTTGTGAGATGTTTTATTTAGCATGTGTCCGATATAAATATTAGAATGCTAGCTGAGAACCAAATCCGATTCCAGCCCTTGGGTAATGACTGGAACTGGTGAGAAACAGTTCTGTAATTAATAAGGTATCAACCCTTTTTTCCTACAATGGAGAGTTTCGAGTTGGGGTCACTGGGATGATGTAAACCCTTTAAGAGCCAACAGAAGCTGCAGGTAAAACCATGGTTTCCAATTCCTGAGGCAGCAATTATCATTACTTTCAGAAGTTAAAGTCCCAACTTTGAAGTCTAATCTTACATTCATGTACAGACTGACCTAATGTGGTCCTCTTGGGCCACTATAGCCCAACCTTCACAGTCCCCAGTGACATTAGACATAGGTGCTGCTATATAAAAAGTTGAAGCATGGTGGTTTGCATGGGGTCTGAGTTGAGGGAGGGTGGTTATGGGTGGGAAGTGAATACATTCCCATGGGTCCCAGGTACCCAGTCCAATACTATTGACAGAATAATATTGAGTTTCCATCAATGTAGAAATTGTCTTTTTAGGAAGCTTCAATACAAATCTGGCAAGCCCAAGGGATGTTGAAGTACAGATATGGGATCTGTTATCCAGAATGCTCGGGACCTGGGTTTTACGGATAACAGATTTTTTTCTATAATTTATATCTTCATTCAGTGGCCAAACTAGAAATGACTGGGCCCCACAGCAAAGTAATTTTCAAGACCCCCCACCCCAAATGTCTACAGATTGACCTGTTTTACCAATAGTTATTGAAGTTGTATATGAATTAGGATGTCATGGGGCCCCTTGGACAGCTGCAGGGTCCGCTTCCTCTGTAGTTACGCAACTGTCTTCATTCCTTTAGTCTACTAGAAAATCATGTAAACATTAAAGGGAAACTGTCAAGGGAAAACTGTTTTTTTTTTAACGCATCAGTAGACTTCTGCACTGAAATCCATTTCTCAAAAGAGCAAACAGATTTTTTTTTCAACACTTCAGTAAGAAGGACCTGATTATTGGTGGATAGTAAAACATTGATAGTGTTGGATTGGGCCTCCTGGTTACCCCAGCTGACATCCAGGGGCCACTCTAAACTCAATGGGATATCACATGTGCCAAATGGAATGTCATAGCCCTACGATGGAAACCAGAATGCCAAACTATCTGTCCTGTCAGTAGATATCCCAGTAATCCAGTCTGAACACTGATGATTTATCTAACTTTGCCTTCAGTGCTGTTTATAAATAAATGCTCTATAAATAGGCCTCCAAGATTTTGCTTATTAAATGTAAATATATATATACATACAGTGTAAGAGAAAGTATACAGTGGTAACCTGTCACCTTTTCACTTGCAGCTAATGAAGGGACAGCAATAAAAAGGATCTAAATAATTCAAATTAAAAGCTCTGCCAATTCTTGGAATCCCACCAAAGTTACTTTAACATAAATATTACACTTCTCTGAGGCTGAGATGCCTGTCGGATCCATAGGGATGTCCTGAGGAAATGAAACTCTTTGCCCTTGTAGCCCATGTCCTGCAGAGGATCCTCACACTGGGTATTTGGATTGATTCCCAGCAACTGCGCCGTGTCTTTCATTTTCATTCCGCTGGAGGGATCTCCCTATTACAGTGCACCCTCTGTCCTGCTCGGCTGCCTATCAAATCCTGTGAAGCGAGATCATTTAATTGGTCTGTTTCATGTGCTGGGTCAGTGGTT
>CM044444.1:90846485-90859512 GCA_024363595.1 Xenopus borealis
GCAAGTAATTGTATAAATACCTCCAGAACTCACAAACAGATGGTACAGGGGCAAGTAATTATATAAATACCCACAGAACTCACAAGTACAAGCTGCAGACTGCAATAGATAGGGCTTTCCTTGCTTCGTTTTCTCCCGCGCTGCAATCTGTGCTACTGGCCAATCAGATGCTCCCTGGCTGCTCTCTCTCCCTGTCACAGCTCAAGTAATACGATCCGGCAACTCTGTGACAAGGGAGGGGGGAGCGATCACCTAGGGAAGGAGGTAAAAGAAAACTCTGCTGCATAGAAGAAAAATCTTCAAGGGATCGCAACAGAAACCACAGTAAGCTGGGGCCAATTGCACGAACAGGTGGAAACTTGTGTGTATTGCTATAACGATAAGCAGGTGAGATATTAGATGTTGAGCAAACTGAGCCATGCAGATCCTATATGATAATTCCATGGACACTTTTGCCCATGGTCAATATTTTTTTGGTCAATATTTTGATTGTTGGTTAATTTCACTGCTTCTTAGTGAACATATTTGGGGGTGGGTTGTGTCTTTTCAGGGACTGAGTGATTTTTGCTCTGATCCAGATGCTTATGTGATGAATCAGACCCAAATGATTACAAACATTAACCCTGGTAAGTATCTCAATCAAATTAAGTCATTATGTATATATTATTAGGTGTATGCCCAACATCCATACCAGGCATATAATATAATATGAAGCTAGTGGTCTTTCATATGTTAAAGTGATACTGTCATGGGAATTTTTTATTTTTTTTAAAAAAAAAATGCATGAGTTAATAGTGCTGGTCCAGAAGAATTCTGCACTGAAATCCATTTCTCAAAAGAGCAAACAGATTTCCCAGCTGCCCCAAGTCATGTGACTTGTGCTCTGATAAACTTCAGTCACTCTTTTCTGCTGTACTGCAAGTTGGAGTGATATCACCCCCCCCCTTTCCCTCCAGCAGCCTAACAACAGAACAATGGGAAGGGAACCAGATAACAGCTCCCTAACATAATATAACAGCTGCCTGGTAGATCTAAGAACAGCACTCAATAGTAAAAACCCATGTCCCACTGTGACTCATTCAGTTACATTGAGAAGGAAAAACAACAGCCTGCCAGAAAGCAGTTCCCTCCTAAAATGCTGGCACAAGTCACATGACTGGGGGCACTGGGAAATTGACAATATGTCTAGCCCCATGTCAGATTTCAAAATTAAATATAAAAAATCAGTTTGCTCTTTTGAGAAATGGATTTCTGTGCAGAATTCTGCTGGAGCAGCACTATTAACTTATGCATTTGAAAAAAAAAAAAATGTTTTCCCATGACAGTATACCCTTAAACCATTTTACCCACTCACTTCTGTTTGGCACAATTTCATAGGGCACCTGACATACAGTATATATATATCAAATCCACAATGTAATTTTATAATTTCGCCCCCACTCCAGACAATCTTAGCTAGACCCTACAAGGGAAAAGAGCTCAGGGGTCCCCATGATCAACAAATCAAGGCCAAGACTTTCCTGAGCACATGCCAATCGAGTAGGGGAAGGAGAGACCACAAACTTCTCAGATCTAAGGCTAAGGCCAGACGGGGAGATTCGGGGGCATTTTATCGCCTGGCGACTTCTCGCCGCGACTTGTACCCTCCGAACCTCCCCGAATAGCCAAGTCCTGGGGTGCACCGGCGTTGCTTGAAAACGCCGGCGCCTATTCACACGGAGCGGCGCTCTTTTTGAAATCGCTCCAAATTGCCTCGCGAGTCAATTTGGAGCGATTTCAAAAAGCGCGCCGCTCCGTGTGAATAGGCGCCGGCGTTTTCAAGTAACGCCGGTGCGCCCCAGGACTTGGCTATTCGTGGAGGTTTGGGGGCTACAAGTCGCGGCGAGAAGTCGCCAGGCGATAAAATGCCCCCGAATCTCCCCGTCTGCCCTAGCCCTAAAACAGTCAGTTGCTGCCATGTATTTCCAGTGAGAAATGTGTTACCAATACGCAGGAATTTTACAAAATAAAATTTCTTTCCGGGTCCATTATCTGCAAGGCAGAGAGAGAGAGAGGTGGTAAAGACTTCTTGGCCAGTGCTTAGCATCCGACACATATTTGTGTGTCTTGCTCCATAAGAGGCTGTTTGTTCCATTTTGGACAACCTTTTCTCGTCCATGCATTAGACAGGTTTACAGTTGACATGACCAATAATATCCAAAGGACGTCTTCCATCAAAGCCTTAATGTGCCTGTTTTATTTTTCAGATATTTTACAGTACTATATCTCCTGTAACCAGGATGTGACCAATCCCTTCCGCCAGGTATTACAATGCTCGTACTGACTTCATGCGTTTTTCATGGAAGGGAAAAAGGGAAAAGATATGTACATTTAAAGGGGACATGGGAATTTTTTTTCCAAAATGCATCAGTTAATAGTGCTATTCCAGAAGAATTCTGCACTGAAATCCATTTCTCAAAAGAACAAACAGATTTTTTTATATTCAGTTTTGAAATCTGACATGGGGCTAGACATATTGTCAATTTCCCAGCCTCCCCAAGTCATGTGCTCTCATAAACTGCAATAACTCTTTACTGCTGTACTGCATGTTGGAGTGATATCACCCCCCCCAGCACCCTAACAACAGAATAATGGGAAGGTAACCAGATAGCAGCTCCCTAACACAAGATAACAGCTGCCTGGTAGATCTAAGAACAGCACTCAATAGTAAAACCCATGTCCCACTGAGTTCTATTCAGTTACATTGAGAAGGAAAAACAGCAGCCTGCCAGAAAGTAGTTCCCTCCTAAAGTGCTGGAACAAATCACATGACCAGGGGCAGCTGGGAAATTGACAAAATGTCTAGCCCCATGTCAGATTTAAAAACTGAATATAAAAAAAAATCTGTTTGCTCTTTTGAGAAATGGATTTCAGTGTAGAAGTCTACTGGAGCAGCACTATTAACTGATGCATTTTCAAAAAAAAACATGTTTTCCCATGACAGTTTCCCTTTAAGGGGAAAGTGAGAGCATTCAGACTGCCTTGGGTGAACCATGGATGCCATGAAATTTATTAAAAGATCAGATTATAAAAAGTATGAGCGAAAAAAACCCCCAAAACATTGCTGAACGATGAGTTGCAAAATATGAAAATCTCTAAAACATAAAAATGTGGTGTTTTTCTTTTACAATTACTAGTGGAAACAAATCCAAAAACCTCTATAAGTCTGATGGTTTACAAAAAGGTCCAATAGGATCAGCACAGCTTCCATTGTTACTGAATTAGAGTGTTACACTTTATAAATGTAGAGTTTTACAGAAATTAAAAAACTAAATGTTTAGAGAAAAAAATAAATTTCTGAAAAAAACAGAAATCCAGATTTTAGTAAAAATGCCCTCTAGAGACCTTTTTGTTAAAATTCAAATTTATTTCAGTTCAAATAAACTCAAAATTCTACCAACCTCAAATGACTAGTGATGGGCGAATTTATTCGCCAGGGGCTAATTCGCAGCGAGTAAAACCTTCACAGCATGTGGCTTTCTCTGCTAAAGGACAAGGAAAGTGTAAAATAGAATAAGGGTAGAAATGGTGTATTTTGTATACTAAACATAAACATGAACTTACTGCACCACAAGCCTAATCAAACAAATGATTTATGCTTTCAAAGTTGGCCACAGGGGGCTGTCATCTTGTAACCTTGTTATACATCTTTGCAAGACCAAGACTGTGCACATGCTCAGTGTGATCTGGGCTGCTTAGGGATCGTCATAAATGATCAAAACAGCACAAGTCAAATAATATCTGCCAGAAGCCGATACAGCAAGACTGATTAATAATCAGAATATACAGACTGCACTGGGTCCTGTGTTGTCATGTAATCTAATGTGGATTTTATAGTTTTTGTATTGTTTAATATAAACTTTCTCCAACACTGCAGAACCAGTGGCTGCAGCAAATAATAATCCTCCAAATAGAATCCCAGTTTATCTGTTTAAATCTGGCTCCATGATCTTTGTCCCTGCAGCTGGAGTTGGAAACAGTAAAGGGGATGTAAAGGCAAAAATAAAATCCAATACAAATCTCTACACAGTTGCCGACTGCTCTACAGGGAAACAAACAAAGCTGCTGGAGTTCTTCAGGGCTGGGAAGTAAGGCGGGGGCTCCCCCTGCTGTTCATAAGTATGATTGTTTCCCTACCCCGCAGTTAGGGACCGTCTGACAATTCCTATCAACAACAGTAAATGAAGGGAGACTTTCACTGCACACAGTCAGGTTTCTTCTTTTTTAATTAAAGTATGTTGGAGCTAGATTTCTTTTTCATTAAAGAAAGTAAAAATGGGATAGTGGTGTTTATACAAACAAATGGCCTGCAGGTGGCACTGTGCATACACAGGACTTTATCTACATCTTGAAAGTGAAAGTAAGGCTTTCTGCTGTTATGTAATGGCTGCATGACCTGCTAATAAAGCACTGTTATACTCTCCTCATCCTCGGCTACCAAACACAACAGGGATTTTATTTTTTTTGCCTTTACTTGTCCTTTAAAACTCGACTGGAAAAATTTAAAGCTTCATGAATAGGCCCCTATAATTTGTTTTTCTATTTCTTTTCTATTCGCTCCATAATGACGCAATGAGACTACCTTATGTGCCCCAGTCCTACCACCATTTTCACTGCACTATACTACATTAACAGATCTTTCCTCCCTATTTCCACATTACAGAGATTAACCATGTCTCAGCGGGCTCTGTCCAACATCCATTCCCAGCTCCATGGCCTGGAGCGAGAAGCTGTCCCTCAGTTTCCAACCGCAGAGGTAACAACAGAGACTTGCCCTTAATGTACTGTATTTACAAATGCACGTCTCATTATCTTATTATTTTATTGCATTTATGCCTGATATGTAATTGGAACTCTGGATGTTAATGCTAAGAGGCACGACTGAACGTGTAAGGGTAGGGACAGACAGGGAGATTCGGGGAGATTCTGTCGCCTGCTAAAAACGTCAGGCGACAGAATCTCCTCGAATCTCCCTGTCTGTCCCTACCCTAAAAAATCCTTGTAGCTAACACATGTTCCCTTCCAACCCAAAGCTGACCCAGCTAAATAACTGGTTTAATCAGTCATGAGCAGCTTATTTCTATACAAGGTGCAAGAATGTTTCTAGCTTCTCATCCATCCTTTTCTATGAAACAGAAAAACGTATTGGTGGTCCAAGGGATGCTGAATACGACTGAAGGCAATTTTCATCATCTTGTGGCTCTTCTGAACTGCCGAGGGCTTCATAAGGTGAGACATATATCCCAGTGCTATAAAGCCTTTTGGGGAGCATAATTCCTATTGCTTTGTGTATTTCATTAAAGCTTATTAATTGCCAGTACAATAATGCAGCAGCAGATTTTTCCTGTGAAGGGGCCTCGTTCAATTTCTATAATTGTCAGGCACCCCCTAGTCCCAAGTTCCCAGATGCAGTTACAGCCTCTGCTCTACCCATGTAGAGGTCTGAGAAATTTAATGGGGATAAACATGGAGCTGTTTTATCATTGCAGTATTATCAGCTGTACAGCAAAGGGGGATTTTGAATTTATAAGTTTCCCACCAATAAACGAGAGCCCTTTCCAGCAAATGGATCAGCTCCCAACATTGAAACAACCATCTGGCAGGATAGTCTTGACTTGACCCAAAATGCATCTAGACAAGTCATAGTCTACAACATCCATGTTTTCCAGCTTGGGATGTTGGGGGTCTGATATGGGGTGGTTTGAAATGGTTGGTGGGCTTAAAGGGATACTGTCATGGGAAAACATGTTTTATTTTTTTTTTCAAAATGCATCAGTTAATAGTGCTGCTCCAGCAAAATTCTGCACTGAAATCCGTTTCACAAAAGAGAAAAAAAGATTTTTTATGTTTAAGTTGGAAATCTGACATGGGGCTAGACTTATTGTCAATTTCCCAGTTGCCTCAAGTCATGTGACTTGTGCTCTGATAAACTTCAATCACTGTTTACCGGAAGGTAACCAGATAGCAGCTACCTAACACCAGATAACAGCTGCCTGGTAGATCTAAGAACAACACTCAATAGTAAAAACCCATGTCCCACTGTGTTCCATTCAGTTACATTGAGAAGGAAAAACAGCCTGCCAGAAAGCAGTTCCCTCCTAAAGTCCTGGCTCTTTCTTAAAGCAAATGACCAGGCAAAATGACCTGAGATGCGCCTACACACCAATATTATAAATAAAAAAAATGCACTTCAGGAATTAAATTTTACATGGTAGAGTTAATTATTTGCAGTGTAAATAGTGTGAATTATAAAAACTACACCATAAAAATCATGACAGGATTCCTTTAATATTTTCTGATCACTGCAAAATTAAAGAGTAAAAAATAAACTTGTATAATGAGACATTGAGAACTGGGTATGTGGCTAATAAGGCTGGGGACAGACAGGGAGATTCGGGGAGATTTTGTCGCCTGGCGTTTTTAGCAGGCGACAATCTCCCCGAATTTCCTTCTCCCTGTCTGCCGCTAGTATACTGACAAAGCGCCAGCGCCTGTGCAGACGCGGCAGGGCGATTTCCGGAATCGCCCAACGATACTTCGTAAGGAAACTTCGGGCGATTTCGGAAATCGCCGCGCCGCGTCTGCACAGGCGCTGGCGCTTTGTCAGTATACTAGCGGCAGACAGGGAGAAGGAAATTTGGGGAGATTGTTGCCTGCTATTAAACGCCAGGCGACAAAATCTCCCCGAATCTCCCTGTCTGTCCCCAGCCTTATAAGTAATGACATTGATGTCCATGTTATCTCTGGCCGGTGCATGGCTTGTATGCTCTGTAGTGACACCTTGTCTTTGCATCATTCCAGGACTACGTGGATGCTCTGAAGGGACTTTGCTATGATGGCATGGAAGGGATACTCTTTCTTTTACTCTTTTCTTTCCTTTCCGCTCTGTCCTTCACTGCTGCCGTGTGCAGTTTGCCCAGAGCATGGAAACGCTTTCAGAACAGGTGAGGGAGTCAAGCCTTTTATCTACAAGTTATATCCAAATATTTAGTTTAGGAACTGAATGTATAGAGCAAAGATTCAGTGGCACTGCTTCCACATTCATCCGTGCCACATGATACTACTGACGTTGTATATCCACATACAGATATTGGGGTACTAACAAAGGGATACAAACGTCATTTTCAAACTTGGCACTTTGCAGAAATAACCAATATTCCTGGTATTTTAGTATCTCTCCAGATTGTTTGCTTGATGCTCTTGAACATATTATGGCACAAAGCCATGTATCCGACGACAGTTTCTATAAATGTGTATGGCCAGCTTAAAGGGATCCTGCCATGGGAATACATTATTTTTTTTAAAAAGCATCAGTTAATAGTGCTGCTCTGAAATCATTCTCAAAAGAGTAAACAGATTTTTTTATATTCAGTTTTGAAATCTGACATGGGGCTAGACATTTTGTCAATTTCCCAGCTGCCCCTGGTCATGTGACTTGTGCCAGCACTTTAGGAGGGAACTGCTTTCTGGCAGGCTGCTGTTTTTCCTTCTCAATGTAACTGAATGGAACGCAGTGGGACATGGGTTTTTACTACTGAGTGCTGTTCTTAGATCTTCCAGGCAGCTGTTATCTTGTGTTAGGGAGCTGTTACCTGGTTACCTTCCCATTGTTCTGTTGTTAGGCTGCTGGAGGGTAAAAGGGGAGGGGGTGATATAACTCCAACTTGCAGTACAGCAGTAAAGAGTGATTGAAGTTTATCAGAGCACAAGTCATAAGACTGGGGGCAGCTGGGAAATTGACAATATGTCTAGCCCCATGTCAGATTTCAAAATGAAATATAAAAAATATGTTCCCTCTTTTGAGAAATGGATTTCAGTGCAGAATTCTTCTGGAACAGCACTATTAACTGATGCATTTTGAAAATTTTTGCATTTTTCCCATGACAGGATCCCTTTAAAGGGATAGTTCACCTTTAGATTAACTTTCAGTATGTTATAGAATGGCTAATTCTAAAAAACTTTTCAATTGACCATTTTTATAGTGTTTTAATTATTTGCCTTTTTCTAGCTCTTTCCAACTTTCACATGGGGAGCTCCATCTAAAAAAAATGAATGCTATGTAAAGCTAAACTTGTATTCCAGTCTCTTATTTAAATCAATGCATGGGTGTTAGGGTAATTTGGACCCTAGATACCACATACTGTAGCTGAAATTGCAAACTGGAGAGCTGCCGAATAAGAAAACGAATTATCTGAAAAACAATAAATCATTAAATATGACTTTCTATATCAGGGATCCCCCAACCTTTTGAACCCATGAGCAACATTCCGAAGTAAAATGAGTTGGGGAGCAACATAAGCATGAATAATGTTCTTGGGGTGTAAAATAATTGTTGTGATTGGCCATTTAGTAGCCCCTATGTATATTGTCAACCTACATTGAGGCTCTGTTTGGCAGTGCAACTGGTTATACAACTAAAACTTGCCTCCAAGCCTGGAATTCAAAAATAAGCTCCTGCTTTGAGGCCACTGGGAGCAACATCCAAGGGGTTGGAGAGCAACATGTTACTCATGAGCTACTGGTTGGGGATCACTGTTCTACATCATACTAAAAGTTAAAGGTGAACACCAGTGAATTTAAAGGTAAACGCCCCCTTTATGTATTGAGGAACATGGGCCATACAGTGATGTGTCCTTATTTGATCCGGGGGGCTATTAATATTCAAGGCAGCCCAAGAGTTACTGGCAACTCTCAGCAATTCTGTTATATGGGCCTATAGCATCCTGAGTACCCAGACCTGAGTCTCCCAAGGCGGATATAATATAGTGCAGTTACAGGTGATGGAGTACAACATCCTAAACTTTTGTTTTCTTCTGCACTAAATAACTTTACAACTTGACCTTGAGCTTTATACTGTATTCTTTGTTTCAGGGACCTGGATTATGATGACATGGACGAGGATGATCCATTTAACCCTCAGGCACGTAGAGAGATGCTCCGCGTGACAGGCAGGCCTCACCTGCCCAGTTTCTATAGCTACAGCAGTAGCTGCGACAGTCACAGCAGCCTGCGGGTCTCCGCCCCGCCAATTTCCAACGCCCCCGTCTCACAGTACATGTGAGTAGCTGCAAAGCACAGGCCGGCAGCCACAAGGGGGCTTTTTTCTTTTTGGAAAGACTGTTCTTTCTATTTGGTTTCTTTAAGCACATGAGGCCCAGATTCATAGCAACCAATCAGCAGGTTGCATTTACCGCTCTGCTGTTTCAAAGCAGACATCCAACTGTTTGTTGTGGGCGATGACATTATGGCTTATCATAATGTTATTTGAGGGCCATGTTTCTTAACTTTGGATCCTGGATGTTTATTAACCTCAATCCCAAGCATGATTTAAAGGAGAACTAAAGCTTGCACAGACATGTGAGTGCATGGGAGTGTCACAGACACTTTCCAAGATGGGGACACCCTGTGACAACTGTGATGTCCTGAATCATTGCTGCTATTGACAAGCTGAAACTTTAGCCTGGTGCAATACGTTCACTATATAAAATATGGTATTTTTAGCCACATTCATTTTTAAGGTTTAGTTCTCCTTTAAATCCTTGCATGACTATGGTAAGACTGAACATATGGGAAGGAGTGTAATCTGTGTCTCCAATCAAAAGAACCTTGTGCCAAGGACCTTCTTTTGTCTCCACTTTTCCACTTTCATTATTCACATATATATATGGCACTTAATTGATTTTTTGTTGCAAGTGCCGATTGGATAGTACATATATATATATATCTATGTGTCTAATAAAAGGGCAACCATGATTGGGAGTTTTACTCTGAAAGCAGCAAGTAAGTTGCAGGTAAAACTTAGTCCCTTTGTAAAATGTATAATGAAGCAATAGAATTCTTAATGAATCAGATGAAAATTGAGCGTAGGACTGGCCAGATATGGGATGACTTTGACGTAGTTGGCCAACTTAAATATATTGCAATATATGGACAAACAATCCCTGTTGTTTAAAGGGTAAGGCATTTTTTAGTAGCTGTATGCACAGAATGTCTCAATGTCTTAAATATATTGATAATGGGTTGAGTGCAGAGGACCTTTTGTCTTTGTCTATGTATTTTGTGGTCACAGCCTCATTGCACCCCCGCCTAATGGTTTTAAAAATTAGTGGTGAGCACAACTTTTTCTTGTGTGTTGTATATATATATATATATATATATATATATATGAAATATGTTTTTTCAAAATGCATCAGATAATGTGGCTCCAGTAGACTTCTGCTGATGCTGATTGGCTGAGGGTAAATTATGTCTGTGCCAGTCCTCCCTTTTAGACATCATTTCCTTAGTAGAACCTCAAGCATTACACTCCTACCTGGTCAAAGAAACAGGGCTTTCTAAGTAAAACACAACCACTTTGCATGCATTGTACGGGTACCCTTTGATACAGGACAAGGTGCAATGCAGTCTGCTGCAAGGGAGCACTTATCACCCGCCTTAACCAAGCAGTAAATACAGGGCTACCTTTGTGTCTTGCACCTATAGGTGCTCAATGGTGCACCAGCGGGATCATGCACAACTGATTGGCAAGTCTTTGTGGGTTCATTTGCTCATAATTTAGTGAGGATTTTTGACATTGACTCTTTGATACTATTTTTACTTCTTTCCGTTACTGGCCCTTTAATGGGTCATTGCCTTCAATTTATTTTCCCCATAAATAGAAAGAAATACATAAAATTTTTCTCACTGTGTGCAAATAATCTCCCTTCTCTGTATTATAGATACTGTAGGTATATGTGTATGAGAACTGTAATGGCTTGTTCAGTTTCAAAATATGGGAGGGTTTTCTTGGCTCACAATAAGCCATGATTTAAATATCAGCTTCGATTTAGGGAAATAAATACAGTTCCTCTTTTATGGTTTTTGTTATGAGTGTTTGTATTTTTTTTTTTTTTTGCTTCCTGTTACTTTTAGGAATCAAAGCGCTTTGTTCAGTGGCAATCCTCCATTTGAGAATATTCCTTTGAGTGACAGACAGTCGCCGCCCCCTTCGGTAAGATTCTCAGAAAATGTTCAAATCACCGGTGTAATGTGAGAAACTAAATTGAGATATGATATGCAAGATGTGGACAGCCCTTGTATTTTATTGAATTTGGTGATTCAAGCCACAGAAACCATTGGCAACACAGGTGCCACTACATCACATAATGACATTCTTGACAATTTCGTGCTTTCTTTTTTTGTGGACGGACCTTTTTTGCATCAGCGCAATAATGCCCCCCCCCCCATGCACAAAATGAGTTGCAGAGATGGGAGAGGAAGAGATTGACTTGCATTCATAAACCTGACCTCCACCCAACTGAACCCCTGTGGGATTATGAGGCCTTGTCCCTAATATCAGTACCCACTAATGTAGTTGTGATTGAATGCAAGCAAATGCCACCAGCAATGTTCCGACATAGGTGCAAATTCACTAAAGTGCAAAGTGCCTAACGCTAGCGAAAATTATCCAGCGTGACGTCATTTCGCGATTTTGTGTACTAACCGTGTCCCTGGCGAAAATTTGCATAGATAGTAGACAGACTAGCGCAACTTCGCACCCTTACGTTAGGCAAGGTTGCGCACTGACGAAGGGACGTAACGCCGCTAATTCACTGAGATGCCCATTTTACTGATCGTTACCTCTTGTGCCAGACTTTACTACGACCTTTTCGAAGTTCAATACAATAGACAGGAGTTTGTCAAAAAAAAGTTGTAATTCCCAAAAAAATGCTGGGGTCTTTTACTTTTTTTAAGGGTGATAGTCTGAAATATAGCATACATTTTTTTGGGGTTACCCTCCTTCCCACCTACATTTCCTAACTCAACTATACAGTGGGCACGTGTGTAGGGCAAAATAACAACTATATTTTATTGGTTGAAGGTTTCCCAGGCGTGTGTAGTGTAATGTATTTGTGGCTACATATATGTCCATTGTACTTAAACTTTGCGCCGGATGCAAATTAGGCATCGCTAGCGTAAATTCGCTTTGCTTCACGAAGTAACGGTTGCGCAACTTCGCTACCTCTCCCCTCCTTGAGCAAAAATTTGCATTTTTTTAAATTAGCGGCTCCCTGGTGAACATTCACCTGCCAAAGTGTGGCAAATTGCGGCAAAGGCGTTGCTAGCGCATTTTCCGCACTTAGTGAATTTGCCCCGTAGAATGGAAAACTTCCCAAAACAGCAAAGGCTGTTATAGTATCATCAACTTAATGTAAATACCCTTGGCTTTGGAATAAGTCATTGGAAGGACTTTGTCCAGATACCTGTGGTCATATTTATTAGTGGACTGTTACATTAGCTGAGAAGTGAATGTACTTCCAAGTCTATCCCAGTAAGGAATCTGCTGCGGATATAACAGGGATGAGATTACTCTTTCTAAACTGAGAATATACAGTGTGTTATAAATTCCTATACTTTGCATCAAACAATTTCAGAGACTGCATATGACTGTGTGTGGAATGCATCTTATCCATTGTTTCTTTTGGGATTTGGCTACATTCCCAGGAGTTCCTACAAGAATCAGTCGGCTTGTTTTTAATGCCTGTAGGTGTAGGACATCTAAATTCAGAGAGTTATTGCTCACAGCCAGTAACGTGTTCTTAATTCCCCAAACCGAAAGTGCGGGCTGATAGAGTCCGCATTCCGGTTTGGGGTTCTAGTAGTTAAAAAAAAAAATTCCCCCTGTCTGTGCTGGCTTACTCGCACCAGGAGGGAACTACTAGGACCCCAAACCGGAATGCGGGCTCTATCAGCCCGCACCTTCGGTTTGGGGAATTTTTTTAGCCCCATACGTGCCCTTTAAGATATTATGGTCTGCCCTGGGTTTCGTACGATAATCTGAAGATTTGGGGCTTTTCTGTCATTTTCACAAAAAATTCCAACTTTTCGGTCAAATTGGAAAAAAACACGACAATCCAAAAAAGATGTGTTTTTTTCCTGACCCAATTTTTCTGAGTTTTTCAAACGAGAAGTCCATCTTCCCTGTGCAAAACCCCTCCCCCCTGGCCTA
>CM044444.1:90859522-90877075 GCA_024363595.1 Xenopus borealis
CAAATGCCCCTAAGTTGCTACTTACCCCTCAGCGCAGGTACTGACCATGGAGTTTGCAGGTGCCATCTTCTCTCCCCAGCCGTCTTCTTCTGGATCCATCAGCGACTGGCGATGCATGCGGAGCATTTACTGGTTCAGCTCTACTGCGCACTGATGGATCCAGGAAGAAGACGGCTGGGGAGAAGATGGTGCCATGGACAGAACCTGCACTGAGGAGTAAGTAGCAACTTAGGGGCACTTGCCCAGGGGGGAGGGGTTTTGCGCAGGGAGGGTAGACTTCCTTTAAATGATAAATAAGGGCAAATCACAGATTCTAGATTATTTGGGCTTTTTTTTTAATTTAAATCAGAAAAATTCAGATTTTGATAAATGGCCACCTTATTGTTGAACAAAACACAAGGTTTCTTGAGTGACTAGAAGTATTGGCACTCTCTCATCTGACCACAACCATCAGTGAACATCATATCTTTCCATAACCAAAAGCTGACCATACACATACTAACAAAGTATCCAAAGCACTTTGTACGATATCCATCATATGACAATTCTAACTATATCCATGCACTATGGATATCAGTTGGTTTATTGATCAGATCGCTTTGAACAGAATCTATATGGTAAATACGGCCCTGCATGCATATAATAAAGAAGAGCTGCAGTTCAAAGCAGAACAATAGAAAGGCAGCCAAAACTTGTATAACCTCTTGTACTTGAAGGCCACCATGCAGAGTCATCCCACATGTCCAGTGTCGGACTGGAGAGTCCGAGGCCCACCGGGGGTTCCAACACAGGGGCCACCACCCCTCTCTGGGCCCCAGCCACAACCACCCTCCTGGCACCCTGCACTGCTGCGTGTACATGTTCTCTCAGTCGGGTCCTGGAGCGGGAAGATCAGGAGGCTGCATGGGCAGCAGTGCAGGCAGCGGATGGGTATGAATCTGGGTCACTGGGGCCAGGACTGGACTGAGAATCAAAATAGGCCCTGGCATTTCAGGTACACAAGAGGCCCAATCAGCTCACACAGAGGCCCAAACAGCCCCCACCAGCCCACTAAATACTGACTTTCTATGGCACCTTATAGCAGCCCATCTGGCATTTGCCCTAACCCACAGATTGCCAGTCCGGGCCTGACTGGGGCCCACCAGTTTTTTTACCCGGTGTCCCGCCGACCCTGCATATATATTACACTCACAAAGCAGCAAACTGTGCTATAGGAAAGCTGTTTGAAATAAACCAAAATCCAATATCTTCTAAACTTACCTCCTGCCCCCAGTATTTCCCTACTATATTGTGTCAGGAATAACCAATATTGTGGGCTGATTTATGTGGTTACTGCATTACAGGGATTCCACCAAACAAAGAGCTAGTTTACAAAATGAAACGCAAACCGCTAATTTCAAGGTCCTGGTAAAAAAAAATAGTGTCCGACTAAAAGTGCAACCCAACAGCAATAGTTATAATAATATTATTATATATTATATAATAATAATAGTTATAGCTGAACTAGAAATGACATAAACTGGACTGTGACAGATGGTAGTTTTGAGGATTAGGTGCCAAGGTCAAATAAGGAACCAATGGCCAATGAATTGCTTAGAGAGGAGTGCAGATGAGGAAAGGCATCATCCACACATTGAATAAAACACATTGCATGAGACTGGATGGTACAAATACAGATGTGTAACGACCCCTGCAGCAAGGATAAGCTGGCCATGGATGTGTAGATTTGAAATTGTTGTGCAATGATGTTTTAGATTAACTATTTGTTTTTTTTTTTCTTCTTCTTCCATTATGTGCTGGATGGCTGCTCCTCATACACGGGGTCACCCAGTATTCTCCCAGCATGCGAACATCTTTTATAAGTGCAACCCCGGAAGAGACGGATACACCCTGCCGAACAGTTGTGGCATTCTAGTACAAATCCTTTTGCTGAACGCACCTTCCCTCCCTTGTTTTTTGACTAACAAAAAAATTAAAGACTGAGCTATTGTGCTCTTGATGGCGTTGGCAGGAACACGTGGGCACTGGAACCAACTGGTGTCCCCTTTGTACCCAATCCAATTACTTCTCTGTGGTGCCACGGCAATTTTTGTCTGACCGGTATCTCATTTTTTTTATTTTTTTTATTAGTTCATGTTTCGTTTACCTCGTCAGACTCTTATCACTTTGTTTTCCTTGTACAACATTCACTGGACCTCTCGAGTGACCTCCAAGGGGCCACCATTGGGCGTCTGTACAGAAGAGTTCTTTAGAAAGCCATGCAGAGGATGCCAAGTCTTTGTCAAGAGGGGGACTTTTAATTAAGGACAAGAAAAAAAGGAAATCATGAAACGAATAGTCTTTGTCTAACGTCCCATTAGTCCAACATGGGATTTAGATGACAGCAATAATACCTCCTGACTGGCAGATGAAAAATACATGACATGGGAGTGAAGAAGAAGCTGAATGAGCCTAAAATTAAGAACCTAGGACTTTGCTGCTGCACAACGCTCTTCTTCAAACTTGGATCGATTTTTAATTAGAAGGTTGTTAACACTAACTCATATTTTACAATGACTTGAAATAAAAAGGGAAAAACACTTTCTTTTATTTGTTTGTGTTTATGGCTGCAGTTTAATGGTCCAATATATATGAAGATGTATTAGAGCTGACTCTATTAAAATCACCAGACATCATGTCTCTCTACATGCAGGATTTGTGCAAAAGGCAGTTATATTGTTAGATTTTGTTTGTACTGGAATCAGTTACAGGTATGGAACCTGTTATCCAGAATGCTCGGGAGCTGGGGTTTTCCAGATAACGGACTTTTCAATAATTTGGATCTTCATACCGTAAGTCTACCAGAAAATCATGTGAACATTATATAAAACCTAATAGGCTGGTTTTTCTTCCAATAAGGATTAATTATATCTAAGTTTGTATCAAGTACAAGCTACTGTTTTATTATTACAGAGAAAAAGGAAATTTTGGATTATTTGATTATAATGGAATCTAGGGGTGACGGCCTTTTCGTATTTTGGAACTTTCTGGAGAGCAGGTTTCCGGATAACGGATCCCATACCTGTACTAATATATAGACTTTACTTTTAATACAAACAGCACTGCAGAGAGACGCCCTTTATGGAGGGCCATCATTAAAGCACATGGTGCCTATATAAATGTATTAAAATTTCTTTAAGAAGAGCGTCATTTCCAAGCAATGGGTCTCTCAGAGGGTTCACATGTGGAAGTATGAAGGACTATTATGGAAATAAAGGCATGAATGGAAATTAGATTGAGACTCTAGTGTGGGGGTGTCCAAACTGCGGCCCGAGGGCCAAATGCGGCCCAGGATGGATATGAATGCGGCCCAGCTTGAAACGCTCAGTTCCCAAGAAAACATTGTGCTGCAAAGGATATAGGAGGAGGGGGACTCTGCCCATTTCCCAGATAGTAATAATAATATAATTATAAGTCTATTTAATATCCAGGTATCCCTTATTCCAGTGTATAGCTCCATCTGGGTTTTTTTGTGTGTATTTTCTTTACTTTTACAATTCAAAAGTGTTTGTGTATTTCAGGTGTGGCCCCCAGACAATTTTTCTTCTTCCACTGTGGCCCTCGAAGCCAAAAGTTTGGACACCCCTGCTCTAGTGGGAAAGTGTATACATTGTATTTGATATCCCAGCACTATATTAAGCTGAATGGTAAAGATCATTGTAAAGGGGGACTGGACAAGAAGTCTTGCAATTTGCTTTGCCCCATCTAAATGCATCAGACATTAGGAAATAACACATGTACTCGGCATTTCTGGGTGGCAGCTACTCATGCATGATACTCGGGTATCACGGAAAGCGATTTGGTCAGTTCCCGGTACTGAGATTGAATAGTGTACAGAGAACAGAGGAAAAAATACAGAGAAGAAAGGAGGCAAGCTATTACTTATGCCCCTGGAAGAGAGACGGCACATAGATACTGTTTCTGAGCAAGTCAGCTTGCAATAAATCAGAGAATGAGAGAACATATCAGGATAAGGCAAATTGAAAGGGATCATATACTGTATGAGATAAATTAGAATCATATATGAGATAAATCTGAGATAAAAGATCAGACAAAAATGATCTGAAGGCTTTTTTGTATTTACAATGTAAGTTAGATCAAACAGCAGTGGTGTAGCTAGATGTTGCTGGGACCCACAACAAGTGGCCCCCAACATATCCAAAGGTTGTCCTGTTTTACCAGTATATATTGAAATTAGGGAGTTGTGGGAGCCCCTATACCTCCTGGGCCCCCTGCAGCCGCAGGGTCTGCCTCCTCTGTAGTTATGCTTCTGTCAAACAAGTGAAACCTTTCTCTGCTGGTAGGTGCACTGATGATCTTAGGGCAGTGGCACACGCAGCTACTGGGGGAAATTAGTTGCCCGGTGACAAATCGCCTCTTTTTCGGGTGACTAATCTCCCCTAAATGCCTTCCTGCCAGCTAGAATGTAAATCGCTGGCAGGGTGGCACTCTGAACACTTAGGGCTGGACCACACGGGAAGATTTCAGGGAAATTAGTCGCCTGGCAACTAATCGCTGCTTCTTTGGGGCGACTAATCTCCCTGAATGGCTTGCCCGTGTCTCGCGCCATGTCTTGCGGCAGCTAAACTATAAGTTGCCTGCACCCATTTCACACGCGGCGCTGCGTTTTTCGAAGTAGAGACAATTTTCAGCGACTTAGCGCCGTGTGTGAAATAGGCACAGGCTTACGGGCGCGAGACATGGGCAAACAATTCAGGGAGATTAGTCGCCCCAATAAAGCGACTATTAGTTGCCAGGTGACTAATCTCCCTGAAATCTTCCCATGTGGTCTAACCCTTAGTTTTCCAAAGTTGGCCAAAGTTTCCTCATGAAGCAACTTCAGAAAACGAAGCGTTCCGAGTGCCATCCGGGAAGGAATTTAAGGGAGAAAAAGTTTTGTTGATGTATGTGACCCACTATCCCAAGAGGTGAATTTCTGGGAATGATGTAGAGGGCGATAAACAATTTGCAATTGGTTTCCAAGTTTTTGAACAGCCCCCCGGATTAATGTACCTTAGTCCCTGCTGCAAGTCTGCTCTGGTTTCTGTGTTATCAGCAGCTTGTTTCACCTTCTTCCTGGTGCAGAGTGAAGCCCCGCCCTAAGCTAGTTTCCCCAAGCAAAAGGTGCTGCACACACTGGTCTCTGCTATGTCATAGTATGCAAATGATCTCCAGGACTAGTCACAGAGATAAGGTCAGCTCAGTAAGCTATGGGGCGGGGCTTCACTCTGCACCAGGAAGAAGGGGAAACAAGCTGCTGATAACACAGAAACCAGAGCAGACTTGCAGCAGGGACTAAGGTACATTAATCTGGGGGGCTGTTTAGAGCAAATTTACAGATAGAAAAAAAAAGGTTTACTTGTTCTTTAAACCGGTGGCCTGTATCAAAGTCAATGGGGCCCTTTCCCCCCTTCCCTCTCGCCAGATGCACCAGACAGGGGTGCCCATTATCCCTGCTGTTCTTTGTGATAGCGATCGAGCCTTTGGCTATTAGCCTCCGGCAGTCCCCGGTGGTAGGACTTAAATATGGTGGATTGGAGGACAAGCTTGCACTGTACGCTGATGATCTCCTCCTCTTCCTTGAGAACCCAGGGGCCTCTCTACAGGAGGCGCTCTCAATCATTGAAGAATTTAGCTCACACTCCGGGCTGACAATAAATAAATCTAAATCAGTAATTTTCCCCATTGACCATATACCAGCCCATCCCCCTACTACCCAAGGACTGGAGTGGGTGACGAAATTTAAATACCTGGGCATCAGTATCTCCTCTGAGCACGACCAATACATCCAAGATGATATTGCTCCAGTTATCGATCAATTTAAAACTGCGGTGACGGTGTGGTCTCGCCTCCCCTTCACCCTATGGGGCAGAGTCAACGTGTACAAGATGCTATACCTGCCTAAACTGTTCTACAAATTACATAATTCCCCTGTTTGGATCCAGCAAAGTCAATGCCATCCTAACTCCTTTCCTGTGGGCCAATAAGACCCCACATATATCTCAGACCTCTCTGACAGCCCCAATAGGTAAAGGTGGTTTAGCCTTGCCCCACCTACGTCACTATTTCCTTGCCACCCAAATCCACCACATTCATAGCTGGTTTCATAGGGATGTAGATGACCCAGGTCTCCTGATACTGGCTGCAAGACTGGGCTCATTGGAAGCACTCATAAATGCTCCATATAGACATCTGAAAGATTATAACAATTGCCCAACCACCATATCTACCCTGGTTAGAGCATGGAGAAGTGCATGCTCACACAATGGTCATAAGTCCCCTTTAATCACCCCCATCCTGCCCCTATGGAGAAATTCCAACCTACCACATCTCAAATCCCTTCAAGACTATGTATATTGGACACAGGTGGGCCTGAAATACCTAGGAGACATTCTAGTAAACCAGACATTTCCCACATAACAGCAACTTAAGTTACAACTTAATAAACCAGACCTGCAACTGTACAGATACTTTCAATTTCGCCATGCTTTCAAAGCTCAGTTCTTGTCTCTGGAGATAACATATAATATTCCCCCAATTGAAGGGATACTTCTAGATCCTGGAATAAAAAAAGTTAACATCCAGACTATATCAGGCAATCATTACCTCAATCCCACCGCCCTTCAGGGGGGCCCAGCAGCGCTGGCAAAAGCTAATACCCACACTGAGTGAGGAACAATGGAGCGAGGCCACTGAGAATATCTAGGCAGACTTAATCTCCCTGCGAGATAGGCTGATCCAATACAAATTTACCCACCAGTTATATATCACCCCAAAAAAGCTCCAAAAAATGGGCAGGCACCCAGAAGCCGAGTGTCCGAAATGTCAGACACCAGGGGCATCCTTTTTGCATTTAGCATGGCAGTGCCCCTCAGTACAAAGCTTCTGGCAGCAAGTTATGACCTACTTAACTGAAAACCTGGCCCTTCCTAATGTGTGTTCCCCAGAGTCCTGTCTGGTGGAGGATCTAGTACCTTTTAATAAAACTAGGTCACTGATGCGGACAACCCTGTACTTTGGGAAAAAACTGGTTCTAATGAAATGGATAAGCACAAATTCCCCTACAATTACACAATGGGTAAATCTAATTAGCAAAGCTCTTCCCTCTATCAAGCTTACATACCTGGCCCGGGGGCACCCAGACAAATTTGATAAGATATGGGGCCCATGGCTAGACCTCAATCTAATAGAGCTACCTGAACAAAGATCCGTTTAACCTACGGGTGGTTTGTGGAAGGGATAGGATGGTAAGACACTTGTATGAGTACATGTATGTAAATTGAAGCATAAACCTGTCTGTAAACCTACCCTGGTGCACACTCCCGAAGGGATCACTTGTGACATCAAATGCTAAATCTTAATTTCGCAAACCAAGTTTGCCTTATTTTATGTTTTGTTGTGTAATTACTGTAACTTGCAAAAAATAAAATAAAGACTATAAAAAAAATAAATGTGGCTAAAAATGCCATATTTGATATAATGATCTTAACTGCACCAGCCTAAAGTGTCTCAATAGCAGCAATGATCCAGGACTTCAAACTTGTCACAGGGGGTCACCATCTGGAAAGTGTCTGTGTTCTGAGGGCTCTAAGTAGCTGGTTGCCTTGGGCTGGTACAGAAGCCCCAAAACATAATGTACAATGTCTAGCTACTTCTTTAGTTAGGCTTTAGTTCTCCTTTAAAGCTACACTACTTTATGTGTATTTAGATTTCTAATAAACACAAGCAAGACTTTGAAGCTTACTGGTACTGATCGCACAGTGGATGTATCAGGAGCACAAGTTAAATGCAAGTTTTAGAAATCTCTTGAGAGGTGCCAACTATTTTTTTCTGTGCCCAAGTCTTAGTTGTCAGCTGTACTTTGATCCATTTTACTGATCTGCAAGACAAGAGGTTCCATACGCAGCTTCTTGGTTCCATGGCCAAGTCGGAAATGAGCTGCACGCTTTTCCTTCTTAAAATCTTTTTCTGGGTCTTCCAGCACCATGGCCACAGGATTCTTCTTTCGCTTTTTCTTGTTGAAAGCTTGGTCGCTTCTAACAGACACAGATAGAAATAAAAGGATTAAAGGTATAAATCCAACAGTATTAAATGCCATCAATAACTAAGGGAATCTAAAACATCAAAATTGAATTTTGCAACTGACAAGTTAAAAAAAAAATTAATGGTTTGAGATGCAAACAATTCTATACGCCATCAAGTGCAACAGCTTTCTTTAAAGGCCTGTGTTGCAGACTCCAAGGGGCAGATTTATCAAGGGTTGAAGAAATTAGAATTCTCAAAATTTTTATAGATCAAAACTGTCAAATTTCTCCAAAATCGATTGAGTTTTTTTTTTAATTTTTTATCCGATTTCAAGATTTATCATACTCCAGCCCTTTAAGAACTTTGCCACCTCGGTTTTAATTCAATTCTAATTTTCAGGTAATTTAAATTTGTCAGGATTAAAAAAATAAATAAATTATATTTTACTAATAAATTTCAGTCAAATTTTTGGGAGTTTCGGGTGTTAAAAAAAAAAATATGAAAAATACCTGAATTCGAAATTCAACCCTTGATAAATGTGCCTCCAAGTCTAATCTAAAGCACAGCAATAGAGTCAAATCTATTAAAGTGCTAAAAAATGAATGTCAACTGCAAAAGTACAGAAGAAAGAGCATGGCGCACATTTACATCTGCTTGTCTCTGGGTTTAGAATCAGTTTGAAGATGATATTTTTATGGAAGATGTATGTTCTAGATCAGGGATCCCCAACCTTCGGAACCCGTGAGCAACATTCAGGAGTAAAAGGAGTTGGGGAGCAACACTAACATCAAAAATGTTCTTGGTGAGCCAAATAAGTGCTGTGATCGGCCATTTGGTAGCCCCTATGTGGCTTGTCAATCTACATTCAGGCCCTGTTTGGCAGTACACTTGGTTTTTATGCAACTAAAATTTTCCTCCAAGCCTGGAATTCAAAAATAAGCACCTGCTTTGAGGACAATGGGAGCAACATTCAAGAGGTTGGGGATCACTGTTCTAGATCAATGAAGAGGTATACCTTTGAAAAAAAAAAGTATTTGTAAGTAGTTTCTGCAAACCAACCATCCCCCTGTCGGATTATGGCACTTGAAGCCCCTCTGTTTTCCATAGCAGATGGGGTATCTATTCACTGTAAAGCAAAGGAATCTAAGGCCCCAGAACCCACATAAATACATTGGAATCTCATGCCAAATAGGAGGATATGCATTCCCTTTAAGCAAATCCATATTTAACATATACAAATACTTTTACTTTGTGTTATTGGGTTATAAAGAACATTGGTGATAGGGGTGCTAGTCAAATGTCAATGACAGGATTTCTACTCAGTTGACGGCAAAACTTAATTTGAAAAATAATCCAACATACCTTTTGCCTCTTTGTAGTTTCCCTTGTCCTCGATCCATGTGTCCTCCTCGACCACGGGCTTTTTGGAATTTTCTTTGTCCATCTCGAGTTTCAATACCAGAATATGAGCTATCAGAGTCTGAATCACTGTGAAAGAAAATGGACAGTTAATGGGGCAGCATTTAAGGTGAAACTGCAAAAATCTGACATGTTTACTCAAACTATATATACCGTTTTTTTGGGGGAAAAAACAGTAGTTTTTAAATAATCCCATACATTGTCCAATGGCTTCTTCCACTGAGGGAGTCCATACTGTGACTATAACATGCAAATTAGTTCACAAGCATGCTCAGATTGTAGCACTGCCCTGAGTATTCTACCCAGAATGCCTAGCTTTAGTAAACGCCTCCACTAGAAGTATCACTAGATTTCCCTATCTTATCCACTGCTGGTGATGGCAATATGCAAATGAAGGGCACACACTAGCTTCCAGAAGGTGGCAGCACTACTGAACAGCAGATAACAGAAGTTTGGTTTAGCTTAGAAGGTTTATTAGGCAATCAAGAAATTTCAACTGAGCATGTGCGAGATTTCATAGCTGCAGTTGGCTGTGAAGATATAGGTAGGAGGAGTCCGTGAAATCCAAGATGCCTGCCTCAGCTAGAAATGCAGTGCAGATTTTGCAGAAGGTATATTGAGCTGATGATTTACATTATACAAACAATTCTGTTTTAAAAATTAGATTTCTTGAACTTATGGATTGCTACCACAAAGCTGGTGAGCTTGACTGTGTGATTATCTTTATTATTCTGTTGTACTTTATCCCAAACACTGTCCCACTGACTAACACAACAGAGGCAAGAGGGCATATATATAAGGATATAGCAGTAGGGAAACAGTTTGCTGTAACTGATGTTAGGTCTCTTTACCTGCATCTGTATCACCTGTGGGGACAATGGGAAGTGGATCTGGATCGTGATCTAGAGCCTGTGCTTGAAGAGGAGCTGGTTTCTTTCATGAAGACGTTTCTGTTTCCAAACTTTGTAATAAAGCTGCCACAGCCTCTAAGTGTTCGTGCACTGGTGCTGTTACCCATTGGGTAATGGTAATGCTGCTGCCACGAGGAAACTGAAGAGTAGTTTGTTCCAATCGTTTCTTTTCAGGCTCTCCTTCACACTATCTTTCCTTTATAACAAAACAAATTTGTGAAGTTGTTTCAAGTCATTTCGAAATTATAAAACAGATTTATTTTAATAAAAGTTAATTTAAGTAGATTAAAGGGCAAGGAAAGGCAAGGAAATAAAATCCCATTTTTGCTTTCTTTAATGAAAAATAAATATATCTCCAATATACTTTAATTTAAAAATGTGTACCGTTTTTATAAGAAACCTGACTGTCTGCAGTGAAATTCTCCCTTCATTTACTGCTGTTTATAGAAATTGTCAGAGGGTCCCTAACTTCTGGCAGGGAAACAATCATACTTATGAACAGCAGGGGGAGCCCCCCCCTTACTTCCCAGCCATGCAGAACTCAAGCAGCTTTGTTTTTGATCATTTATGATGATCCCTAAAAAGCCCAGACCACACTGAACATGTGTATGTAGTCTAGTCTAATTTTACCCTGGTAGCGGCTCTCTATTCCAGTCTATGGTATAGGCAGATCCATCTTGTAACCTGGCTTGTAAAACTTCTTTAAGAAGTTTCTCTGTTCTTTCCTTATCCTCTTCTGTTTCACATGCTGTAAAGCACCGTTGCACATATTCTTTCATGGCTTGTGGCCAATCTTCAGGCATGGTATTACAAAAGTTTGGGAAAGTTCTGAAACAGAAAGGTCATCTATACATCCTTGAATATCTCCACTTTTTATAGTGATTGGCTGAAAACATCATCATAAGCATTTGAAAGGATAATTCATCTACCAAAGACAAGCCAATGTAACATAGTAACATAGTAAGTTAGGCTGAAAAAAGACTCGCGTCCATCAAGTTCAACCTTTTTTTTTTTTTAATTTTAACTGCCTAACTGCGGATAGAGGATGGATAGCGCTGAGACTTGTACTTTTAGCAAGCTTAGAGCTAGAGCTACTGGAGCATCACTATTAACTGGTGCTTTTGTAAAAAAAAAATGTTTTCCCATGACAGTATCCCTTTAAATGCATTAGTTAATAGTGCTGCTCCAATAGACTTCTGCACTGAAATCCATTTCTCAAAAGAGCAAACAGATTTTTTTATATTCAGTTTTGAAATCTGACATGGGGCTAGACATATTGTCAATTTCCCAGCTGCCCCAGTCATGTGACTTGTGCCAGCACTTCAGGAGGGAACTGCTTTCTGGCAGGCTGTTGTCTTTCCTTCTCAATGTAACTGAATAGTACGCAGTGGGGCATGGGTTTTACTATTGAGTGCTGTTCTTAGATGTACCAGGCAGCTGTTATCTTGTGTTAGGGAGCTGTTATCTGGTTACCTTCCCATTGTTCTGTTGTTAGGCTGCTGGGTGGGGGAAAGGGAGCGGGTGATTTCACTCCAACTTGCAGTACAGCAGTAAAGACTGATTGAAGTTTATCAGAGCACAAGTCACATGACTTGGGGCAGCTGGGAAATTGACAATATGTCTAGCCCCATGTCAGATTTCAAAATGAAATATAAAAAAATCTGTTTGCTCTTTTGAGAAATGGATTCCAATGCAGAATTCTTCTGGAACAGCACTATTAACTGATACATTTTGAAAAAAAAAATTTTCCCATGACAGGATCCCTTTAAGGTACGAACAAAGGAATTATTATATTGTAATGATCAGATATTATAACTCAGCGGTTTCCAAACTTTTTTGCGCCGCCTACCAAAAACTGCACAAACAGTATTATAGTCTTTATCGCAATCAGTAGAAGGTTGTTGTTATGGCAATGGCCCATTAGGGAGCTGGTATTGCAGGTAATTATGGGATTGCAGCAATTATAGACTGGAGCTGGGACTAGGGGTGGCCGAGTTTTACACAGCCCACGGCCTGGTGGTTGGGGACCCCTGTTCCAACATCACAGTTACTTTACGCCAACCCAACAAATTTCCAATCATACCTGGAAAGAAACAGCCAATCACCATGGTAAATAGCAATCGTCAGGATCAACCCCAAAATGTATCCCAAATCAACTTAGAAGTATGTCTACACTAGTGATGGGCAGACTAACCCAATTCCTGCGGGACCCATGGGTTTACCTGCAGTTCTGGCTGAATTCTGGCCATGTGTGGGTCAACACTGAGGGTACAATACCGTACTTTCGTATTTTCCCAGATATACACACACACATCCAACCGCCCGCTGTAATATCACAAAAGGGGTATCATTTATTTTTAAAGGGATTCTGTCATTTTTTTTTTTTGGTTTACTTTTCATTTCTGAATTACACTGTTTACTTTGCAAATAATTCACTCTACTATTTAAAATTTTATTCTGAACCAACATATGTATTTTTTAGCTGTAATATTGGTTTGGAGGCAGCCATGAGCTGTGAGAAAGAGCCAGCACTTCAGGATGGAACTGCTTTGAGCTATTGTTTCTTCCCTTCCCACTGAAGTATACAGCGACTTGGGTCAGGCTCCCACCTTTGCAAACAAATCCTTCAGCAGAGGTGTCAAGTAGAACAATGGGAAGGTAACCAGATAGCTGCTGCTGTTAGGCTGTTGGGGGGGGGGGGTTGTGATACCACTCCAATTTGCAGTACAGGAGTAAAGAAGTGAAGATTATCAGAGCACAAGTCACATGAAATGAGGGATCCTAGGAACTAACAATATGTCTAGCCCCATGCCAAATTTCTAAATTAAATTTCAGAAAAATGTTTGCTTGTTTAAAAAAAAGGATTTCAGTGCAGGCAATTTGGAGCGATTTTAAAAATCGTGCCGCTCCGTGTGGACACGCGCCGGCGCTTTTAAGCCTCACCGGTCCTAGCTATTCGGGGAGATTCGGGGGCGATCCGTCGTGGCGAGAAGTCGCCAGGCGACGGATCGCCCCCGAATCTCCCCGTCTGGACTAGCCCTAAAGGTAGACAAATTGGTTGCAGGGAGTGGTTAAAAAAATTAAGTGGTGATTGCTACCCTGAGCATTATTGTGGCAGCGCTACCAATATGTTTTTTTTATATTGCAGCCAGTCATTTTTATTGCTGCTTTAAAGTATCTTCCTCCCTCCCCCTCTCTTAGCGGCTCCCGGTACTTCTCCCTTACCACCTCTCTCTCTCCTCAGCTCTTGTTCCCCTCTCCGTTACCGGCTCTTGCGTCCTCTCCCTTAGCAGCTTTCTCTCTCCCCCTCCCTCACAGGTTCTGTCACTCCCCAGCTATATACATATCGCCGGTAACAGAGAGGGAAGCAAGAGCAGGGGAGGGAGAAAGCTGCTAAGGGAGAATGAGGGAGAGCTGGTCCTGAATCTGCAAATGTGAATGTAAAGCAGGGTGGGAGAAACCAGCAGCACCGAGAAGGGCCCTAACATGACAAGGCATCAAGATGACATCACCAAATAGCCCCGCCCATGCCTGCACGCCCTATCCTTCTCACTGGCTGTGGAAAAGCAAGAGGCGGCCCTGCACGCAGCGCGGATGGATCACGTCACAGGAAGCCTGGAGAGAGGGAGGGGCAACTTCAGTTTTCAAGCAATTAAGTAGGGATGCACCGAATCCAGGATTCGGTTCGGGATTCGGCCAGGATTCGGCCTTTATCAGCAGGATTCGGATTCGGCCGAATCCTTCTGCCTGGCCGAACCGAATCCGAATTTGCATATGCAAATTAGGGCCAGGGAGCTAAATCACGTGACTTTTTGGCACAAAACAAGGAAGTAAAAAATGTTTTCCCCTTCCCACCCATAATTTGCATATGCAAATTAGGGTTCGGATTCGGTTCAGTATTCGGCTAAATCTTTCGGGAAGGATTCGGGGGTTCGGCCGAATCCAAAATAGTGGATTCGGTGCATCCCTACAATTAAGCCTAAAGTTGACCCTAAAGGTATATAATAAAACATTTTCCCTTCAATTTTATGGTATGAGTAAATGGATTAATGAGGAGTAAAAAATTATGGTATATGTCCCCTTTAAACAAGGATTTCCTTTTTGTCTGTAATAATAAAACAATACCTTTTACTTGAGCAAAACGAAGATCTACTTAATCCTTATTGGAAGCAAAACCAGCCTATTTGGGTTAATTTAATGTTTACATGATTTTCTAGTAGATTTAAGTTATAAAGAACCAAATTATGGAAAGATACCTTATCCGGAAAACCCCAGGTCCTGAGCATTCTGAATAACAGGTCCCATACCTTTATTTAACTGGTTTTCATTTATTGGCCAGATTATTGTTCAGGTTTCACAAGGCTAAAAACCGAACAGAAAGTTGAGGCCAGAACAGGCCATAGAAAAACCAAACAGGTGGCAACCCTATGCAGAAGCAGGCCTGAAACCAGGGGCTTTGGGGCCGCCCTCTTATCATTAGCGGGTGTTGGATGCAGGCGACTAATCTCTGGAATTTTTTTTTTTTTTATAGTTTTTGAGTTAATGCTCTGTAAGGCTATATTGTATTGTTAATATATTATTGTATTGTATTAATTATTTAGCCATCTTCTATTCATATTCTAGCCTCTTATTCAATGCATGGTTGCTAGGGGAATTTAGACCCTAGCAACCAGATTGGAGCACTGCTGAACAAAAAGCTAAAGAATTCAAAAACCATAAATAATACAAAATGAAAACCAAATGCAAATTGCCTCAGAATATCCCTCTCTACATCATACTAAAAGATAATTTTTGAACAACCCCTTTAAAGGGGTTGTTCACCTTCAAATTAACTTTTTTTTTTTTAAAAGGTTTTTATTTATGCATTTATAACATAAAATACAACATTGAACAATACAACATTGGTTCAAGTATAATGTAGAGAGTGATATTCTGAGACAATTTGCAATTGGTTTTAATTTTTTATTGTTTGTAGTTTTTGAGTTATTTAGCTTTTTATTCAGCAGCTCTCTAGTTTGCAGTGTCAGCAATTTGGTTTCTAGGGAACAAATTACCCTAGCAACCCTGCATTGATTTGAATAAGAGACTGGAATATGAATAGGAGAGGGACTAAATAGAATGATAAGTAATAAAAAGTGGCAATAACAATACATTTGTAGCCTTACAGAGCATTTGTTTTTAGATGGTGTCAGTGACCCCCATTTGCAATTGAAAAATAAATAATGAAGACCAATTGAAAAGTTTCTTAGAATTGGCCCTTCTACAATATTCTAAAAGTTAATTTGAAGGTGAACCATCCCTTTAACTTGCATTAGAGTCCTACATGGGTCAGATTTTTGCCCCCACCCGTACCTGTCATCTTCCGTGTCCATAGAATGGGATTGCCACCTTTTCCTGAAAAAAATACCGGCCTTCCTATATATTTAACTTTTTTCCTATTAATAACATTGGGATCAACCATCAAAAATACCGGTCAGGCCGGTAAAATACCATACGCAACTTCTGCATAGTAAACCAATATTTGCATTGGTCTCTGCGTGTAATCACAAGCCAGCCCTAAAATATTTTCTGCTTCTTCTCTGTAATCTGATCAATGCAGTTCCTGGAAAAAAAGTTATCTGGAAATTGGCCACATATTCTGACATTAGAGGCAGCATTAGCCAAAGCTCATACTACACTCCCTAATTTAGTTCACATTCACTCAGTAAAAAACTGCAGTATCCCATAAACATAGCCTACAATTTTTCAGTACGCGCACAAAGTTTCAGCACAAGTGAAATCTGTATTTTTGCGGCGAAATACACAGTGAAATTGTGAAAATGAAGTCAATCAGGTAATATTTCCTACTAATCACAAAGGAAGTGAATTTACCTTACAATTGCTTAAAGGGCAAGGAAAGGCAAAGAAATAAAATCCCATTTTTACTTTCTTTAATGAAAAAGAAATCTATCTCCAATATACTTTAATTAAAAAATGTGTACTGTTTTTATAAGAAACCTGACTGTATGCAGTGAAATTCTCCCTTCATTTAGTGCTTCTGGCAGGGAAACAATCACTTATGAACAGCAGGGGGAGCCCCTTCCTTACTTACCAGCCATGCAGAACTCAAGCAGATTTGTTTTTTGATCATTTATGACAACCCCCGACCACACTGAGCATGTGCGAGTCTTGATATTGCAGAGACGTCTAACAAAGTTACAAGATGACAGCCCCCTGTGGCCAACTTTGAAAGCATAAATCATTTGTTTGATTAGACTTGTGGTGCAGTAAGTTCATGTTTATGTTTAGTATACAAAATACTGCATTTCTAGCCTTATTCTATTTTACACTTTCCTTGCCCTTTAAAAAATAGCAATTTTTTTGTGATCCGAAGGCGTTTTTGTGTGGTCAAATAAATGCTAGAAAAATCAAGAATACATTTACAGATTTTATGTTTGCTCTTTTGTCATTGGATTGAGTCCAAGACTGGGAGCAGTCCTGCCTTTAGTCACTGGACCTGTGACTTGCCCCAGTCAGCAGTCATCTATAGAATCCATTATAATCACATAATCCACATTTTTAAAAACAATATCCCTTTTTCTCTGTAATAATAAAACAGTAGCTTGTACTTGATCCAAAATAGAATGTAAACTATATTACTGGATGCAAAACAATTAATATTTACATTATTTTTTTTTTAGTAGTAAGGTACAGAGATCCAAATTATGGAAAGACCCCTTATCTGGAAAGCCTCATGTCTCGAGCATTCTGGACAACAGGTCCCACGCCTATATATGGCCGTCTAGAGAGAAGCATTCTGTATGAGCACATCCCTATCAGAAAGCCTAACCGACTGCAGCTGAAGGAAGGGAGGGATATGTTTGTATAGTGTCTTCTCATTGGACTTTGATCAGATTTGACTGCTGTTGTTTGTGCAGTCATAAAAGTATGTTTGGAACAAGCCCTATGAATTGTACTGTAGCAGAAAAGGAAAGTGTCACAGTAAACAGAGTAACACAGTAAAACAGCCAGTTCTCTGCACTCTTTGGCCCAAATTCACTAGCGCTAATTCGCCAGCGTGACGTCATTTCGATGGTGTCAGTGACCCCCATTTGAAAGTTGCAAAGAAACAAAAGAAAATTGCAAATAATTAAAAAACTATGAAAAATAAATAATGAAG
>CM044444.1:90895564-90911621 GCA_024363595.1 Xenopus borealis
AGAACTTTATTTGCTTTAGTAGCTACAGAATGACACTGCCCAGAATTAGACAACTTGCTAAAATGGAGACTGGCCATTTTAAGAAAAATTTGGCACCAAAAATTCAAATCTGGCACTGAAAAGATGATGTCATGACAACCTGCGTTAAAACGTGCGCATCATGACATTCAGCGTCAAACACTGGCAACGCCCAGCCAGTGACTTCAGAGGAACTACACTTTAACAAAATCTCCCGGCACGTCTTGCATGGGGTTTTCCAGATGATGGATCTTTGAATCTCCATACCTTAAAGTGATATTGACACTAAAAAACTACTTTTTAAAATATGAATGTACATATAAAGTTACCTATAGGTTATGCTGATTGTCTCTGTCTCTTGCTGAGAGGTCTGTTTTTGTAAATAATTGTTACTTGAAGTTCCTACACCTAACCGTTTTGTCAACCTGACCAGGCCCGGACTGGCAATCTGTGGGTTATGGCAAATGCCAGATGGGCTGCTATAATGTTAATGATTGTAAAGAATTAGAAAAAGGGAAACCCCGCTCGTAATTACGAAATCTAAAACTTCCCAGTAGTTAATTAGCACCCTTAATCATGAAAAGTTCATGTGTTGATACATCAATTAATTGAAAAAGTTCATTGAACACCCTCACCCAAACAATCAATTTACAAGTATAGTCCAACCCAATTGGACTTATAAAAATTTCTATTAAGGTAATACGCTTAAAATTCAGGTGCTGGAGAGAAAATTTTCTTACCAGCTAATTCATTGGATGGTGTGCAAATGTGAATAAATAAGGTGCAAAGCCATAAAAAGGAGAAGCTTAAAAAAGTGAATTCATTTAAATAGTGTAGTATGACCAGCATAAAAGGGGTTGGTTAAAAAATCCTGTAGTTAAAAATTGCACAAAGAATTGGAGAATTGGAAAAATTATAGAATGGTGGAGTTGTCCCAAAGAATAAATAACTGCCTGTAATTTTATTTATTCTTTGGGACAACTTAAAAAGGGTTTAAAGGGCTTAAAGTCCACCCCATTCCCCATAACTGAAGAATAGGAGTAGTTTACACCAGTCCCCAACTTTTTTTTACCTGTGAGCCACATTCAAATATAAATAGAGATGAGGAGCAACACAAGTATGAAAAAAGTTCCTGCCGTGCCAAGAAAAGGCCATGGTTGGTTGTTTGTTAGCAACGTTTGAGTTTTGCACCTAAAGCTTGCCTTCAAGTCAGGAGTTCAAAAACAAGCTCCTGCCTTGAGGCCACTAGGAGAAACATTCAATGGGTTGGTGAGCAACATGTTGCTTGTGAGACACTGGCTGGGGACCACTGGTATACACACATACATATTCATGTTGTTCATCATCCAGCCCCTCCAATATAGTCTCTAGTGTCACATCTAGGGTTTACACCCAGACGGTATTTTACCAGCCTAGCTGGTAAAACATTTGCCAAGGCCAGGACCAGTATTACAAATGTACCAACAATGTAGCTGCCGGTAAATCTGTAATAACCATATCAAAAGAACTTGGCCTGCCACCAATCTGCTCAAAACGTACCTTTTTTGAGTGTCGTGACTCCGCCCCTTTTGATGCCACAACACACCCCCTTTGACATCATGGTACGCCCCCTTTCTTCCTGCCCCCACCACAGTCCTTGAAAATGTTATTGAAAAGTGGCAACCCTAGTCATGGCCCTGCAGATAAGCAATACTGGAGCAAATGGCAAGGGGGCACCCAAGACAAGTAAACCCCCCAGCAGGGTGTGAAGCATGTGGGACACCACCATTGTGTGCAAAGTCCACCACTCCCTCAGCAGTCAGAGTTACAGAAACTCAAACTAGGGCTAGTCAGGCAATATAGGTATGTGCCTAGCACCCCTTATACACACACACACCTTTGCTTCTTAGGCTTGTGCCTCTTCTGACTATCCATAGCTGCGACCCTGTACATAAGGAATGTTCTATGCAAAAAACAAGTACTGTTCATTTTTTACTTTGTGTTTCAGGGAAATAAATGGAAGGTAACTCCACTATAATGCATGTTATTCCACTTGAGCTGCATAGAGAATGCTCACTAAGTCCTATTGCTTCCATTAACCTCTCGAATATAAAGTCTATTGCCATGCTAGGGGTACAGCTCCGAGGGGCTATATTCATCACTACTTGTGCCACAATCCTAGCAACCAATGGCAAGTAATCTCAAATTCAGGGTGACCTGCAGCATTGAATTATCTTCTGGAAGTGACCCACAGATGTGATCTAACTGCCTCAAGTCCCTTTGTATTAAATCTTCCTTTGGCACAAAGCTTGGCAGTAGGTAATAACTGGAAAAATACCATCCATTTAATAGCCCAATATAACAAGGAAAATGATAGTATTTATGCTGTTGGCATGCAAATGGAAAATCACGAGGCTCAGTGCTATTTATATATATTATTATACATATAATTATGTTACCTAATATGTGCACAGCTCTGGTTGGAAGTTGAAAAAAGTGAACATTTCTCTGTGTTTTTTTCTCTTTCAGCCACAGCATTTCCTTTTTTGAAATCTTCCTCTCTATGGCTGAACATATGCAGCCGTTTATTGCATTCCTGGGATACAAATTGCCCCATGTCACTGGAATGCACCAGCATATTCATGTGGATTTCCGGTGTCCTAAAGGGTTTTTGGAATTGCATCATTTATATTCATTTTATTATTAAAGGAGAAGGAAAGGCACTCGTTACTTGGGGGTGCTAAAAGTCAGGCACCCCCAAGTGACTGTATATACAGGTATGGAATCTGTTTTCCAGAATGCTCTGAATCATGGAAAGGCCATCTCCCTATGACTCCATTTTATTCAAATAATCCAGATGTTTAAAAACTATTTCCCTTTTCTCTGTAATAATAAAATAGAACCTTGTACATGATCCAAACCAATATATACTTAATAATTATTTGAAGGAAAACCAGCCAATTGGTTTTATTTAATGTTTACATGATTTTCTAGTAGCCTTAAGATTTTAAAGGATAAGGAAACCTTCAAAATAAGTGAATGTAAAATTGATGAGGGGGCTATTCTAAGTACTTTTGCAATGTACATTCAACATTTATTTTGTTTTTATTCCAAGATATGATGGGATACATGAACTGTTAATATGAATGAATGCTGTTACAACAGCGCCACCTGCTGGTCAGTTTCCCACCAGTCTGACCAGCAAGTAGTCAAGGAAGTTGTCAGGAGAAAGAAAAAGGCTGCTCTGATCTTCTTCTGATTAGGAAAGATGTGAGAAAGGTTTCTCATTTTATTCCCAAGCAGAAGAACTTCAGGCTCTTTCTATCTCCTGACAACTTCCTTGACTACTTGCTGGTCAGACTGGATGGGAAACTGACCAGCAGGTGGCGCTGTTGTAACAAAACTCATTCATATCAGTACATGTATCCCTTAATACAGTGATCCCCAACCAGTAGCTCGTGAGCCACATGTTGCTCCCCAACCCCTTGGATGTTGCTCCCTGTTGCCTCAGAACAGGTGCTTATTTTTAAATTCCAGGCTTGGAGGCAAGTTTTTGTTGTATAAAAACCAGGTTTCCTACCAAACAGAGGCTCCTGTGCCAGTCCACATAGGGGCCAGTCAATAACAACCCTTATTTGGCACCATCCAACATTTTTCATGCTTGCTCCCCAACTTTATTTACATCTGAATGCTGCTCACGGTTGGAAAAAGGTTGGGGACCCCTGCATTAATATCTTGGAATCTAAAAATAAATAAATAATGGACATTACAAAAGTGCTTAGAATACTTTAGATTCGGATGAACCCCGAATCCTTCCCGAAAGATTCAGCCAAATACTGAACCGAATCCGAACCCTAATTTGCATATGCAAACTATGGGTGAGAAGGGGGAAAACATTTTCCACTTCCTTGTTTTGTGCCAAAAAGTCATGTGATTTCCCTCCCTGGACCTAATTTGCATATGCAAATTAGGATTCAGATTCAGTTCGGTCAGGCAGAAGCATTCGGCCGAATCCGAATCCTGCTGAAAAAGGCCGAATCCTGGTAGAATCCCGAACCAAATCCTGGATTCGGTGCATCCCTAGTAAGATAATATAATCATTTGGAAATGTCTAACTTTTGGCACCCCCTTATTTAAATATGCCTTGCCTTCTCCTTTAAAGGGGGAATTCAACCCCACCCCCACCCACCCCCTCGTAGCCCCCCCCTCCTCCCCCTGGGGTTTGCAGAGTTTGTGATTTGGTATTTGCCTGCACAAACCCTTTCCTGTTGGCGGGTAAGCTTTCTGCATGAAATCCTATTAGCTCTTATTTCTAACTATACTTTATGTCACTTGATATATCTAGGAGGCTGGAATGTAGGAAATATGCCCACCCGTTGCTTTGTGGCTTACATTGACAGCCAATCATAGCTGCCCTGGCCTCTATACAGAGCAGAGAATGCAGGATATCACTATAACAGGTTCCTTTATAGATTTTTCAGCGGAATGGGTGTGTTCTATTTTTCCATGTGCAAACTATTCATATCAGTCTTCTTGTGGTTAACTTGGGATCTGCTTGTTATTTTTTCATGGCTGGAAAACTATTTGAGAATTTGTGCCTGCTGTGTAAATACCTGGCCTGACTCTACTTAGACTGACTTCAAGCTCTCATTTGTCTTTCACATACTTTATTACTCTGTTGCGCAGACAAAGTCGCAGTTCCAGACATTCTTTCAGCATGAGAAGCCGCTGTTCTGTAGAGACCAAAGCAATGGGTTGGATAAGGGAGACAGTGGGCAAACTGCAGACTTCCAGCTGTGGATGTTTTGATCGGGGATATTAATTTGACTATATGGACCCATTGCTTTTTGCAAGGCGAAACTAACAGACCTTCATCTTGGGTTTTACATTAGTTGCTAATTGCATTTTAGCCGATGTGGCCATTTAAATTGAATATGTCACGTGCAGCTTATGCAGATTTTTTTTTTTATTAATCCTTTTTGTAGTTTTAATAAAAATATATTCTCAACGTACTGTCTGTGCCTATTTTTGTATGTTAGATGTCCCTGCTATGGAGATTTCGATAGAGGTTGCCATGCCCCAGACCGGCGATATGTTATTCAAAAGAACAGTAACACGAAAAACGGAAAGTGTCTTTAAGAAATGACAATATAATGCACTGGTTCCTTGCACTAAAATTGGTGTGTTTGCTTCAGAAACTGTAGTTTATATCAGTGATCCCCAACCAGTAGCTCGTGAGTAACATGTTGCTCTCCAACCCCTTGGATGTTGCTCCCAGTGGCCTCAAAGCAGGAGCTTATTTTTGAATTACTGGCTTAGAGGCAAGTTTTGGTTGTATAAAAACCAGATGTCCTGCCAAACATTCTCTCCTGTAGGCTGCCAGTCCATATAGGGGTTACCAAAAAGCCAATCAGAGCTCTTATTTGGATTTTTTCATGCTTGTGTTGCTCTCCAACTCTTTTTTAAATTTAAATGTGGCTCACAGGAAAAAAAGGTTGGGGAACCCTGCCTTGCCTTAGATGTTGCTCCCAGTGGCCTCAAAGCAGCTTCTTGTTTTTGAATTCCTGACTTGGAGGCAAGTTTTAATTGCATAAAAACCAGGGGTACTGTCAAGTAGAGTCTGCTGTAGACTTCCAGTCCACATAGGGGCTACCAAATAACCAATCACAGCCCTTAGTTGGAACCAGCAGGAACTTTTTTCATGCTTGTGTTGCTGCCCAGCTCTTTTTCATAATTTCATTTGACTGTGACTCACAGATAAAAAAGGTCGGGGATCCCTGGTTTATATAAACAAGTTTCTATGCAGCCAAAGGGGCAGCTGTTGAAGCACAGGCTACACAATGGATAACTTATCAGTTCTGAAAAATCCCATTGTGTATGACAGAGGTTTTCTACGGTGTATCCTGCGCCCTTTCTCAGCTTTGAATGGCCACCCCCATGGTCACAAAGCAATTTGTTTATATAAACTATTGTAGAGTTTCTGAAAACAATACAACAGTGCATTTTACTTGCATTACTTTTTTCGGCAAAGCAAAATGGGAAAGATTCACTCTGTCACTCACTAATAACCAGGTCTGTAGCATCAGCTTATATTACAGGGGAACCTCATTTTCTGCTGGATAATTAGTGACGACCCCTAAGCTTAGCTTCTCAACAGCTGCTCAGAGCCCACTGAGCATGTGAGTGTCACAGACACTTTCCAAGATGGTGACCCCCTGTGACAAGTTTGAAGTCCTGGATCATTGCTGCTATTGACAAGCTGAAACTTTAGCCTCGTGCAATATGTTCAGTATATAAAATATTGCATTTTAGCCATATTCATGTTTAGGTTTTAGTTCTCCTTTAAACAATTAAAGGAGAAGGAAAGGTCACTGACGAAGAGCCAAGTTGCTAGGCAACATTATTTTATTGTATGTGTTATTTCGTTTTTTATTCAACAGAAGAATAATTAAAATACTATAAAAAATAAATAATGAAGACCGATTGAAAAGTTGTTTAGCAGTGGGCATTTTTTTTTAACATGCTAAGTGTAACGGCACACGGCAAGATTCAGGGAGATTTAGTCACTGTCGGTATGGCACTCACAGCGTTTCGTTTTCCAAAGTCGCACGAAGTTGTTTCACAAGGAAAACGATGCGGCGCCAAGACGAAGAGGTGATAAGTCACCAGGCGACTAAATTTCCCCGAATCTTGCCATGTGCCCTTACCCTTAAAGTTAACTTAAAGGTAAACCGCCCATTTATATGGAGTTTGGTGGAGTAGCTGTAGGTGCAGGTGCCTCCGGAGCTAATTGACACAGGCTTTGAAGACTTTTTTTTAACATTCTCTTTTTTTTTTGACAAGATTTTTATTTTAAGATATTGTTACTAATGTTTTCAGTAGAGCTGCACATTATAAGTCATTAAGCATGTGCCGTAGCAGTATTCTTAAGGTGAGACTTGGACCTTCTAAACTGAGTCAGTATCTAATTTGCCATGTATGGGTCCACTGACAGGCCTGTCCAACCAATACTGAGTAGGGTAGAGTATAGGTGGCCAAATCAAGGTCTAAAGATGTTCTCATATGACTCTGTAACCTTTTTATAAAGTAAGATAATGCCTTACCAAATCTTGGATCACCAATGGTTGAACTTGAACCCAACATGTCAGACACAAACACACACACACACACACACACACACCTCTGAATTCTAGCAAATAGCAGAAGGGCTGCTGTAAGATTCCATACACAATCACTATTTAATGGGCTTATAGGGGGCTGTTTGAGCCTCTGTATACATGAAATGCTAGGACCTATTTTAATCCCAGTCCAGATATGGATCTGGCATTGGCAGTTTTTAACAAACACATCAGTGCTAATTGACACTATGGTGTCAGACTGGCCCACCGGGATAAAAGGAAAACTACTGGTGAGCCCAAGTGTCAGTGGGCCCTCTAGCCCTCTTTGGCCTATTTCATGGTCATTACCTTTTTCTTAAAGGTCTTAAAGGAGAAGCTACCAAAGCAGTTTATTGCCAAATGATTTGTCACAATAGTGCAAGCTATAACACTATATATATTATGTAGAATGCTTTACCTTACCCAAGTAAACAGCTCTAGAAGCTCTCTCTGTTTTTTTTAAGGATAGCAGCTGCCATATTAGCTTGTTGTGACATCACTTCCTTCCTGAGTCTCTCCCTGCTCACTCGTAGCTCTGGGCTCAGATTACAGCAGGGAGATAGGAGCAAACTGATCGTACTCAAGCCCTAGCCCCAGAGGTTTATGATGAACACAGGAAGTCTGATACAGAAGCCCATGTGTACAAAATAGAAGGAAAGAAATGTGGTGTTTTTTTTGACAGAGGACTCAGAGCAGCATTATGAGGGTTTACTGGTGTATTTATATAGACCTTTCTGATAAAACTTACTTAGTTTTAACCTTTCTTTCTCCTTTAATAATGGAAGAATAGAGTATAGTGTGTAGAGATAAAAGACTAAGAGAATAATGAGGTTGAGTGAAGAGAGGAGGAATAATAATTTGGAAAGTGGCCCCACGGTCTAAGGTTTCTGGTGGGCCCCTGGCCTCCCAGTCCAACACTGTCCCACTCTACTCAATGGGAAGCAGCACGGGTGGTTTGAGGTCTTCTTTCTGCGAGGGGAAGAGAAAATGCTTCTAAGGCTAAGGCCAGACGGGGAGATTCGGGGGAGATCCGTCACCTGGCAACTTCTCGCGGTGACGAATCTCCCCGAATAGCTAGATAGCGCTGCGCACCCGCTTGGCTTAAAGTCGCCTGCGCTTGTTCAGACGGAGCGGCACGATTTTAAAAGTCACTCAAAATTGCCTCTCCAGGCAATTTTGAGCAACTTTTAAAATCGCACCACTCCGTCTGAACAAGCGCAGGCGACTTTAAGCCAAGCGGGTGCGCAGCGCTATCAAGCTATTCGGGGAGATTTGGGGGAGATTGTTCGCCGCGAGAAGTCGCCAGGCGACGGATCTCCACCAAATCTCTCCGTCTGGCCTTAGCCTTAGGCTAAAAAAGCTCTGGCTGATCATGTTTGACATCAATGGGCTGCTTTGAAGTGTGGATGAGAGAGTGCAGATGTGTTTACTTATCCACATTGAGTCCCAGCTGCTGAGAGTGTGGTGTGCAGCAGCCTTGCAATATTCATCTTTTAGAGATAATGGAAAATCCAGCAACTGCCAGCCCTAACCACAACAACTTTGTGTGTTGTTTTGCAAGGGATTTAATTACAGACAAGTCAGTGACACTGCAAAGTGGGCAAGAGGTGCCAGAACTGGGAGATTTGTTGGCATCAATTAATCTTGATTATAGAGATATGCAAATTGCAGGCTAGCTCAATTACCGCTGCAGAGGAAAAGAGGTGCATCTGAAAAATATAATCTGACAAAGAAACCACAGACTAATAAGATTCCAGAATAGCCACATTGCATTCAGGTGGTATCTCTCCAGCCTGGCTCTAGATCCTGGTGAACTTTTCCATCTTCAGGAGAAAGCAAAGTACTCTGGGAATTGTAGTATAGGATCAGCCGGAGAGACACAGAATAATACAGATCCCTCAGCATTCTATAAATCCAAATGAAATGATGTGAATGGGCAGCAGCAGGGAAAACATCTGTTGCAACTAAAAGAAGATTGGTGCTTCATTTAATGATATCATTTTATTACAGTGAGGTTGCATTTAGAATAAATACAGCTGAAGGCAATTGACTTTAATTACCTCTCATTTACAGCTGTAATAATATATCTGTGTATAACAAAAGAAAAAGGGGAACTGAGAATAAAGAAAAGCTTATTTATGGGCCAGAGATCTACATCATGTGTCTTCTTGGCTTCTCTGAATATCAAAAATCAGCTTGATATCTGTTTGCTTTGTCCACAGGTAGAGGGATAAATAGACCATGGCCCTATCATTTGGATTACTCAGCTGTTGTAAGACCCATTACTCGTGTACTGAATCGTCATCAGTCCTTTGTACAATCTCTAGAGGTCGATCCCTGAAACCCACTAAAATCTGAAGCAATTTATATACTGCCCTTACAGCTGGAGGCCCTATGGGACAACTTTTCCCTAATCCAGCCTCTTTCCTTGTTTATTTCCATTTGACATTGACATCATGTTTAATCAACAGATTGGGTTGGCCTCTGTCTTCAAGGGTTCTGCAATAGGATCATCTTCCCTCTGACTTAATGGTGTCTACACCTTCCTGAGCATCTGGAACATTTATAGTGTGCTGGATGCAGCAGTAAAACCAGCTCCTTGTACTGTTGTTTTATTTGAATGTTCAAATTATAGTTGGTATCATCACAAAGTATCTTGCTTGAGTATCAGCCCGTGGGTACATATTAGATGACTGTTCCTGGATGGTGACTTCATGAGTGCAACATGAGTTTTGATTAACATGATAATAAAATTGATTAACCTCTACCACGGCTGTTCAGCTGGAGGCCCATGGGCTAACTGGCCCACTACCTTGGAAGTGTTGCTGTTTCAGGTCATGGTGGAGTAGGTCAAAAAGTAGATAAACCATGCACAGTTTTTCATGGTGTCACATTCTGGAGGGTATACACTTTTTTTTATATTATGGGTCAACAATATTAAATAGTATACACCAACATACTGTATAACAGCTAATGTGCAGCAATCTACTTATAATATTCAGACATCTACATTTCCAGTTAAGTCTGTTTTTCTTTGGCCTGTTGAACAAATTACAGTTTGGGCAAATGGCCAGCACAGTATTTCCATGCACGATACTAAACATGATAAGACAGTAATTGCTTAGTTATTTCAGGAGCCCCACCTGCATGGAAGCACCTGCTTCATTAAACTGAATTAGGCAAGCTATGGGTAGGTACCACTTCCACAGACACATTTTCTTTGGGTGGTGCCCTGTCTTACCCTGTTTGTTCGGTATAGGGAAAGAAATGTCAATGCTGCATCCCCTCCACAATTCCTAATCATTGAGTCTTTTCCTCCAAAATAAATAGCCGATGGCAGATTCAGTGTCCTGGTGGGCCCTGGGTATATACTCCTTTTGCCAGTTTATAAAAAGGGCTCTGTCTGAATCCAATGCCGGGGATAGAGATAGTAAGAATGGATCGCTTATAGGACGTTGACCAGAATACTTTTTTAAAGGGCAATGATGCAAAAGGGATATTTTTTGGTGACAGATTGGCTCAAAATTCATTGTCTATTCAAATTTCCATATGTAAAACATTCCTATCAGTTAATAGTGTGGAAATGCCCGCGTGTCATTTCCCTAAGTAACTGAAGAGATGATAAAACCTGTGGATGATTAGATGCTGACAGACATTCTTAGCAGACACTTCATGCACGCAACCATTACATTCTCTTTTAACTCTTATCTGGCACCTACCCAGCACCCAAAACACATTTTGTGGTCCTTTGAAGATATTTTCTTGGCATTTGGTTTATCATCCACTTTATCTCCAACCTCCTGTTTCCCATTCTCCAGATTAGATGCAACTGCTCGGCTCTTCTACATTGATACAAACTCTTATCCACCATTGAGCAAAGAAAGTGTAGCTTTAGCCAGCCTTCCATGAGTCCCTTTGTGCATGTAACATTCAACCAGTCATAAATGTGCCATCGTCCTTGATTCACTTCCACACTTGCCTTGTGGTTACTAATAGTCCCAAGGCTAGTGCAATAAGGGCCACCACCAGTAATCATGGGGCGCCATTCCATCCTCCTGAACCCTGCCAACACAGTCACATCCATGATTAGACTCTGTCATACTTCTAATATACCAAATCCCCCGCCCCAGACACCTTGGACAACTCATCGGTTGGATACTGTACAGCCAGCATATGGTCACTTTCCTACCCACATGATGCCTATAAATACACAGATAATGGTTTTGCAGGATTTATTGAGGTTCAACAAGTGCCGAGTAGGAGCACACAAATTGTACCTAGCAAAGGATGCAACATTATGTAGTAGAGCAGGGAAGCTGGCATTCTGGGAAAAAGTATGGTGGAGTTTTGCCTTTGTCCATACACTGTACCTTGTACTTACATAGTTACATAGTTAAATTGGGTTGCAAAAAGACCGAGTCCATCAAGTTCAACCCCTCCAAATTAAAAACCCAGCATACATACATACACACACACACACACACACACATCTCCACTCTTTCAAACACAAACCATATACCTGTACATTTTTGTTATGTAAAACTAGAAGCCTACATTGCATATAATACATTGATGTCTATGGTGTAGGTAACTAAAAATGTTTTGAAGGGCCACATCTACCAATAACATCTCACACTGCCAGTCTTAACTAGAAGAAGAGTATGGAATATGTAATGTTATGTTGGTTTTTAGAAACAGATATATGGTCCTCCAGGAGATCCATGCACCCCAGCTATAATTTCCCTTTCATGATACACCCTAAGGCAGTGATCCCCAACCAGTAGCTCGTGAGCAACATGTTCTTCAAACCCTTAGATGTTGCTCTCAGTGTCCTCAAAGCAGGTGCTTATTTTTAAATTCCAGGCTTGGAAACAAGGTTTAAATGCTTACAAACTAAGTATGCTGCCAAGCAGAGCCTCCTGTAGGATGTCAGTCCCCATAGGGGCTACCAAATAGCCAATCAAAGCCCTTATTTGGTGCCCCAAGGGAAATTTTCATGCTTGCGTTGCTCCCCAACTCTTTTTACATTTGAATGTGGCTCACAGGTAAAAAGAGGTTGGTGATCCCTGCCCTAAGGAATAAAAGAAGTAGAGAAGGGAAAAAAAACTTGGAGGCCCAGACAGTTCCAAGAATGTGAAACAGTTGCAGTCTTTTATTGAAATCATTTCAGTGGATAAGTCTAGGCTTCTAATGCTTTACATTGTCAGTGTAGATAGAACCCATGGTTTAATGTTTCACTTTGCTATAAATTATCACATAACCTTGAGGCATGATGGGAAGCTCTGCGCTGACTTCACAGTCCAGAGTGGCTGGTTTTAGCTGCTCAGTTTTTATGGGCAAGCGGTAAAGAAACCTGACTCTAGCTCAAGAACCTTCCAAACCAACGGAATGCCCATTCCGCCATAAAGCAGGAATTTGTGAAAGCCAAAGACAGGGACCATAAACTCCACAGCAATATTCCTGATACTTACACACAAAGTATTTTATAGTGTTCCATGCTTCAAGACCCTAAGGCCTATGGCACCTGCAGTTTTGTCTGTCATGAATTTTTCCGCCCCAAAACTGCATCCCACCAACCTAAATGAATAGTCCCTATCATGGGGGTTCTTGGCAAATCTCGGCTTATAAGCAACAGGGGGTATTTCTGAAACCAAATTTTCATTGTGGAAAAACAAGGGGCAAACAGTCCAACGCTGCTTTGTGTGTCATGACAATAGCCTTTCTAGAACAACATGTTTTTCATGTTTCCTAGTTTGTTCTAGGTGCTGTGTATCTATTACAGTATGCTGGAGTGAGCAGAATGTATTTCCCCCCGCACAATGGGCTATGGGATTAGTTTATCTGGTACCAGCAGCTGGCAGGGAGACTGCTTCCCTTTGTCCATGCCCATTGGCCTCTGCCCAACTACGTCAATTACATATTAAAAAAATTCAGCTGATAAGCCCCCAGAACTACCTCCATTTTGGTTGTAAACCCAGTTCCCAGTTTGGTCTCACAGGGCATCAATCAGGAGTCCTGCACTGGGCCAAGATCCAACAGCGTGGTTGGGAGCCGGGCAGCATATGTGCTACATTTTAATAAGGCTAATTCATGGAAGTGATGCCAAAAGGTGAGATTTTTCCTTCAAGCCAGTGCACTTTTTCAGTAAAATCAACATGTGAAAAGTCAACAGACTGTTGCGCAGAAGCCTTACTATGTTCCATTGCTTCGGCTTTCACATACGCATACCTCCCAACTGTTTTTCAGCCCACAGTCCCGGAGTATTACTGAAATGACCCAACGTTCTCTTTGATCTCCTGCACTGAACAGCCAGAAAAAGATCCAAAGTTTTTAACTTAATTGGCTTTGGGCAGAGAGCCTAGATTACGTGGCAGGTGCACTTAGATACATTTGTTACAATTTAAGATAAGCACAGAAACAATTGTAACAATTTAAGATAAGCAGGCCTCTTGGGGAAACTGTGACTTGCAGCTCAAAGGCAATTCACCTTCATTACCAAACCTGTAATAACACATAAAAAGCACAGAAATGTGTTAAAATTTTCATAACCTGCCAAATTTTGTAACATGAACAAGGTGAGGGTGTTGCCACAGAAATGGGCGTGGTCTTTTCACAAAATTGGGAGTTATGTTTACACTGTACTGTAAGATCTTTTGATTTTACTTTTAAGTCAGTGATTCAGAAGTCTGGGAAAGGTATGTAAAATGGCAGTGAAGTGCTGTTAGTCTTTTTCCCAGGTCAATCTATTTTTTTCATAAAAGTAGCACTGGCAACGTGTGCCTTTGGTGTTATGAGACCCACAACATACCATTTGTGGGGAAATGGACTAATCGGAGCAAAATTTGCTGCAGGTCAAGCGATTAGTTTTAATTGGTTACTGTGTGTTTCGTACCTGGTTTTTGTACCATTTATTTTGACAGTTCCTCTTTATTTATTCCAGATAATAAAAGTACTGCAATGTGTGTGTTAACTGATGAAAAAAAATGTATGTTTGTACCCACAGAATTATCGGCAGTGAGCAGCGTATAAGTGGAGACCCGTATAAAGCAAATTAACATATGCCTTGTAGTGATGTGTGGATCAATCAGAGACCCACAGTTAAGCCACATACAAGAGTTTGTGGGTGGGTTTGAGACAAACTCTTCCTTCAACCCTTTGTGCCCACCACTGTACAATGCCCCTCTTCCAAGTTTGGTAGACTTTAAAGGAATGTGCCCACTCTGCTTTGCCCCTTTTGTGACATCAGAGATGGAGCAGATTGCATGCGGATCAATAAATAATGGTGGACTGTGTAAGGAGCAGATGGTTTATGGTCAAATTCTTTGGCAACCCAGATTTCACTAATGCCCCTTGCTTTGCTATATTTTATTGACCAATCAAGGTGCCATGCTATAGCAGCCTATGGATGTTGGTATGTTCAACTGCAAGCCACAGAAGAAATATTTATGCCAGGGATAATACATACCCTAATATATTGTATTATGATTAACTAAAAATGATCCCTGCAAAAAAAGGTGTACTTCCCATTGGTGTTTCCATTGGAAATAAAAATGATATATTGAGTACTGGCTACCAACAAACCCCAATGGAGGACTCTATAGAGTTCAGAATGATAATTATGGCGTTGCTCCAACAGAATCCCCACATTCACAATACATTGAGGCATTTTCTTCCATTTCTAGATAGTTGGGGAGGAACTAGGAAAGACATCAATAGACTACAAAGGCAAAAGAGGGCAGTAAGGTGTAAAGACATGATGGATTTTGTTGTCTTAAGCCTATGGTCAATCCCAGGTCATTGCTTGTGGAAAAGTCATTAGGAAATATAATGACAGACTTTATCTAATGGAAACCAGTTTTTCTTCTTAGAAGTTGACCACACCTTCCCAGCACTACATAAGAACCAAGAATGTGTGACCCGGTGTGGAATCTGGTCAGAAAAGATAGGATGACAGGTTGAGTTTCTGAAGGATTCTGTTCTTTCATCACGTGCTTTATGTGCCCTGACCACTGCTTACAACTAACCTCTGTGTTCGACAAATACAACCAAATGACAGGTGTCACAACAGGGTTAAAGGGGAAAAGTTCACAATAAATAAACAATGGAAAATATTTTTAATGCTGGAAAAATATTTATAAAAATTGTATAGGTAACATCTCTTCTTATACAGGCAGAAAAACACAAAATATACACATAGTGATGCTCAAGGGAGTTTTGTGCTGAAACCATGAGAACATATCCTACTCTACAAAATAGAGCCATAGGACAGCACGAAAGGGAAATTATACCGTATTAATTAATGGGGTTCCATTCAATTGTTTCCAATTGGACAGTAAAGTAAAGTATGAGTACCTAACTTACTGTTAGGATTTTCTGGATTTATACATTGTACATACAAGTGGTAGTTACTAGTGATGGGCAAATTTATTCGCCAGGCGCGAATTCCTGTATTTCGCCACTGGCAAATAAATTCCAAAATCACCCGCAAAAATGTGCCGGTCAAAATCCGCAGACATAAAAAAAAAAATCAGACGCCGCCTTCTGTTTTTGTGGACGCCAGAGCATTTTCACCAACAAATTTTATACTGGCATCCAAAAAACGACACCAGCGTCAAAAACAAAAATGCTGATGCTGTTTCACAATTTTTTTTTTTTTTCGCAAAACATTTGCGAAATGGCAAATCATTACTATACTGCAGGTATCAGTTCTACAAGACCAAAACTTAGGGGCAGATTTACTAAGGGTCAAATTTCAAATGAAAAAAAAATTCAGAATTCGACAAGGTAATAGTTAATTTTTTTTTTTTTGCGCAATTCGACCGATCGAATAGGGAAATTTGGTTGAATTCGATTTGAATCGAATTTTCGAACGATTTTTAAACGATCAATCGAATTTTTCCTAT
>CM044444.1:90940697-90972084 GCA_024363595.1 Xenopus borealis
ATCAGGGATAGTTTTGTATACAGAATGTATTTGGGACAAACGGCACCCCATACTGCAAGTCCTTATGTTATGTAACTGTCTCTTTCTTTGCCGTTTCCTACCTACAACTGCTACTATAGTGTTTGAAACCTCAGGTAACTGGAAACCATTGATGTGCCTAATGGGCAGATATTTGGGAACCAGTAATCTTCGGGGCCCTGCTCATATTACTACATTGAAAGATATCAGAGATAATGTAACTATGCTGCAACTATGGGTAATGTTTGGCCCTCCAGGTGTTTTTTTTTTTTTTACTACAACTCCCAGTAGCTTGCTGTGGATGGGTAACATCTGGAAGCCTAAATTTTGTTCAATCTACTGTGAATTAGTGGACACCACGCATAGTCATATCCATGTGAAATGTACATTAATAGGAGGGTAGACTGTGTACTGAAATAGATAAGGGAAATTTTTTTTAAGCTAAACCAGAATCCCCTGAAAGATAGAAATGATTAAATCAGTGCACTCCTATGCATTGTTGTGGTGCATCTGGCAAATACAGCTGCACCTTTCAAACAAGTTGGAGCATGGCAAATCAATAAAGCCTATTTCATGTGCTTTGAAAACAAAAACTTTGAATTACAAGGGAGAATCCCTGTCTAGCACCTGAACCAATTCCCTTCTAGTAGCTTGAACAAATCAGAGCTGTCACACACCAGGGGGATCACCCAAATACTGGCCAGGCATGCATGTTTTCCTTAAAGGGAAACTGTCATGGGAAAACATGTTTTTTTTTAAATGCATCAGTTAATATTGGTGCTCCTTTAGACTTCTGCACTGAAATCCATTTCTCAAAAGAGCAAACAGATTTTTTTATATTCAGTTTTGAAATCTGACATGGGGCTAGCCATTTTGTCAATTTCCCAGCTGCCCCCAGTCATGTGACTTGTGCCAGCACTTCAGGAGGGAACTGCTTTCTGGCAGGCTGATGTTTTTCTTTCTCAATGTAACTGAATAGTACGCAGTGGGACATGGGTTTTACTATTGAGTGCTGTTCTTAGATCTACCAGGCAGCTGTTATCTTGTGTTAGGGCTAGTCCAGACGGGGAGATTCGGGGGCGATCCGTCGCCTGGCGACTTTTCGCCGCGACGGATCGCCCCCGAATAGGTAGGCGAGGGTTAAAAGCGCCGGCGCGTGTTCACATGCAGCGGTGCGATTTTTAAAATCACTCCAAATTGCCTGGCGAGGCAATTTGGAGCGATTTTAAAAATCGCGCCGCATAAAACCTGACCCTAAAACTCCCAATTCTGGGAGTTTTAGGGTCAGGTTTTATGCGTTATTACAGTTTTGCTAATGAAGGTGAATTTACTTATCTTAAATAGTTACAATTGTTTTTTCGCTTATCTTAAAGTGTTACAAAAGTATCTAAGTGCACCTGCCATTCTGGGATCTCTGCCAAAAGCCTCAGTTATAGAAACTTTATATGTTTTTCTGGCTGCTCGGAGCAGGAGATCAAAGAGAAAGTTTGGAAACATCAGTAACAATCCAGGACTGTGGACTATCCCATGAAAAACAGGACAGTTGGGAGGTATGCCCCACCATGACTCCTTCCAGCTCCCATTGGTTTAAATGAAAAAAGTGTGGCAATGCTGGAACCTGCATTTTCAGCCTAAAATGCTTGTTTTCAGGTGGATAGGCACCAGTTCCTGCAATGCCATTCAAAGGAATGGGAAGCAGCAGTGGCAGATTTAGGGCTCACCCAGACAAGAAGATTTGGGGAGATTCGTCACCTTGCGACTAATCTCCCCAAACCGCTTCCCCTGCCTTCCAGCTAATAAATGAATTATCGCCTGCGCCTATTCACACGCGGCGCCGCGCTTTCCTGAAATTGTTCGAAATTGCCTAAGGAGGCAACTTAGGAAAAAGCAGCGGATGAGTGGATCAGAAAGGGGTATTTATCGAATTAACTATGGTATTTGGGGATGACCCTAAACCTTTCAAGTGATTTGTTCAGGCACTTCTTTTAACCTACAAAACATTCCATTACTGACAATTTGGTGAATGAGAGCAGCTGAATGTGATGGAGCGTGGCAGACACTTGACTGGTCATGTATCCTGCATTGACACTGGGGAGATTGTTCTGGAAGGCCACGGCGGTTTTACAGCTCACTAACCAGCCTGACCAATTAAAGAAAAGCTATTGACTCTATATATACACGTGTACACTGGAATATTGCACAGTGTATAACAGAGGGTAGTACCGGGCGGAGCCTACATTCTCCTATTACACACACAGTAACTTTTCTTTAGTTTCCATTATGTTTACAATAATGCTTCAATTGCAGGGTCGGACTGGGTCGGCGGGACACCGGGAAAAAACCCGATGGGCCCCGGGCTCTTGTGGGCCCCGCCAGCCCAGATTCGCACCCAGAAACTGTGCCGCGACCTCCCTGTCCTTTTTTCAGTGGTCGTGGCTAAAACACTGCATGCGTGCGCTCATGCGTATACACACGGCTCAGTGCGCATGTGCACAAACTCGGCGCCGAGCGTCAGCATTCACACGAGGATGAGGACACTGCTGTGCTGGCTCAGTATGGGAGACACGAGGGGGGTCCTGGGACAGAAACCCTGGCAGGGCCCGGGCCCCCCAGTCCGATCCTGTTCAATTGCCATATCTGACATGAAGTTATAACATACATGGACTGATGTTGGGCTCATTTGACTGGATAGTGTTGATATAACAAAGTAGATCAGATAAATCATGCAATGACCAGATATGCAAGTATTAAGATGGCCATAGACATTACAATTAAAATCTTTCATGGAAAAGATGTTTCCAGGAGAGATCATTTGTTTAAATACACACATATAGAGCTGAATCGACAGATATGCAGATAGAAGCAACAGAATTCTAGCAGTATCGGACAATTCAGCACTAACAGTGGCCGATGTTTATAGTCAGCTCGATTGACAAGCCGACCGATATCCAAACCTCCCGACATTTTGGAAATAGAAAGAGGGACAAAAGGAGAGAAAATGTTTTACTCTTTCAGCTGCAAGTCTCAGTTCTACCAAGAGACCTGCTTACCTTAAACTGTTACAAAAGTATCCAAGTATCTATTCTGGGCTCTGCCAAAATCCAATTAAGTTAGAAACTTTGTATCTTTCTTTGTCTGGCTGTTCAGTGCAGGAGATCAAAGAGAAAGTCTATACATTTCAATACAAATCCGGGACTGCGGGTGAGCTGTCAAAATCGTGAATGCGAAAAATGGGACAGATTGGAGGTAGGTGATATCTAGGGTTGCCACCTTTTGTAAAAATTTTTACCAGCCGGCGGGGGGGCAGGGTCACAAAGGGGCGGGGCGTGACTTCAAAAGGGGTGGGTGTGACATCATAGGGGCGGAGCCACGTCGAGCGATCGGCTGAAGACGGCAAAAAAGGTAATTATTAACTGGAATTATGGCAGGGTAATGGCCTTTTTTAAGTGGTATTACAAATTTACCGGCAGCTACATTGCCGGTAAATTTGTAATACCAGCCCCGGCCTTGGCTGGTGTTTTACCGGCTAGGCCGGTAAAATACCAGCTGGGTGGCAACCCTAGTGATATCCATGTCTTCTGCCGATATTGGTCGCCATACACGCATCGAATATCATAGGAAAATTAGTTTCTTACAATATTATCGGCACATCTTTGGCTAAATAAGAAGAATTGATGAGGATTCTACTTGCCATAAAGAGAGAGAGAGTGGCCTCATCCACATCTCTTTGTTGTGCGAGTGGCAGCAATAAAAAGCCACACAAATGTAACACTGCGCACTGAAAGCAACGCCCTACACAAGGAACGCATTGATCCATTGCAATTCCTACACTTCACACACAGCAATGGCACGCAAGGCCACTAGCAGAACACAGCTATCGGTAAACACTTTTCCCTTATTAAGTTTTTAATGAATGAAGTTCATGAACTCAGCAGGAAGGTGCAATTCAATAAAGAGCAGCTCGGGGATCCAAGCAAGTCTCATATCAGTTACATCTACTTAGCAAATAAAAGCAATTTGTGACGGATAGCATTAAAGGAACAGCAGAATTATTCTGGCATCACTCACAAATAGTGCATGGAGGTTACAAATCCAGAAGAATTCTGCACTGAAATCCATTTCTCAAAAGAGCAAACAGATTTTTTTATATTTCATTTTGAAATCTGACATGGGGCTAGAAATATTGTCAATTTCCCAGCTGCCCCAAGTCATGTAATGGTCACATCTATTGCCAGCTTAAAATTACTGTTCTAACTACTCTGGGGAGAGGCTGAAGTAATAACAGCTGAAACACTTGCTCCGGTTTTAGCAACCCACATTTCCATCTTTATTCTCTCTCGTATCATGTGATGTGATAAACATAACAAGTTGCACACACTGTCTTTCGAAAAAATTCAAACACAGCAAATCCGGTAAAGAATTTGAAGCATTTAAAAAACTTGCTGCCCCCCCAGCGTGGAAAGACACCAAGCTTGATCACATGTACATCTCTCAGAAGTTTTGGCTTGTTAAACTCAAACATTTGCCATTAGAGGCTTTTCAGTGTTATGGGGAAGGTCTCCTCGGGAAGAAAGATGTCTGTTACAACTAACAGGAGAAACCACAGATGAACAAGACTTTTGGTGTAGAATAACCTATGTTGTGCTGAACGATTATAGAGGATTAAAGTTAACATGAACCCTACATATTCCCTTTCATATACCAGCAGCTTGTATATATATATATATATATATATAAATAAATAAATGTAGACAAATACAAGAGGTCCTCTGCACTCAACCCATTAACAATATATTTAAGACATTAAGACATTTTGTTTTGTGCATACAGCTACTGAAAATGCCTACCCTTTAAACAACGGGATTGTTTGTCCATTTATTGCAATATATTTAAGCTGGCCAACTATGTCAAAGCCATCCCATATCTGGCCAGTCCTACACTCAATTTTCATCTGATTCATTAAGAATTCCATTGCTTATACATTTTACAAAGGGACTAAGTTTTACCCGCAATTTACTTTGCTGCTTTCAAAGTAAATTTCCTAATCTGCCCTTTTATTAGACACCAGTGGTATCACCTGACTATAGGTGGGAAGGGGTGGGGGCTACAACAAGGAGCTGGTCACTGCTCCAGTATAACTACAACACACAAAGAAAAGTTGTGCTCACCACTGATTTTTAAAACCATTAGGCGGGGGTGCAGTATATATATATGCAGCCTTTAGCTGGAATTCAAGTCAATTAACTTAAAGGAGAATTAAACTGAACTAAGACGTAGCTAGAAATGTTGTACATTATGTTTTGTACCAGCCCAATGCAACCGCAGCCCTTTACCAGTATTTATTATTAGCATGTATTTCTATATCGCCAACTTATTTCGTAGCACTGTGTAGATCTGCGTCTCCCCAGTAGATGCCCCAGTAGCTCCCCATCTTCTTTTCTGATTCTGATTCACTGATTCACATGCTCTGTGCTGCTGTCACTTACTGAGCTTAGGGACCCACTCACAATATACAGTACACATAGGGGCGGATTTACTATTATTCACATAAAAATCCTCGAATTCATTCGAAATTCGATAAGCATTCAACCATCGAATGCTTATCGAAGAGTTTTAGGCTATTTTTTCCTCGATATTCGATTCCTCGATGAAATCGAATACAGATCGTTCGATTTCACGAAAAAATGATAATATTTCCTCCGATCGCTTGAAAAATTGGTACGATTCGAACGATCGAGGCGTTCGATTGTACGAATGGTATTCGAGCAGGTGTTTGAAAAAGAAAAAGCCTATGGGGGGGTTCCCCTATTCTTCTATTGCTATTGGGTAGGTTCAATCTGGCGAAGTTGGAAGTCGAATTTGATCATATTCAATCGAACTTCGATCTATTCACGTGAATTTCGTAAATCTGCCCCATAGTGTCATAGAAATATAGTCACAATATAAGGCTGATTAGTCATTAATACAGATAATTACTACATGGCAGCACAGAAACCAGTGCAATTAGCATCAGAATTTAATAATCAGCCCTGTAGCATCAGCTTATATTACAGGCCAACCTCATTTTCTGCTGCTGGATAATTAGTGACGACCCCTAAGCTTAGCTTCTCAACAGCTGCTCAGAGCCCACTGAGCATGTGAGTGTCACAGACACTTTCCAAGATGGTGACCCCCTGTGACAAGTGTGAAGTCCTGGATCATTGTCAATACAAGCTGTAACTGGTGCAAGTTAAGTATTGAACATATTAAATTTTAGCTATATTCATTTTTAGGGTTTAGTTCTCCTATAAATTTACTATTGAATTAACTTTTATTATGATGTAGCGAATGATATCCTGAGACAAATTGCAATCGGTTTTAATTTTGCATTATTTGTGGTTTTTGAGTTATTTAGCTTTTTTATTCAGCAGCTCTCCAGTTTACAATCTCAGCAGTCTGGTTGCTAGGGTTTAAATATTTGTCAGTATTGGTCCATCTACAAAATAAAATATTAAAGGGATACGGTCATGGGAAAAAAAACATACATCAGTTAATAGTGCTGCTCCAGCAAATTGCTGCACTGAAATTGGTTTCTTAAAGGGCACCTATGGGCCGAAAAAAAATTCCCCAAACCGAAGGTGCGGGCTGATAGAGCCCGCATTCCGGTTTCGGGTTCTAGTAGTTTTTTAAAAAAAAAATTGCCCCCTGCAGGCGCTGGCTTACTCGCACCGCGAGGGAGCTCCCGGTGCGAGCCTCCATGACATTGCATGTGCATGCGCAGTATGCGCATGTGACGTCATGCACATAAGCCGAATGAAAAGCTGCCACATACTGCGCATTCGCTTCCTAAAACATGCGCCTGCTTCCTAAAACAGCGCCTGCAGGGGGGAATTTTTTTTTTAAACTACTAGAACCCCAAACCGGAATGCAGGCTCTATCAAACCGCACCTTCGGTTTGGGGAAATTTTTTCGCCCCATAGGTGCCCTTTAAATGAGCAATATTTTTTAAATATAATTTTGAAATCTGACATGGGGCTAGAAACATTGTCAGTTTCCCAGCTGCCCCCCAGTCATGTGACTTGTGCTCTGATAAACTTCAGTCACTCAGTTGGAGTGATATCACACCCTCCCTTCCCCCCAGCAGCCTAACAGAAGAACAATGTGAAGGTAACCAGATAACAGCTCCCTAACACAAGATAACAGCTGCCTGGTAGATCTAAGTAGTAAAATCCAGGTCCCACAGACACATTCAGTTACATTGAGTAGGAGAAACAACAGCCTGTCAGAAAGTAGTTCCATCCTAAAGTGCTGGCTCTTTCTGAAATCACGTGACCAGTAAAAGTGAACTGAGATGGAGCCTACACACCAATATTACAACTAAAATAGTACACTTGCTGGTTCAGGAATGCAATTTTATATTATAAAAACTAAATCACAAATATGACAGAATTCCTTTGAAGATGAACTTTACCTTTAATGAGTTAAAAATCGATCCTCACGTGTCAGCCTTGCAGTGTTTTCTTCCTTTCATGGATTGTAAAAACCAACAAAGGACAAGGACACAGTGTCAGACTATGAAGTAAGAAGTTGGAAAGCACTAGCACAGATTCTGCCAAAGGCTGGAGAACAGGCTCCGACCCACCTGTGAATGATCAAACACACTTCCGGCTCTCTGCCCCCCTGTACTATTCTCAATCACTATACCTCATCTGCCCTACAGAACAGCTGGTTATGGCTCCCGGGGGACTTGCACTGAAATGAATTAATGGATGGGGTCTAGTCCACCCCTGCCCTTCCTTCCTCCATCTGTGTGGCTTTCTGGGTTCAAACAGCTTGAACTGATTAAATGACAGAAACAGAGTTTCATCTCCTTCCCAGCTCTTTGGTCAGCACACATCTGTTTTAAAGGGGATATATTTCTCAGCACGGATACAGGGTAACGAGGTTAGAGAACTAGCAAGGTCATCAATACTAGTCAAACTCTTGGCTGCACCCCCCCTTATTATTTTGGTTGTTTGAGGCCTATAGAGAAGGGAAAATACATCTTATTGATTGTGGGCCATCAACATAGGCTTATACTATAGAGGGAGATTAGTAGCTGTGTCACTACCATAAATAAGACTTTTCCTATAATAGAATAAGGCTCATGTACACCCCGACGGATTCTCCATTGGTTAAAACTACCCAATACGACTTACCACAGTAAAGGTGGCCATACATTACAATTATTTCTTTTCACTACAAACGCTGGGAACTGAATCATCAGACAAACAGAAAAAAGAATTGAATTCTACCATTTTCTGACAATTCACCAGTGTCCCCTTGACAATTTTCAGGTTCCTTTCCAGGGCGCCCAATCAGAATTTTCCAGATCAACTAGACGACCAATATCAATTTCTTTTGCCGATATCAGTCGCCTTGTCTCTCCACCCTACACGCACCGAACAGTGTGTGAAACTTTATTTCATACAATAATATGTCACCTTCAAGGGGTTGTTTACCTTTGAATTAACTTTTATTATGGTGCAGAGATTGATATTCTGAAACAAAACGCAATTGGCTTTCATTTTTTATTATTTGTGGGTTTTGAGATTTTTTTTTTTTTATTCAGCAGCTGCCCAGTTTGAAATTTCAACAGTCTGGTTGCTAGGGTCCAGTTTACCCAAGCAACCATGCATTGATTTAAAAAGAGACTGGAATGTGAATAGGAGAGAGCGTAAATAGAATTATTAGTAATAAAAAGTAGCTGTAGCAATACATTTGTTGCCTTGCAGAGCAGTTGTTGCTTAGATGGGGTCATTGACCCCCATTTGCAAGCTGTAAAGAGTGAGAAGAAGAAGGTAAATATTTCAAAAACCATAAAAAATAAATCGTGAAGATAAATTTAGAAGTTGCTTCGAATTAAGGTGGCCATAGACGCACAGATAATATTGTAACTAGTTTTAATACAATATTCCGTGCGTGTATGGTGGGAAATGACCTGACCGATACCGGCAGAAGACTTGGTATCAGTCGGCTGGTTGATTGGGCGTCTTTGAAGGGACCCATAACATCGCCCACTGTTTGTGCTGATTCGTCAGATACAGGTAGAATTCTATAGATTCTCTCTGTATATCGGACAATTCAGCTCTACACATGTATTTAAATGAACGATCTTTCTTGGAAACATCTTTTTCAGGAAAGATGGTAATTATTAAGTCTATGGCCATTTTTAGCCATTCAATAACATGCTAAACGTCAACTTCAACGTGAACCACCCTTTTCATTTCCAGATATAAAATACTGAAAGTTATTGCTGATTGGCATCAAGTAATAGCTGCCAATCTCCCTTAAAGTCTATAAATAATGCCCTGTGCCTCTCAACACGTGGCACTTCATTTTTGTATTTGCATTTATTTTTATTTACTCTTTTGTTCCTATTGTCTGTACTATTAATGGTCAGTAGAAAGGTACAGCCCTGCGTACATAAGTACAGAATCTGATGTGTCCCTATCAAGTGAATGGAAATTCCGTGACACCCACAAGAAATGTACTGGCTGTCAGCTGAACAAATGGAACATTAGAAAGTGGCCAATCATACTCTACTGAAGGGCTGGCCGAATTATGGCTGCCTTTAATGCAAATGTTGTCTTTTTCCATTCGAACCAGAAATAAAGGAACAACCTTTGTTACAATTAGGTGCAGGCAGTGCTAAATGTAATCATATAGACCTATGGTGGAAATAGGAAAGAGCTGATGAGAATTATCCTTGGCCGGGGCCCACAAGGACTGGGCTCACCAGAAGATCCTCTGGCAGGTCAATCGGACTTTCTAGTAGTAGTTGACAGTCAGCATGGATCAGCCAGGACTGAAACCTTGGCTGGCTTAGGGACAATCAATGCAAGTAGAAGGTCATTGTAAGGAAAGCTTACATGGCATCTCAAGATGGCATCGCCTCCAGGCCCGGACTGGCAATCTGTGGGTTAGGGCAAATGCCAGAGGGGCTGCTATAAGGTCCCATAGAAAGTCAGTATTTAGTGGGCTGGTGGGGGCTGTTTGGGCCTCTATGTGGGCTGATTGGGCCTCTGTGTACCTGAAATGCCAGGGCCTATTTTAATTCTCAGTCCAGTCCTGATCGCCTCCCATGCTGTTCTTCCTGAGCCCAGGTTTGTTACATCATGCCAGCATTGGAACGAGTCACTGCACTGGCGTCAGATTGGACGCCGGCATCAAAGCCTCGGCGTCGCATTGGATACCCATGTTGAAACATCAGCACGTCAGCGCGATGACATCACCACCTCTGCTTTGACACCAAAGTGGGCCTATAAAAGATGCCAGACAACTGCAGACTTTGCCCAAATATAGGTCTTACTTAGTGAGATCCTGGGTGTGACTTTATTACTTTGGCCTGTTTTCTCCTCTTGTGAACCTTTTCTGCCTCAATTGACCCTTTTGTCTGGACTTTATCCCTTTTTTGATTAACCCTCTTGATACCACCAACTGTGCTGGACTTTGTCCTTTGTAAGAAACAAGGGCTCCAGCCAAAGAGATCAATGCAATATAGCCATCCACTGGTAGCCAAATCCCACACAATCCAGCCCTGAGGCCTGTTGGCAAAACTAATAGATCACAAGAGAGATCACAAGAGAGATCAGGCATTCTACACATCAACAGGGTCATCTTTAGATCTGTGGAAGCTGTAGGACAGGGATCCCCAACCTTTTGAACCCATGAGCAACATTCAGAAGTAAAAGGAGTTGGGGAGCAACACTAGCAAATGTACTTGGGGAGCCAAATAAGTGCTATGATTGGCCATTTGGTAGCCCCTATGTGGATTGTCATTCTACACTGAGGCTCTGTATGGCAGTGCACCTGGTTTTTATACAACTAAAACTTGCCTCCAAGCCTGGAATTCAAAAATAAGCTCCTGCTTTGAGGCCACTGGGAGCAACATCCAAGGGGTTGGAGAGCAACATGTTGCTCACGAGCTACTGATTGGGGATCACTGCTGTTGGAGATTCTCCCATGCAGTCTGGTTAATGTTGCATATTGCTGCTGCATAATAAGACTGGGCAAGAAGCACTGGATTCCCATATAAAGTTTTCATTTAACCACACAGATGACGCATCTATGGCTATCAACCAAGCCCTTTGTTGCGTACAAACAACTTGTTCCTAGAACAGACAGCTGAAATGCACCAAACAATGCGAGAGCAAGTGAAAGCAAGTGAAAATGACAGAGAACCTGTTGGGCAGGTTTAGCATTAATGTGACTTATATGTGACTTACAGTGAGGAGCAGCAGTGGAGGTGGGGGTGCCAGCGTGTCATATTTTCCTGATCTTAAAGCATTTATTTATAAATGAAGGTAATGATAGCTATTGGGGAAGGGGAAGGAGATACAAATCGTGTTTATATATACTGAGAAGCTGAGATCTGCCTTCTGCCTGTATTTAACCTCAGAAGGCTGCCATTTTTTTGGGAAAAAGGAACAGAGAATGACCCGAGTAGATATCAACAGATATTTCAGATAATTCGGGAATGGTGCCAATATATGGCCAGATTTGGTTGGGTAATTGGGGGTAAGTTTAAACTCATTGCCTGACCATCTTGGCAGGTACAGCCAATTTCAAACTGAAATCAATAGAGGGGCATCGGTAGGAGATCTAAAAGTGTAAAGGGCACACAAGGCCATGATTACTGGTATGGGACCTGTTATCCAGAATGCTTGGGACCAGGGGGTTTCCTGATAATAGAGCATTGTGTAAATTGGATCTTCATATATAAAGTCTACTAGAAAATCAGGTAAACATGAAATAAACCCAATAGGCTGGTTTTGCTTCTAATAAGTATTAATTATATCTTAGTTGGGATAAAGGAAATCAACTTTAAGAATCTGGATTATTTGATTATAATGGAGTCCATGGGAGAGGTATTGTACAAGGATTAGGTCGCACAGAGATTAAAGGATTACAACGGTACAGGGAAGTTTTTGAGCATTTTGTCTCTACCACCACCTGACACAGGCAGACAATATTAAAGGAAAACTATACCCCGAAAATGCATTTTTGAGCAACAGATAGTTTATATCAAATCAAGTGACATATTAAAGAATCTTACCAACCTGGTATATATATTTAAGTAAATATTGCCCTTTTACATCTCTTGCCTTGAACCACCATTTCATGATGGTCTGTGTGCTGCCTCAGAGATCACCTGACCAGAAATATTTCAACTCTAACTGTAACAGGAAGAAGTGTTGAAGCAAAAGCCACACCTCTGTCTGTTAATTGGCTCATGTGACCTAACTTTATAGTTTGTTTGGTATGTTTGTGTGCACCGTTGGATCCTAGGATCCCAGGAGGCTGTCCTTATTTTTTAAAATGGCTATTTTCTATTTAGGATTACCCAAGGGCACATACTACTAAAAAAGTGTATTATTATGAAAATGGTTTATTTACATGAAGCAGGGTTTTACATTTGAGTTGTTTTGATGCAATATCTGTTTATAGAAACCTACATTGTTCGGGGGGTATAGTTTTCCTTTAATAGTACGCAGCTAAGGCAATGGTATAAAGCTCAGACCTCTAAAGGTGGCCATACACGTACAGATCTCTCCCTGATATGCCCACATTGCCAAATTTTTAGGGGCGGCATGCTCCCGGTGCTCCTGTGCGCGCTAGTGTGGTCTAGGGGCGCCCGCCCTGCAAATCTACATCTGGGCCCTAGGGTCCAAGGATTTTAAGACACATAAGGATTGGATCATAATGTATGGCATACGGCGGTTGGATCGCAGGACCACATGTACGAACAGCCATGATCCTACAGGATTTTTTACCCTGCCTGATTGACATCTGGCCAACTTTTGGCCAGGTATCGATCGGTGAAGCCCGTTGAAGGGCCCCACACAAGGGCCAATAAGCTGCCACCTCGGTGTGTCGGCAGCTTTTATCGTCCCATGTATAAGGGACTTTAGCCTTTGGTATCCAAAGCACACGAGGTTAGATCTGATTGGTGCCCAGTCAGCAGCCTCCTTGGCCATGCTCTGGGGTCATACCTGTTCTTAGAAAATAAAAATTCTAGCCTGTAGACACAGCTAGGCAACGGATGTTATTATAAAAGACAGTCGTCACGTGATGTGGGACACAGCTAGTAGCTTCTTTGACCCAAGGGAAAAAATGCAGAAAATTGTCAGTAACATTCCGAGAGCAGAAGACTGACTAAGGCAACTCCCTGCCCTCGGCACGGTATGTACATCTGGCTTCATGACCATGAACATGGGAAACGGCCCCAACAAGAAGCGCTCATAACACAGCTGGAGTATGGACATAGCTGAAAGCTGCAGATACGGTAAGAGAGAAGTCAATTGGTAGGCCACTTCCCTGGCCAATTGATTCTACATTCGCATTAGATGCTGTCTGACCAGTTTCTGTCCATTCTGATCTGATTGTTGGGCCCTAGGGCCCACGATCGGATCAGCCCGATGTTGCCCACCTCAATGTGGGCATATTGGGGAGAGATCTGCTTGTTTGGCGACATCGATGAGTGGATCTCTATGTCTGTTTAGAGTATTTGATTTCTATTCCCAAAGATTTAATGGGGTCATATACTATAAGATCTGCTAATTTGGCAAGGCCTCTTCTTTGGGGCGACAAATCTCCCTGAACTGCTTCCCCCCGCCTTTCAGCTAATTAATGAATAATCGCCTGCGCCTATTCACACCTGGTGCTGGCTTTTCCGAAATTGCTCAAAGTTGCCTCCTGAGGAAATTTCGACCGATTTAGCGCAGCGCCGGGTGTGAATAGGTGCAGGCGATTATTCATTACTTAGCTGGAAGACAAGGGAAAGAGGTTCGGGGGGGGATTAGTCCCCGAATCTTCCCGTCTCTCCTTACCCTAAAAGTCCAGACTGAATATTCTGTGTTAATGCATTTTCAATTGTTGGTTTTATCTTCCCTGTGCCTTCCAGGCATTTTAAACACCGCATGAGCTTGATCTTTCTCATACAGATGTGTGCATTCCTGTGCCATGTCCCCGAGTTGTCAGACTAGAAAAAAAATCAAATGACCCCCATAGAGACAAAGAAAGCCCTATCCACTTAAACAGAAACACTTTATGTGTCTTAAAAGTCTGTTTTGTAGTGGGATCCACATGGAACTGAGCCCAAACAACATGGAGAATGTCAACTGCTGAAATGATAACAGTACTGTCCCCTCCAGATATCAAACCCTCAGATGTCACTCAGTGCCCCCTCTTCTTTTGGGTGACAATCTCCCCGAACTGCCTTCCGCCTGCTATAATCAGAAAACGCCAGAGCAATGCACTTGCGGCGCTTCGATTTCCAAAGTCAACCAAAGTTTCCCTGTGAGACAACTTCAGGCAACTACGGAAAAGAGTCGCGAGTGCCATACCACTAGCGACTTTTCATTCAAGCAGGCGGGAAGGCACAGGAAGACAGAACAGGGAGATTGTCTCCCAGAAGAAGAGGCAATTAGTCGCCAGGCAACTAAATCTACCTGAATCTTGCCGTGTGCCCTTACCCTAAGGCTGATGGAACATGGATGATTTTAGATCTTCATGATTCTCTCAAGGATACAGGAATGTCCAAAAGTAGGGGCGTAACTTCCGGGGGAGCAGGGGGTGCAACTGGGCCAGGGCCCCCCGGCAGTCTCAGCTGGAATCGGATGCAGCGGCGCAGAATTTAGTCACGGATAAGGGTGGGGGGGCTCCACCTGACCCTAACTCCTATTTATATACCTGCGCCCACTCCGCTGTGACATCACAAAAGGGGCAGGTGCTGCATGAGTATATAAATGGTGCACACAGAGGCGGAAGTGGGGCAGTAGAAGGCTGTGGGCGGGGAGAATGAAAGTCAAAATTCAGCCCAAACCTGCCCACTGCCAAAGGAAGTACTGAGGAAGTAAATCCGTGGGTCCCACAGGCTTCGGCCAGGCCGTATATCACTAATGCACTGGTAAAAGCGGTGTGTTTGTTTCAGAAAGACTATTTTATATCAACAAGATGCTGTGTAGCCATGGGGCAGCCATTCAAGCTGCAAGTAAAAGGAGAAAAGACACAGGTTACATAGAAGATAAGAGATAAATCACCATTGTATTGTATTGGGCTTATCTGTTAGGCTAAGGCCAGACGGGGAGATTCGGGGGCATTTTGTCGCCTGGCGACTTCTCGCCGCGACTTGTAGCCCCCGAACCTCCCCGAATAGCCACGTACCCAAGCGCACCGGCGTTGCTTGAAAACGCCAGCGCGTATCCACAAGGAGCGGCGCGCTTTTTGAAATTGCCTGGCGAGGCAATTTGGAACGATTTCACGAAGCGCGCCGCTCCGTGTGGATACGCACCGGCGTTTTCAAGCAACGCCGGTGCGCTTGGGTACTTTGCTATTCGGGGAGGTTCGGGGGCTACAAGTCGCGGCGAGAAGTCGCCAGGAGACAAAATGCCCCCGAATCTCCCCGTCTGGCCTAGCCCTTATGTGTTTTTTTTTTTTTCAATTTGAATGACTGCCCCCATGGCTACACAAAAGCTTATTTGTATGTTTATTTTTATTTGTATAGCGCTCCTTGAGGCCAAAGCACTGTACAGCAACAATAAATTAGTAGTAACAAACGAGGGTTCACTGCATAAATAGGTAACAATAAGTGCATCTTTAGAAATACAATTCACATAAATATAAAATATAATTACACAGTGTCAAGGAGACAAAAGGATGGGAGGGTAACTTACGGACACAATTATATTTGTATAAACTATAGTAGTTTTTCTGAAGAAAAATACACAGCTTTTACCAGTGCAGATTTTTTTTCAAAATGCATCAGTTAATAGTGCTGTTCCAGAAGAATTCTGCACTGAAATCCATTTCTCAAAAGAGCAAACAGATTTTTTAATATTTCATTTTGAAATCTGACATGGGGCTAGACATTTTGTCAGTTTCCCAGCTGCCCCAAGTCATGTGACTTGTGTTCCCCCACCCAGCAGCCTAGCAACAGAACAATGGGAAGGTAACCAGATAACAGCTCCCTAACACAAGATATCAGCTGCCTGGTAGATCTATGAACAACACTCAATAGTAAAACTCATGTCCCACTGTGTACTATTCAGTTACATTGAGAAGGAAAAACAACAGCCTGCCAGAAAGCAGTTCTCTCCTAAAGTGCTGGCACAAGTCACATGACCGGGGCAGCTGGGAAATTGACAAAATGTCTAGCCCCATGTCAGATGTCAAAACTGAATATAAAAAAAATTTGTTTGTTCTTTTGAGAAATGGATTTCAGTGCAGAAGTTGCACTATTAACTGATGCGTTTTTTTTTTTGTTTTGTTTTTAAAAACATGTTTTCCCATGACAGTTTCCCTTTAAAAAAAAGGAGTAGGAGGTACTGTAAACTGAGGAGTTGGATTCAAAAGATTTATGAACTGACTCCACAGCCCTGCTGACAGGGACATGTGCCACAGACAGTCTCATGAATAAAAGGGGTGTATTTTATTTTATTTATTTTAATCCTCCCTGAGAGACCCATAGTCATCTAAACCGCCCTTATCTCATCTAGCTGGCCACACACAGGCATATAAGGGCAATATTTCTACAATACTGGATAAACACACAGACCTGATTAAGAGCCAACTTTCTGGTCTGGAAAATATTCCAGTTGGATAGGTAGGAAAATAATTTCAGAGAATAAATATAGTGTTACTAGTCTGCAATCACTGAGCTCAGTGGCCCGGAGAGATCCAGGCATTCCAGCGACTGCCAAAAGAACATTTCTGGGCCCAGGACATGATACAGTCATGAAATTGTTGGATCAAACAGGCTGACCTGCTCACTCTGCAGTGTACCAGCTCTTTTCCTTTGTTGCATGGGTTGGATGCCATGGTTATTGCTGGAAGGGCACATCATGTAGAATTAGAATGTATCTGGGAATTATGGTTCTGTTGCAAAACTGTTCCAAGCACAATTCTCTCCAAATTCATCTCTGGCCTCAGACAATTACAAAAACCCATGCAACCCAGTCCCGTGCAACTCAATTTTCACATGGTTCCTTCCAGCTGAGTACATACAAATACACTGCATCTTTCACTACAGACATAGCACCCATTAACACCCTTAGTGAGGCACATGCACCACTGAAACTGCCCAAATAGAGGTTATTAAAGGAGTGGCTCTCCTTCATGTTAACTTTCAGTATGTTATAGAATGGCCAACCAGATTGCTTAAATTGCTAACTGGAGAGCTTAATTAAAAGCTAAATAACTCCAAAAAAAAAAAACAAATAAAAAATGAAAACCAACTGCAAATTGGCTCAGAATATCACTCTGTGCATAATACTAAAAGTTAATTAAAACCCCTTTAAGTGGGTGAAGATTTCATTTACACTATAAGCACAAATGACACAATGTAACTCATTCGACACATTGTATACACTTAGTGCGTAGCTTTGCTTTTAGACTTATGCCCCATCGATGACGTAAAGGGAAACATCACTACTGGGTAGCAATGGGGGCAGCCATTCAAAGGAGAAGACTCCAGTTACACAGCAGATCGAAAATAAGCTCGGTAGAACATAATGGGGTTATCTGTTATTCACTATTTAACCTGTGCCATGTAGACTATTTTTCAATTTCCCGCCAGCAGCTTGTTTATATGAATTATACTAGTGTTTCTGAAGCAAACGCATCAGTTGTACCAGTGCAGGGCAACACTACATGATATTTTCATTACTTTAAAACTTTCATTTTTTGGTGTTACTGTTCCTTTAAAGGTGAACCACCCCTTTAATAATGGAACAATAGCAGTAAGTCCCAAACCATCTCCTGAGCACTAGAGCAGCTCCAGGTCTTTATGGCAGATCCTATCGACAACGACTCCATCCAATTCACACAACTGCCATCCAATTCACACAACTGCCATCCAATTCACACACAACTGCCATCCAATTCACACACAACTGCCATCCAATTCACACACAACTGCCATCCCACGTATAATAAAGAAGCAGAGCTGTAACCAGCGTTTCTCCCCAGCAATCAGCGAATCCCAGCACTATTTCCTGCAAGTCTGATCCCCCTCCCCAGTGGATTTATTAGCAGCGATCCCAGATGGGCCCCACTGTCAGCACTGGGAAATCCTCCACCCCAGATCCAGGGCAGGTTTTTCAGGGACCCTTCCATAGTAAATGTACGTTCAGCAAAAGAAGAAGAATCATGTTCCTGGCAGCCTGGAACCCTCCAAGCGTCTTCATTCTACAACTCCCTGAACCCTCAACTGAGAGAGAATTGTTCAATCACCCTTGGTTGCCGCCAGATTCGGGTTATATATAAAGAGGGACTCACCTTTTCACTTCTCCTTCCCAAGGGCAGTTTTTCTCCAGCTAAAACCTTTGTAATCCAAGAGAGGCCCCGCTGGCAAGCGCAGGAGTTTCCCCTGTAGATTTACAATCCCCCGGCTCTGATCAGAACCAACTGATGGACAAGTCCCGGCGCTGCAGCAAATACCGACCCGTCTCGCAGCTCCCAGTGCCGTGTGAGTGTCGGGTGAGTGTCGGGTGTCAGCCAACAGCGGCGACTGCTCTGCCTTCTCCTTCCTGATCTCTCGGCGTCAGCAGCAGCAGCAGCAATAGGGGCGGGGGCTCCAAAGATCACTCCAAATAAACGTCCTGCCAAGTGACACAATCGCGAAAAATCCCTTGAAATCCATCCGACAACGATTCCTTCTCTCCCTCCCCCACTGCTAATTAACGCCTAGTTTATGGAATACAACTTAAAACCCAACATTAGTGTGTGTGGTCACAAACCCAGTATTTGCCATGAGATCGTATCACCAATACAGACCACGGATGAGTTTTATTGCGCGTAAAAGCGCACCCACTCTGGGTCACTCACCCCCCAATCACTCTCCCTGTGTGCACCTGCTGCTTTATGCCCGTGCCACCTATGGCTTCTATTAAACGTATTGGGGAAACGTTCACATAATTACAATCAGACTAAAATATGTATGAAGAGTGACCTTTGGAAAAAAAAGTTCCTTCTCAAATCTCTGTATTTTTTTAAATTGCAAAGTTTCGTGACTTTGTATTGTGGGTTAGGGCAAATGCCAGAGGGGCTTCTATAATGTGCCATAGAAAGTCAGTATTTAGTGGGCTGGTGGGGGCTTTTTTGGCTTCTGTGTGGGCAGATTGGGCATCTGTGTACCTGAAATGCCAGGGCCTATTTTGATTCTCAGTCCAGTCCTGTTTTGTATTAATCATTAATAACCCTGTCTTAGTGTGTGCTGTGCATCCTGCTGATACCCCTTCTTACCTTGTTCGAACTGAGGATCACTGTCCGAACTGAGGATCACTATCCAAGATAAGGATCACTGTCTGAGAAAAGGATCATTGACCGAGCTGCTGATCACTGTCCGAGATAAGGATCACTGTCCGAGATGAGGATCACTGTCCGACCTGAGTATCACTGTCCAAGATAAGGATCACTGTCTGAGATGAGGATCACTATCCGAGATAAGGATCACTGTCGAGCTGAGGATCACTGTCTGAGATAAGGATCACTGTCTGAGATAAACTCACTGTCTGAGATAAACTCACCGTCCGAGATAAGGATCACTGTCTGAGATGAGGATCACTGTCTGAGATAAACTCACCGTCCGAGATAAAGATCACTGTCTGAGATGAGGATCACTGTCTGAGATAAGGATCACTGTCTGAGATAAAGTCACCGTCCGAGATAAGGATCACTGTGACAGTGTCGGACTGGCCCACCAGGATGCCAGGAAAAGTCCCGGTGGGCCCAGGTGTCAGTGGGCCCTCATGCTGCTAATTTGGCCTAGTTCATTCCCTATTTCTAGAGGATAAATAGATGTAATAATAGATTATAGTATGTGAAGAAAATACACTAGGAGAATAGAGGTTTAATGAGTAGAGGAAGAATAATAGTACTGAGAGTGGCCCCTGGTCTAAGATTTTTTTGGTGGGCCCCTAGTGTAAGGTTTTTGGGTGGGCCCCTGGTGTCCCAGTCCGACACTGCACTGTGATAAGAATCACTGTCCGAACTGAGGATCACTATACGAGATAAGGATCACTGTCCATGCTGCTGCCCCGACTCGTCTGAATCTGTTGCTGTCGGAACCTTGCAGTAAAAACACCAGAAGAGGGAATGGGTGGAAAATGCAATCCACAGTGTGTATTAAAATAACTCAGCGCCTTCCACTCCTCTCTCTTCCTGACCAGCACACAGGGAGTTTAAAGGGGTCAGTGACGTCAGACATCCCCAAAATTTCCCAACTTTCTGAATTCCAACTGGTAGCCTGCCCACAATTCACTGATCCGTCTGGGTCGGGGGCAGCACTGATTCACAATAATAATAATAATAATAATCATAATAATGCCTATGATTGTGCCTGTGCCATTACAGTAAGGGAGTGTGGGCAAGACAAGAGGGTAATTATATAGAAAATAAAATTGAATTGGGTATAATGGGAGGGGGGGATTTTGTGATGGAAATAATAGACATTCCTTAATGAGTGAGGCGACCCTGCACCGCAGATCATTGTTGGAATTTCCTGAAACTGTTCTTTAGTGTAATTTCTTCCAGATTGGGGATTGACGACTGCATGGCCCTGCCAGGAAAAGAAAGCTTATGTGACAGCCCTGGATTGGGATTCAAAATAGACCCTGGCATTTCAACTACACAGAGGCCCAAACAGCCCCTGACAGCCCAATAAAGCAAGTCTATGGCATCTCACAGCAGCCCCTCTGCCATTTCCCAGACTCCACTGTTTGCCAGTCTGGGCCTTGGCTATGTCTGCCCCTGGCTGGATTTGCCCCCAGATTTAAAAGCCCTGCACCTCCCCAGAATAAATATAAAGGATATTTCTAATGGGGTCTGCTTACCAGTTCATAGGAAAAATAGAACCCACTTTTAAAAAAATGCAGGGCTTTACTGATGCAGATTATTGTTTGTTGCTGCTCCAAGCAGAATTTAAGTTCAGCAGGGCTGGAACTAGGGGAAGGCAGAAGAGGTCCTGCCTAGGGTGCAACAATAGGGGGATGCTGGACAGGTTCCAGTTAAAGTGTCTTCTGCCAACCCCTAGTCCATGTTCGCTGCCCCTCAATCTCCTCTGTTACGGCGCATGCACGGTTGCGGTTGGGTGCACATACGCGCATAGGGGAGATTGGTCGCTGCACGAGTTGTGTTTTTCAATTATTTAGGTTTTTATTCAGCAGCTCTCCAGTTTGCAATTTCAGTAATCAGGTTGCTAGGGTTCAAATTACACTAGCAACCATGCATTGATTGGAATAAGAGGCTTTAGGGCTAGAGCAGACGGGGAGATTCGGGGGCATTTTGTCGCCTGGCGACTTGTAGCGGCGACTTGTAGCCCCCGAACCTCCCCGAATAGACAGGTCCTTAGGCGCACCGGCGTGACTTGAAAACGCCTGCGCCTATTCACACGCAGCGGCGCGATTTGTGGAATCGCTCCAAATTGACTCGCGAGTCAATTTGGAGCGATTCCACAAATCGCGCCGCTGCGTGTGAATAGGCGCAGGCGTTTTCAAGTCACGCCGGTGCGCCTAAGGACCTGTCTATTCGGGGAGGTTCGGGGGCTACAAGTCGCCGCTACAAGTCGCCAGGCGACAAAATGCCCCCGAATCTCCCCGTCTGCTCTAGCCCTTAGCAGTAAAGATCTGTGTCCCCCCAGTAGATGCCCCAGTAGCTCCCCATCTTCTTTTCTGCTGATTCACTGATTCACATGCTCTGTGCTGCTGTCACTTACTGAGCTTAGGGACCCACTCACAATATACAGTACACATAGGGGAAAATTTACTATTATTCACTTAAAAATCCTCGAATTCATTCGAAATTCGATAAGCATTCGACTATGGAATGCTTATCGAATAGTTCTAGGCTTCTTTTTCCTCGATATTCGATTTCTTGATGAAATCGTACGATCGGATACCGATCGTTCGATCTCACGAAAAAATCGTACTTCTTCCTTCGAGCGCTCAAAATAAATACATAAGATTCGAACGATCGAGGCGTTCATCGTAAGAATGGTATTCGAGCAGGTGTTTGTAAAAGAAGCCTATGGGGGGATTCCCATAGGCTTCTATTGCTATTCAGCGAAATAGGCAATCGAATACATTTTAAAGTCCTTCAATAATCGAATGGTTGAATGATTGAATATCCGATCATTCAATCTATTCGAATTTTTGGTATTCCATGATCGAAGTGGCCAAATTTGCATATTCGATCCTCTTCACGGGAATTTTGTAAATTTGCCTCATAGTGTCATAGAAATATACAACAACAACAAACAACATTTGTAAAGCGCTTTTCTCCCGTAGGACCCAAAGCGCATCATAGTCACAATATAAGGCTGATTAGTCATTAATACAGATAATTACTACATGGCAGCACAGAAACCAGTGCAATTAGCATCAGAATTTAATAATCAGCCCTGTAGCATCAGCTTATATTACAGGGAAACCTCATTGTCTGCTGCTGGATAATTAGTGACGACCCCTAAGCTCAGGGCCAGGCCAAGGGGTAGGCAGAGTAGACACGTGCCTAGGGTTGCAAAGCTGGGGCGCCAGGCACGTACTTCCTCTGTCGCCTACCCCCAGTCCGGTCCCCTCTCTGGCTTCTACTGCTTTTTTACTCGCCAGAGCTCACACACATTCGCACTTGCCTAGGGCACCGGTGCGGCGCAACCCAGCTCTACCTAAGCTTAGCTTCTCAACAGCTGCTCAGAGCCCACTGAGCATGTGAGTGTCACAGACACTTTCCAAGATGGTGACCCCCTGTGACAAGTTTGAAGTCCTGGATCATTGCTGCTATTGACAAGCTGAGACTTTAGCCTTGTGCAATACGTTCACTATATAAAATATGGTGTTTTTAGCCACATAAATTAGGCTTTTGTTCTCTTTTAAAAGCTGGAAAGCATCAGAAGAAGAAGGCAAACAATTAAAAAATTATTTAAAATAATGAAAGCCACACCTTAAAAGAGATATGACAGCCAAGAACACTTTTGGAGTGGTAGGACCCAGGCAGATGCTGTGAGGTCCTATAATTTATATCTGCCGACATCGCCAAACGAGCAGACTTCTCCGTGTATAGGGATGTCGCGGACTGTTCGCCGGCGAACTTGTTCGCGCGAACATCGGCTGTTCGCGCTCGCCGAATGTTCGCGAACGTCGCGCGACGTTCGCCAATTTGGGTTCGCCTTAGCTGGCGCTTTTTTTTTGCCATTTCTCCCCCAGACCAGCAGATACATGGCAGCCAATCAGGAAGCTCTCCCTCCTGGACCACACCCCCTGGACCACTCCCCTTCCATATATAAACTGAAGCCCTGCAGCGTTTTTTCATTCTGCCTGTGTGTGCTTGGAAGAGTTAGTGTAGGGAGAGAGCTGTTAGTGATTTGAGGGACAGTTGATAGTAAGTTTGCTGGCTAGTAATCTACTGTTCTTCAAACAACTGCCATCTAGCTGTGTGAGCTTGTTCACATTCTGTCTAAATATCAATAATAATACCATCTCCAGAAACACCATCCTGAGTGACGTTTTTCAAGCAGCAATAATATTTTCCGTAATCCGTATCCACTGCTGTAGTAGTGTATACGTTGACCTTGTAGGCATTGTTTGCCCAGTCTTTAACCAAGTGCCACGTAGCTGTGTGAGCTTTTTCACATTCCGTGTCCAGAAACATCACCTGAGTGACGTAGTGTGATTTCTGCCCTTTACAGCACAAAACGCAGTGCTGTGTCAACAATGGATTTTTTAGAAACATTTTTGCCCTTGATCCCCCTCTGGCATGCCACTGTCCAGGTCATTGCACCCTTTAAACAACTTTAAAATCATTTTTCTGGCCAGAAATGTCTTTTCTAGCTTTTAAAATTCGCCTTCCCATTGAAGTCTATGGGGTTCGCGAAGTTCGCGAACTGTTCGCATTTTTGTCCTGAAGTTCGCGAACATGTTCGCGAACATTTTTTCCAACGTTCGCTACATCCCTATCCGTGTATGGCCACCTTTACCTTCTTATTTTTCCATAGGGTCACCCCAGAGACAAAGCTATGTCCAGCCACTCATCCAATCATGACTTCATTTTAATTTACAGCTTTGCTTAGAACTAGTTTATGCTGCTAACCTAATTAGGCAAACTCTTGACAAATAATTGATTATGTTAATTGATGTTTTCGCCATGCATATGTCCCTGTCTGAGCTTTATATCAAAGGTCAAGTACACAAAAGCCTAAACAGCCCAACACCGGTCCAGTATAACTACAAGTCTGTGGCAGCCTTAACCAGGTCCGGACTGGGATTCACAATAGGCCCTGGCATTTCAAGTACACAGAGGCCCAAGCAGCCCCCCACCAGCCCAATGAATAGTGACTGTCTATGGCAACTTTACAGCAGCCCCTCTGGCATTTGCCAGAACCAACAGATTGTCAGTCCGGGCCTGGCCTAAACTAACATTTGCCAGTCCAAGCTTGGTTTCCACAGCACCAGCCACTAACCCTTTTTATCCATAGTATCTGCCGAGATCCCATAAACTATACCTTATAGGTATTCCCTTAACTAAACACAAATTTTAAATGATGAAACTTTGGGTTAATAATGGCACGCAGAACCCCACTGACTTACATTATAATTGTTGCCTCATTCTCAGGCGACTATCACTTGGAAATATTTCTGCAAACACTTTTGGGTGATAGTTGAGGTGGCAAATACAATGTGGGCATTTTTTTTGCTTTGATGCCACATTAAGGTACCAAAAGTAATATGTGCCATTAGCTTTGTGTTTGTTAGACAGTCATATACAGTGTGGAGACCTTTCAGGGCTAGGCCAGACGGGGAGATTCGGGGGCATTTTGTCGCCTGGCGACTTCTCGCCGCGACTTGTAGCCCCCGAATCTCCCCGTCTGGCCTTAGCCTCAGACTGTTCTAATTTTCATCTTCTTTACCGCAGATTAGAGAGGCTTTTGGGCAGTCACCTCCCACAGAGAAGTACACAATGCTGTGTGTGTGCCTTAAAATTGACTGGGATTCTTTAATGCCATTGTGTGGGTTTCTAATTAGAATGATAAGCTTTCATTTGAGCAGAGCTCTGGGTAAATATTTGTATGCATAATATTCTACAGATGTAATTAACAGAGATTTCATAAGTAAAGTCAATTCAAGTTAATAACAGCTACTTGGAAGCTATATGGGTATTTGTACTACTGTGCATACATGTGATATTTGTTGCTTTATTGTGACTACTATTACTGCCTTCGCTCAGAAGAGCAATTATCCTGCACCCAGAGCTGTTGGGGAGTACGAATAGGGGCATTGGGTTCTGCAGTGCTTTAGGCTGGAGACAGACAGGGAGATTCGGGGAGATTCTGTCGCCTGGCGTTTTTTAGCGGGCGACAATCTCCCCGAATTACCTTCTCCCTGTCTGTCCCTACCCTTAGGTATAGGTAGGAAGAAAGCATGGGGTGTAAGGGTAAGGTCATACCTGGCGATTCTGGGACATTAGTCGCCTGGGGACTAATCGCTTCTTCTTTGGGGCGATTAATCTCCCAGAACCGCTTCTCCCTGTCTTGCACCGGCTATAATGAAAAGTGACTTCGGAAATTGAAGTGTGTAATGCCGCAGGCAACTTTTCATCATAGCCGGCGCAAGACAGGGGGAAGCAGTTCGGGGAGATTAGTCGCCCCCAAAGAAGAAATGATTAAAGTTAATATTTTGTTTATATAAAAGGGAATTCTTTACAACTTGGTTTTACTGTTTTCAATATATGCCAGGCCAGGTTTAACTCTGCCCCCAGTGTGGGTACCTATTACTCTGAACCTGCCTTCTATATATTAAAAAATATAGTAATACATAGAGGAGATACTGGCAGGGCTCAAGCAATTTAAAAATGCATCAGTTAATAGTGCCATAGTGCTACTCCAACAGACTTCTGCACTGAAATCCAATTCTCAGAAAAGCAAACATATTTTTTAATATTCATTTTTGAAATCTGACATGGGTCTAGACATTTTGTCAATTTCCCAGCTTCCCCCAGTCATGTGACTTGTGCCTGCACTTTAGGAGGGAACTTCTTTCTGGCAGGCTGTTATTTCTCCAAGTTAATGTAACTAAATCAGTCTAAGTGGGACATGGCTTTTACTATTGAGTGTTGCCCTTAGACCTACCAGGCAGCTGTTATCTTGTTTTAAGGAGCTGTCATCTGGTTACCTTCCCATTGTTCTGTTGTTAGGCTGCTGGGGAAGGGAGGGGGTGATATCATTCAAACTTGTAGTTCAGCAGTAAAGAGTGACTGAAGTTTATCAGAGCACAAGTCACATGACTTGGGGCAGCTGGGAAATTGTCAATATGTCTAACCCCATAGAAACCAAGGTTCATTAGACACTGACTACAGGCAATGCTATTATGCAGTAAGTATTAGACTTTTTACTATAAGTTAGGGACTGCCATATGGGGTTTACCTTGACGTGGTATGGTGGCTTGTCAACTTTATGATCATAACTTTGTAACTAAAAATCCCCTGTTTCTGTAAACATATGCATTAGCAATTATATTGAATTATTTAGGAGACAGGGGCCCAGGGAATGTGCATAGTGCACACCCATTATATTTAAATATATTTTGACTTAAGGTGGCCATAGACGCACAGATAATATCGTACGAAACGAATTTTCGTACGATATTCGGTGCGTGTATGGTGGGAAATGAGCCGACCGACATCGTCAGAGGATTAAGATATCGGTCGGCTGGTTGATCGGACTGGATGGAAAATTTTGATCGGATGCCTTTGAAAGCTCCCTGAACATCGGCCATTGTTAGTGCTGAATCGTCAGATACAAGTAGAATTCTATTGTTTCTACCTGTATATTTGACGATTCAGCTCTACACGTGTGTGTTGAAACGAACGATCTTTCTTGGAAAGATCTTTCCCGAGAAAGATCGTAATTGTTACGTCTATGGCCAGCTTAAGCCTTTGAGTGCTCCCACACCCCCCCTTTGTATGTCTAACCCCATGTCAGATTCAAAAATGAAAATATAAAAAAAAATCTGTTTGCTCTTTTGAGAAATGGATTTCAGTGCAGAATTCTGCTGGAGTAGCACTATTAACTGATCCAGTTAAAAAAAAGAAACGTTTTCCCATGAAAGTATCCCTTTAAATTCACTAAAGGGGCAATTTCCTAAATTATGCTACCCACCTGCTAAGACTGGGAATCTCTACATCTGATATTGCCCTCTGTATAAAGAATAATAAAGACTGCCTGGACATTCTGAGAAATGTTTAGTCATCTTTGGTATAATAAAAGCCTTGAAGCCTTGGATTTAGCTAAGGGAAGGAAATCGGGAGGGGGATGGAGTCACTTCAGGGATTTGGAACCAATTACAATGACAATACATAATCACATTTAGGTAACTCTGCCTTATTGTTTTACAAAGTACCTAAAAGAACTGGCATTGAAATTAGAAAAGCAAAAAGTGTCATATCCTTCCTTGTTCAACGTGAGCATTTACGGATTGCATTGTGTATGTGTGTATTCATTCAAGTAGAGACTTCCTTCATTTTACGCATCAAAAGAAGGTTTAGCTATTCATATCCACTGAAATAAATACAAATCCAGAAATGGACTTTCTGAGGAATATCATGCCAAGTACACTGACACAGATTCATCAGACAGGGGAATAATATATGTAGATGTTTGTTAGCAAATTAATTAGATGTCTAGAAAATCTTATCAACAACAAGCAGAAATCATTAGGGGTCACTTTGGTTTCCACAGGCCAAGGACTCTGGGAGCAATAGGCAGAAGAGAGGAGGCATGGACACAAAGGATCGGCAGCCCACTTGTGGATCAAGTTCTGGAAGGATTTGCTAATGGTTATGGTTTTTACCCGTGAGCCACATTGAAAAATAAAAAGAGTTGGGTAGCATCGCAGGCAGGCAAAAAGTTCCCGAGGTGTCAAATAAGGGCTGTGATTGGTTATCTGGTAGCCCCTATGTGGACTGGCAGTGAACAAGAGACTATTTGGCAGTGCACCTGGTTTTTATGCAATTAAAACTTGTCCACAAGCCTTGAAATCAAAAATAGGCGACTGAGAGCAGGGTTGGACTGGGGGGCCCGGGGCCCACCGGTGTTTCTGTCCCAGGGCCCCCTCCTGTCTCCGTTACTGAGCCAGTGCCGCGATGTCCGAGCTGACACTCAGCGCCGTTGCGCTGCATTGATGCACTGATGTGCTGCACCCCGTGTGTACGCATGCATGCAATGTTTTAGCCGAGATCCCTGACAAAGGGACAGGGAGATCGCGGGACAGTTTCTGGGCTGGCGGGGCCCACAAGAGCCTGGGGCCCACCGGGTTTTTTCCCAGTGTCCCGCTGGCCCAGTCCTACCTTGACTCAGAGCAACATCCAAGGGGTTGGTGAGGAACATGTTGCTCAGGAGCTACTGGTTAGGGATCACTGGCTTAGGCAGAGAAGGGGAGACAAGTGCATCAGAAGCTGCTGGACTAGAAGTGCTGGATTCACTTAGGATGAGGTGTAAATAAAGGTGATAAAAGAAAGGGGTGAAGAAGAGAACAGCTGGGCAAAATGTTGGGTTTCCACAGCTTTTGAACTCTATTTTGTTTTGGGACATCTTGGGTAGGATAATAATAAGAGAGAGAATGGTAAGAGAAAATTATGATGGTAATTGTAGAGTTTGTGTTTTCAAGGTCTGATTGGGGGGCCTGGAGCCCACCGGGGCTACTGCCCCAGGGCCCCCTCCAGCTCCCCCTGCCATGCTGGTGCTGTGTCTTGGTTAGGATCAAGTATAAGGTACTGTTTTAAAAAAGGAAATTCTTTTTTTTTTTTTAAATTGAATATGTGATTATAATGGAGTCAATGTGAGATGGTTTTTCTGCAATTCTGAGCTTTCTGGGTAATGGGTTGTTGGGTTGACTGAAGCAGGGAGTTTCTGGCCCCTGTACCACACTGAGGTAGCCAAGTTAATGCGGGTTTAGGGGGGTGGCCCTTGGGTGCCTATAAATGTATTTTTTTTTTAAAAAAAAGTTTTTTTTATTACTTTCCATTATTTTATTTTTTACTATTTTTCCAAAATCTAAGTTTAAAATTATATGTTGGTGTCTCTGGTGTTTGAGTCTTTCAGCTCAGTAATTCAGGTGCAGACTCTAAACTGATACAATTTTGCAAGATTTAGTTGATCCATTTCACAGCAGCATCTCTGGAGTATTAGCAACTATTGTATCAATTCTAACAGCTGCCTGTAATGAAACCCAGGGATTCTGCTCAGCAGGGACAAAGATAAGAAATGTATCCATTAAATGTATCAATTTAAAACAGTTTTGAAGGGTCTGCGACCCCCTCCCAGAGCTGCTTTAGAAAATGAAATGCACTTTAGGGTAGGGACAGACAGGGAGATTCGGGGAGATTCTGTCGCCTGGCGTTTTTAGCAGGCGACAATCTCCCCGAATTTCCTTCTCCCTGTCTGCCGCTAGTAAAAGGGACAAAGCGCCAGCGCCTGTGCACACGCTGCGCGGCGATTCCCGGAATCGCCCGAAGTTTCCTCACGAGGTATCTTCGGGCGATTCCGGAAATCGCCGCTCAGCGTGTGCACAGGCGCTGGCGCTTTGTCACTTATACTAAAGGCAGACAGGGAGAAGGAAATTCGGGGAGATTGTCGCCTGCTAAAAACGCCAGGCGACAGAATCTCCCCGAATCTCCCTGTCTGTCCCTACCCTTATATGTGCACTTTTCTCAAACGGGTTCAGTGTTTCTCATGTGTCCTGGGGATATGTATAATTGCCTAATCTAAACAAAATAAGTCTATTGGCAATTTCATGGAGGTGGCTGAACAAAAGGGGCCTCCTCCCATGGCTTGTGAGATTGTATAAACCCTCTGTTAATAAAGCAAATTTAAGGGGCCTTAACGGCTGGACCTTATGGTTTACACAAAGGCAACATCCTGTTTCTGCAATAACAACCCGGCAGGTGGTCTTTGTAACTGAGAAAGGTCAAGTGTGTCTTTCTTTCTTTCTTTCTTTCTTTCTTTCTTTCTTTCTTTCTTTCTTTCTTTCTTTCTTTCTTTCGTTCTTTCTTTCTTTTCCTTGCCCTGCATACATTACTGTATGTTTTGACCATCTATACCAGCCCAAGGCAACCACAGTCCTTAAGGGCAGAGACAAATCTCCTCTTCTTTGGGGTGACTAATCTCCCAGCCAGGCTAAAATTTAAATCGCTGTCGGGATGACACTCAGAGCGCTTCATTTTCTGAAGTCGCACAAAGTCGCCTCATGAGGAACGAAAGCGCTCTGAGTACCATCCCACCAGCAATTAAAATTTTAGCCGGCGGGGAGATTAGTGACCCCAAAGAAGAGGAGTTTGTTTTACTCTGCAAATGAGTTTTATTCCATTATATATTAATTATTGTTTTGGATTAGCATGAGCTATATAGAATAGTTGTTACATGAATCAGCATTGTAAGAAGTCACAGTTAATCTTTGACCTTGTGTTGCTGTTTGCTGGTTTCTGCCTATTTATAATGCTTTATAAAGTTTAGAATAGACAGGTAGTAGAATATACAGTATAAGACTTCTTCCCACATTAGTAGGGTTGTTGTGCCAGGTTTGAGCTATCAAATACAAATAAGTCAAGGTTCTTTAGAACTGGGACAAAAAATATATTTCTGAAGGTATGTTAAAGTAGTATTTAAAGGGCAAGGAAAGATTGATGTCTGGGGCAGCTGGGGTTTAAATAAATAAGTAGATATATACTTTGTCATAGGTTTTAGGTTAAGGCCAGACGGGAAGATTTGGGGAGATTCGTCGCCTGGTGACTAATCTCCCCACACTGCTTCCCCCTGCCTTCCAGCGGCTTAATGAATAATCGCCTGCATCTACTCACACGCGGCACTGCGTTTTCCCGAAATCGCTCTAAACTGCCTAAGGAGGCAACTTGGAGAAACTTCAGAAAAGCCAGCGCCGCGTGTGAAAAGGCGCAACTGATTATTCATTAATCATCTGGAAGGAAGGGGGAAGCAGTTCGGGGAGAAGAGGCGATTAGTCGCCAGGCGACAAATCTCCCCGAATATTCCCGTCTGGCCTGAGCCTTAGGCTTAGTCCAGACGGGAAAGTTTTAGGCTTAGTCCAGACTGGTGACTTCTCGCCACGACGGATCGCCCCTGAATCTCCCCGAATAGCTAGGCACGATTTTTAAAATCGCGCCGCTCCGTGTGAACACGCGCCGGCGTTTTTAAGCTATGCCGGTGCGCAGCGGTGCCTAGCTATTCGGGGAGATTCGGGGGCGATCCGTCGCGGCGAGAAGTCGCCAGTCTCCCTGTCTGGACTAAGCCTAAGGCTAGGGACAAACAGGGAGATTCGGGGAGATTCAGTCGCCTGGCGTTTAATAGCAG
>CM044444.1:90972737-90993882 GCA_024363595.1 Xenopus borealis
AAGCGCCGCGCTGCGTGTGAATAGGGACACGCGACTTTAACTTAAGCAAGTGCAAGACTCGGGGAAGAGAAGCAGGGAGATTTGTAGCTTCAAACACGCGGCGATTTGTCGCAGGCTACAAATCTCCCTGCAATCTCTTCGTGTGGAAGAGCCCTAAATCCCTCAGGTTTTATAGAAAATGACCGCTTGCTGCTAGGCTTAGGTATAATGATCAGAAAGACCCACTTACACATAGAGAAGAAATATTCTAGGTAAGAGTGTGGAAAAAAGAAACAACACACTTGTTTAATGACACATTTTCTATTATTATGTAATTACTATGTGTCTTTCAGTAATTCTTGTACTGCTGGTTCTGACTTCAGGGTCACCATCAGAAAACGTGAGGCCCTTTATTAGTTCTCTTTCTCAAGTTAGGCAGAGTAGGTGGCTGCATAGTGTACAAGGGGATTCATGAAGAAATTGGTGGAGGTCATTAACTTGGTCACCAGCATGGGGCACATGATTAAGGGAGACTGCAGTTGCAGGTGATCAGTGGTGGGGGGTGTGGGCTAGGGTGGCCTTGCAAGTGACCAAAAGCCATGGGGGCACAGGGCCTTGGGCACCAGTAGAACTTGGCCCAGCATTGTCTTCATCCCAGACAATGAGCCCTGCTGTGTAAATGGGGCACAAATAAAAACCACCTAAATTACATGGCTGACCACACCCCTCTTTGCCCAGTCACTCTGTTGTACACAGAACATGCACACAATCTGCCCTATATCAGAAGACCCACCTCCTTCACAGCCTTCAAAACAGATTTTTCAGGGCCCTCCTCTGCCCTCCAATGGCATCCCTGGTCGCAGGTAGGGTTGCCACCTGGCCGGTATTTTACCGGCCTGGCCGGTATTTTTGATTGTTGACCCCAATGTTATTAATAGGAAAAAAAGGTAAATATATAGGATGGCCGGTATTTTTCTGAAGAAAAGGTGGCAACCCTAGTCGCAGGACTGGACTGAGAATCAAAATAGGCCCTGGCATTTCAGGTACACAGAGGCCCAATCAGCCCACATAGAGGCCCAAACAGTCCCCACCAGCCCACTAAATACTGACTTTCTATGGCACATTATAGCAGCCCATCTGGCATTTGCCCTAACCCACAGATTGCCAGTCCGGGCCTGCCTGGTCGGCTTCCAACAGCCATGATTATAATTTCCACTATCCCTTGCATTTTCACTGATTAAGAAGAAACAGAAGCACAATAAGCAAAATTTAATTTTACAACCCTGCTAAGGGCGGCCATACACAGGCACATTAAAGCTGCCAATATTGGACCTTTAGACCAATTCTGTGGCTTCTCTGCCTGTGTGTCAGGGCTTCCAACGGGTCTCCCCCATTGAATACCAAAAAAATACCAAAAATCATCAAGTTCCAGATATCAATTGGGCAAGTTTGGACTGCAAAAATCTCAGCTTCGGCTCTATGTGTGAGTGCACACAGGCTGACCTGAGTAGATCTGCTTCTCTCAGCCTGCAAAAATACACAGTCTGACAACAGCTAGAGCCAACAGTCTGTGTGCCCATAGCCTAATATTATAAATAGCCCTATAGGTGATGGATGCACAAGGCATATAGTAATGGGTTTATCTGCACCCTCTGTTTATCTTAAAGGAGTTGTTCACCTTTTAATTTTTAGTATGATGTAGAGAGTAAAATTCTGAGGCAATTTGCAATTTCCCCGTGTCCTGCCAGGCCAGTCCGACCCTTCCCGGTAACTAATTGCCTCTTCTTCTGGGCTACAAGCTCTCCGAACCCCCTTCCCATGTCCTACCACTGGCTTGAATGACACTCGCGCCACTTCATTTTTCTAAGTTGCCTCACGAGGAAACTTCGGAAAACGAAGCTCCGCAAGTGCCATTCCGCTGGTGACTTTTCATTCAAGCTGGCAGGAAGGCAGGGGGAGGCAGCTCGGGGAGATTGTTGCCCCAAAGAAGAGGTGATTAGTTGCCAGGCGACTAATTCTCCCTGAATCTGCCCATGTGCCCTGACCCTTACTTATAAGAAAGAAACAAATGAAAATGTGAGATTTTTTTGTCCTCTGAGAAGAGACATCAGTAAAATATGTCACCCAAAAAGGCAACAAATATATTTAAATATAAAATAAGTAGGAATGCACCGAATCCATGATTCTGTATTTGGTAGAACCCCCCAAATCCTTTGTTAAAGATCTGGGTGATCTTTGCATATGCAAATCAGTGAGGAGGTGAGAAAAAGAGATCCGCGCACAGCATGCGGAATCCTGCTGAAAATGATTGAATACTGTCCGAATAGTCGAATACTGAACCGAATCCTGGATAATGCTCATGCTATTTCACACTCTAATTTTCATAATGTGAAATATTGAATTACACATACATGGGGTTACTCTAGCAGTGACCATGAAGGAGAATTAAAAACTGCAAAATGTAATAAAAAGATCCACAGTAAAAATTATCCGAATAAAAAAATTACACATCGAACCTTAAAGGGAAATGCATCAGTTAATAGTGCTGCTCCAGTAGATGTCTGCACTGAAATCCATTTCTCAAAAGAGCAAACAGATTTTTTTATATTCAGTTTTGACATCTGACATGGGGCTAGACATTTTGTCAATTTCCCAGCTGCCCCTGGTCATGTGACTTGTGCCAGCACTTTAGGAAGGAACTGCTTTCTGGCAGGCTGTTGTTTTTCCTTCTCAATGTAACTGAATAGTACGCAGTGGGACATGGATTTTACTATTGAGTGCTGTTCTTAGATCTACCAGGCAGCTGTTATCTTGTGTTAGGGAGCGGTTATCTGGTTACCTTCCCATTGTTCTGTTGTTAGGCTGCTGGGGGGGGGGAAAGGGAGGGGGTGATATCACTCCAACTTGCAGTACAGCAGTAAAGAGTGATTGAAGTTTATCAGAGCACAAGTCACATGACTTGGGGCAGCTGGGAAATTGACAAAATGTCTAGCACCATGTCAGATTTCAAAATGACATATAAAAAAATCTGTTTGCTCTTGAATGAATTTCAATGCAGAATTCTTCTGGAACAGCACTATTAACTGATGCATTTTGAAAACGTTTTTTTTTTCCCATGACAGGATCCCTTTAAAACAACTGACAGAGCACGTTAACAATATTATTAATAATAACATTATGGCACTTCCTCCAAAGTTCACTCTTTGTTACATTTGCCCCCAATAAATTATCAGCTTCAGATGTTTACCCAGTAATTCCCTCTCACCATAATATATGTCTTATGGGAAAAAATATCCACTGATAATGTTTATTGTGTTCCTGAAGTGAACCCAAAACTGTTAAAGGCAGAGCTCTGAGAAGGAGCAGCTGGCAAAAATCTGTTAGAAAGGATATTCCATGGGTCGACTGTATGAGAAGCGTCTCCAGTCTGAAGGGGCTGCTATGAGCTATTGAAAAGCAAAACAGGCCACCCTGAGAAAGGCTGAATTCATCCTTGTGAGGGGGGGGACAAACTTGCAAGAGATCTGACTTTAACATTAGATTTCCTTTTTGGGATTCTGAGCCAAAACTCCAAACTTTTTTGAAAAACATAAGAAAAAGAGAGAAGGGAGTGGAGCAACTCACTAACCCAAAGGGCGATGGCACATGGGGAGACTCCCATCATTTGCCGCCCCTACAATTTCCGGCTCAGTGGGTGGGCAACAAAATGCTGGGAATTGCCCCTCCAATTGCCTGGACACTCCTAGATTTGAACTTTTGAGATGTGGTTTTATGTATTTTTTTTATTTAAATTGTTACAGTAACTGCTGCTTTATTTAAATCATTGAGGGATATGTCAGCGCTATATAATGGATACTAATAGTTTTGTAAAATAGGCTGAATATGCCCCCAAAAGCCGCTACTGCTCACAATGTGGGGAAAAATGCAGCACTGCCAATTCTTAAAAAAACACTTGCCTGAAAACGTACAAAGTTGACAAAGTACAGGTTCTGGACCTCTTATCTGGCGTCCCTGCATGCAGAACTCTCTGAATATCAGGATGTCAGGACGCTCACTACTTGCTTCTAAATCTAGTAAACGTTGCACTTAAAGGGCAAGTCAATCCCAAAATAAAAAAATGGCCTAATAAAAAAAACAAGGCTTTTGCAACATTTTTTAAAAAGGAGTTAAACAAATGCTGCGTTTTATAGCAAACGTTTTTACAAAAGCACTGAATATTTTTTTAATAAATGTATATTGGAAAGTTGCTTAGAATTATGGTTTCTTTCATTAGGCACATTTTTATTTTGGGATTGACTTTACCTTTAAAGGAGAATTCAACCTCGTAAAAAAAAATACTGCCCACCCCACATAGACCTCCCTCCAGCCTAACTGGCCCCCCCTGGGGAAATGCCCTATAATTGATACTTACCCCCTCAGTGCAGATTCAGGCAGTGGAGCTCCACGCAGCCATCTTTGGTAAGCTGACTGGGAGATCGTCAATACAGTCAGATTACTGAAGACCCGGAAGATGGCTGCGTGGAACTCTGTGGCCGAGGGGTAAGTATAAAGTATGGGGCATTTCCCAGGGGGGGGGCAGTTAGGCTGGGGGGAGGTGGGAGGGGGGTCTATGTGGGATGGTGGTACAGTTTTTTTTTACAGAGTTGAATTCTCCTGTAAGCTATGTTGCCAGGTTCACCCCCTTCTTCCTCACATTCCAGACCTAAAGTGAGGAGCAAATAGAGGTGGAAGTTTTAAGTTTTAGTTTATACAGCCCTATATCAGTCAGCAAAATGCTGAAATTCCAGGAAAGCCCAAGCCTTAGGTCTAGGGATGCCACCTGGCTAGTAAAAATTATGGTTGATCCCAATGTTATTAATAGAGAAAAAAGATAAATATATGGGAAGGCCGTAATTTTTTTTACAGAAAAGGTGGCAGCCCTACCTGGGTCCTGTACTTGCCATTCTGACCCCAGCTCAGCACAAGTAAGCCCAGAACTGTATTTATGCATATGTATTATCGGAACCTAAATACGCCTGACACACGGCGTGTGACGTCAGCAAGCTGGAAGTGACGTCACACGCCTCACAGAAGGGATGTCATGCGTCGCCCAGAAGTGATGTCACTTCTGCAAAAAGCTGGCCCCCTGCCCCTCACCCCCTCCAGTGCTTCCACCAGATTTCTGATGGAAATCCGTGAAAGTAGCTGACCGATTTTTTTTTAATTAAAAATACAACTATAGGCACCCAAGGGCCACCCCCCAAAACCTGCCTCCCTGGGCACAGGCCCTCGGGTGCCTTAATATAAATACTGCCCTGGGTGAGCCACAGCATGGTTGGAAATTAGAGTTGCCACCTGTCCGTTTTTTTACCAGCCTGACCGGTATTTTTGATGGATGATCCAAATGTTATTAATAGGGAAAAAAAGCTAAATGAATAGGAAGGCCGGTATTTTTAAAAAAAAAAAAAAAGGTGGCAATCCTATTGGCAATACCAGCTCAGCATATGTTTTAAAATTAATAGAAATATGTTTTTCCAAGCACTATTCTACTTGCACAGCGTGAAATGCGATTTTTTCAAAGTAAATACTCTTTATCTGGCTAACAGGACTAAATTCATTGCACAATGGAGAAAGTTATACAGAAAGGTCTAGGACCAAAGTAGGAGCGGTGCGTTGAATTTTGTAATAGAAACATGAGATATATTTGGTTTGAAGATGCTATTAGAGAAGACAAATAGGATTGCCACCAGGCCAGTATTTTTGATGGTTGGTCCCAATGTTATTAATAGGAAAAAAAGATAAACATATAGGAAGGTCTGTATTTTTTTCAAGACAAGGTGGCAACCCTAGAGAAAAATAACATGTTTCCAAGAAGCTTTCTTAGGAAGTCTTAGGACATTTATCCAGCCCTGATGAATAGATATTCAGTGTATGATCCTTTTTCCAGTCAAGTATCTGGGACAAATTCCCCAGTGGATTCCCTTAACCCATTGTTACACTGAATTTGGTAGTGAGCGAGCACTTGAACCCCATACTCTGGGAAAGTGGGCTGAAGGGCTAACATTCCAGGCTCAATTAAATTTCACTCACTGGAACTGGATGGCTGGGGGTAGAGTATAAACTCATGCCTACAGTCTATATCCAACGACAGCTCGCAAATGTTTGTGAAGAACTACTACAACACTGGATTACTACAAAAGGGTAGTCCATCCTGAATTTATCTGTTGTTTATTGGAATATTTGCCTTTCTATTCTATCCCAGAGAGTGTTTCTTTTGGTTATTAATAAAATCCATGAATTATCTTTATCCTGTCCACCTTGCAGCCTGCAATTCAAATGGCTGTCTGGTTTCTAGGGACACTAGCATCTAGTATGAAAACATGAACAATACGGAATTCAGAAAGATTTAAAAAAACATATATCTTGAAATTCCGCGGTCTTTAATTTAAATGATGATGGCTTCTAAGTAGTCTCCTTCCTATAATACAATTTATACTGGCCTGGGAGCTGTTATCCAGGAAGCTCAAGGACATTTCCCTTAGAGTCTTATTTAAACAAACAATTTTTCATTTTTTGACGACTTTGCTCTTTCTCTATCAAAATGAGTAAGAATGTTGTACTTGGTGTGAAGTACCAGATGGCGAGTAATTGGCAGAATCTACTATTCAGTGCCGCCTCAGTAGCTGCATTATGTCCCTTCTCCTGAAACCATCTTTCAGGAACAGCGTCTGGTGTGCAGACAAGTCGGCATTGTTTGTGTGGGCTTTCACAGATAGGAATCTGGCCCTCTCCTCTAGTCAAAATTAATTCAATCAAAGCGGCACCAAATGGCTCTGTGCATTACATTAAACCTTCTCCAAGTCATTGTTACTTTATAATGGGAAGGCAGCTAAAGTTTGTGTGAAAGAATGCAGGGCTTGTAACACAGGGTAGATAGAATGTTTTGGCTAGTAACTCTCATAGTGTGTCAGTGACCCTAACTGACAATGCACTGCCTGCATAAGGTCACTGAGACTCTGCTGCTCAGCCTAAAGCCTGGTACTGGCAGTCTAAAACTGTGTAGAAACTCCTGTCAAGGGCAGAAGACATATCCAGTTCAGATTAACAACCTTTATTTCACTTGGGCCCTATGACAAAATATTTTCCAGGCGTAACTTTTGTATTATCCAACCCACCCAATCAGCCCATGGATTGATCTGTCAGATCATGTCAGACATATAAGGGTGGCCATAGACTCATTGAAATAAGGTTTGGGACGATATTGAGTAAATGTATGGTGGAAGACGAGGCAACCAGTATCGACAAAAGCCTTGGATGATGGTTGTCTCACCAATTGGACAGGATGGAGAATTTTTATCAGGTGCCTTTGAAGGTGCCCAAACATCATCCAAACGTTAATGCTGAATACTCAGGTACTGGTAAATTATTTTGTTTCTACCTGCATATCTAATGATTCAGCTCTTATGGGCAAAGACACACGCCTGGCTACAAATCGCCTCCTCTTCAGGCGACTTATCCCCCGAAAAGCCTTCCCGCCAGCTAGTATCTAAACCCCCGATTCGTTTACAAAAGTTGCCTCACGAGGAAACTTCGGGCGACTTCGGAAAGAATGTGCACCGAATTTCCATCGCAGGATGGAATTCGGTGCACATTCTTTCCGAAGTCGCCCGAAGTTTCCTCGTGAGGCAACTTTTGTAAACGAATCGCTCCAAGTGCCAACCCACCAGAGATGAATATTATAGCCAGCAGGAAGGCTTTTCGGGGAGATTAGTCACCTGAAGAAGAGTCGATTTGTAGCTGGGTGACTAATCTCCCCGAATCTTCCCATGTCTCTGTCCTAACCTTTGTAGAGAAAACAGACAATCTTTCCGTAATTGTAACATGTATGGCCCCCTTTAAGATTCCCTGCTATCCAATGAACTTCTGTCCCTTTGTGCAAAGTTTATTCAATGCATTGGGCAGTGCCGTAATGAGAAGGCTTTATAACTATCTGATATAGATGAAATAAGGTAAACGTTATGTCATTCCCAAATAGAAGAGATTTTCCAGAGCTGTCCCTCATTGGTGGAAGCCTGTTGTCTGTCTTCTCATTGATGTTAAACAATAGCTGGCAGCTCCTTCTATCAGAGAAGCCTGTAATCTAAACTAAAACAGTAAGTAGGCTGTTTAGCACAGTATAAAGGCGGCAGTACAATGGGTGACCCTTCAAGTTATCTGACCGACCTTTGGAAATGACGTAGTACTATGTACTATTTGACTTATTACTACAGATATGTACAGTTGCTAGTGTTTGGGGCAATATTATCTTTACAACTAGGCCAAGTCTAGTCCAGACCTGAAGAAAGACCTTGAATATCTCTTTACTTTGAAGGCATAAGCCAAGTCCAGTGGCACAAACTAGACCTGTGCAGGATGCAATATCCTTATTCAAGGTCCAAAACCAATTAATGCAAATGTGCAGCACATGAACACACTAATTAACTAATTAATCCTAATTATGGCTTATAAAGATTTGCTTCCACCATGTCTGTCTGTACATTTTAGGACTATGGTACCGGACTCATCCAAACAATTGCTGTTGCTGTTGGGTCTAGATGAGGTCTTGGGAAATAATCTTTGCTGTGTAGAAAGCCCTTCTGCTGATAGAATAATTCATCACACGGTGATCTATCATAACTGCCCTCAAGGTGCGATAGATACCCTGATGGTTGTGCAATAAGGTCAAAATAGGCCTGGCTACTGAAGAAATTCTTTGCACACATCACAAGCTCTACTTTCCCATATGTTCAGGCCTTTCCATAAATGTCTGAAAGTGATCTCTGCCTTTGATCTCAGAATAGTCCTTTCTAGAATTCCTCAGCGTTTGCATCTTGAAGCCACATTCTCCTAGTAGACAGGATATGATGATTTACAGAGTACTAACTATATTCTTGCTGGAGGTCTGTGCTAGTAGTCGGGACATCAGCAGGAGATTATCTATTGATTGTCCCATGCCTACATAATCTATCATCTCTTTTTAAGGCTCACAGTAGGTGTCACCCATCCTGGTCTCTATTGTCCTATTAGCAAAGTTGATCTGTTACATCTTTCACAGGTCTTTTGTGCAGAGTAAATAAAGAGGTAACATCATCACATGCTGTACTACATAGCTTTTGGATAATTGCTTCTCCCGGCTTTATAAAACAGCTACAAGCAATATCCAATATGTTACAAGGAGCTTATGTGCGGGAAGAGAAAGGGCCTGTTATTATAATGGTTGCACACCTGTAAGAGCACAGAGATTTCTTTAATATCGGGACACAGGGCCACATCTGTTACAGACGGATGTGAAAGCCAAACATAAAGCTGATATCCTCAAGGATGTAAATTAAAAACAAAAGTAGAGAAAGTAATGGACAAGACTAGGCTACAGTTTCCTCCTCCATGCACTCCCCTATGAGCTGGGTAATTGGAAACATATGGCAGAGACGTAACCAGAGTAAGTGAATGTTTGGGAAAAAGGAGAATGTAGGGATTTGCAATGACATATAGAATTTCTTTTCCCTGACTAAGCATTTATATTCACTGCAGCTAAGGTTCCCAGACTGTTTAAAGGGTAAGTTACCTTTTGTGTCATTTTTTATTTTTAACAGTCTATAATGATATTGGGTAATTCATAGCCATGACAGTTTTGCTAAAAGGGATCCTGTCATGGGAAATTTTTTTCCCCAAAATGCATCAGTTAATAGTGCTGCTCCAGAAGAATTCTGCACTGAAATGAATTTCTCAAAAGAGCAAACAGATTTTTTTATATTTCATTTTGAAATCTGACATGGGGCTAGACATTTTGTCAATTTCCTGGCTGCCCCAAGTCATGTGACCTGTGCTCTGATAAACTTCAATCAATCTTTACTGCTATACTGCAAGTTGGAGTAATATCACCCCCTCCCTTTCCCCCACCCAGCAGCCTAACAACAGAACAATGAGAAGGTAACCAGCTAACAGCTCCCTAACACACAATAACAGCTGCCTGGTAGATCTAAGAACAACACACAATAGTAAAAACCCATGTCCCACTGCGTACTATTCAGTTACATTGAGAAGGAAAAACAACAGCCTGCCAGAAAGCAGTTCCCTCCTAAAGTGCTGGCACAAGTCACCTGACTGGGGGAAGCTGAAAACATGACAAAATATTGAGTGCTATTCTTAGATCTACCAGGCAGCTGTTATTCTCATTGTTCTGTTGTTAGGCTGCTGGATGGGGGAAAGGGAGGGGGTGATATTACTCCAACTTGCAGTACAGCAGTAAAGAGTGATTGAAGTTTATCAGAGCACAGGTCACATGACTTGGGACAGCTGGGAAATTGACAAAATGGCTAGCCCCATGTCAGATTTCAAAACTGAATATAAAAAATCTGTTTGCTCTTTTGAGAAATGGATTTCAGTTCAGAAGTCTACTGGAGCAGCACTATTAACTGATGTATTTTGAAAAAAAAATAAGATCCTGCTAAGCAGCAGTCAGATGTGGAGAAGAACAGGTATGGCAACTGCAGCACTTAATGTCCGAATCTCTTTAGTAGGTATATTATATGTAAATAATGGGGCCCAAGAAGGACTGTTTTGCCTCAGGCCTGATGTGACATTTCTGCATCCATCAAGAGGTAGGAAAGGGGGATGGGATGGCTCTTAGTTAGACCCCTGGGACATGCCTGAAGCTGGATCACAACTAGGGTTGCCACCTTTTCTTCAAAAAAATACCAACCTTCCTATATATTTACCTTTTTTTCCTATTAATAACATTGGGATCAACAATCAAAAATACCGTCCAGGCGGGTAAAATACCGGCCAAGTGGCAACTCTAATCACAACCAATGACCTGTAATGAATAATGACCATACTACTTCAAGCAGAAAAGTAATTGTACATGTTTTAATGATATCTCCTTTCTGTTCAAACAAGGGAAAATTGTGCTCACCATTCCTTTTTAAACAATTAAATGGCGTCCAATGATACACCTCCCAACATGGAAAGAGGGACAAAAAGATGTTTGACCCTGCCCCTTTTTTGTTGCCACACCCCCTAATTACCATGCCCATTTTACAAAATTTTCTAAGTTTACTAATGAAGGTGAATTGCCCTTTAAGCTGTGAATCTTCTTCTCCCAAGGAACAAAACTGCTACAAATGTATCAAGTATCCTTTCTGGGCTCTCTGACAAGAGCCAATTAAGTTAGAAACATTGTATCTCTTTTGGCTTTGCAGAGAAATAGGGACATTCCCCGTTCAGTGCAGAGGGATTGGGACTTTCCCTGTTCAGTGCAGAGAGAACTTTCCAGTACTAACCTGGGACAGCGGGGTTGAGTTGTCAAAAGTAGTGATGGGCGAATCCAGCCCGTTTCGCTTCGCCCGAAATTCGTGAATTGGTGAAAAATTAGCAAAACGAGTAATTTTCTGCGCGTGACTCATTTTTTTTTTGACTCCAGCAAATTTTTGGTGGGCGTTTCGTGAATTTATTCACCGGCAGCGAATCGCAGGAATTCGCGCCTGGTGAATAAATTCGCCCATCACTAGTCAAAAGCAGGACTGTCCTGCTCAAAATGGGACACTTGGGAGGTATGCAATGAGGTAGTGACCAGAAAATTCATACAAATACAAAAGGGGTCTCCTGCACCCGACTCATTATCAGTTTAAGACACTGATACATTTTGTGCCTTAAGATACTAAAAAGGCCTTCCCTTTAAACAAAACAGGGAATATTTTTCCATATATTCCAATATATTTAGGACAGAGACACACGTGGTGATTCAGGGAGAATAGTCACCTCTTCTTCAGGCGAAAAATCTCCCTGAACTGCCTGAACTGGGATGGCCCAAAGTTTCCTCATGAGGCAACTTCATGCGACTTAGGAAAACAAAGCTCTCTGAGTGCCATTCCACTGGCAATATAGATTCTAGCCGGCAAGAAGGCAGTTCATTGGCCGACAAAAAAATCTCCCCGAATCTCCACGTATGTGTCTGCCCTTAAGCTGGCAAACTACATCAAAGTCACCCCTGGTCTGGCCAGTCGTACATTCAACTTACATCTGATACATTAAAGGGATACTGTCATGGGAAAATTTTTTTTTTTCAAAACGCATCAGTTAATAGTGCTGCTCCAGCAGAATTCTGCACTGAAATAAGTTTCTCAAAAGAGCACATTTTTTATATTTTTGAAATCTGACATGAAACTAGACATATTGTCAGTTTCCCAGCTGCACCAGCCATGTGAATTGTTTTCTGATAAACTTCAATCACTCTTTACTGCTGTACTGCAAGTTGGAGTGATATCACACCCTTCCTTTGCCCCCAGCAGCCTAACAACAGAACAATGGGAAGGTAAACAGATAACAGCTCCCTAACACAAGATAACAGCTGCCTGGTAGATCTAAGAACAGCACTCAATAGTAAAATCCATGTCCCACTGCGTTCTATTCAGTTACATTGAGTAGGAGAAACAACAGCCTGCCAGAAAGCAGTTCCATCCTAAAGTGCTGGCTTCGGGTGTTTTTGCCACTTTGGAACTTCGACTATTCTGCTTTATCAGCACTTCTGCATTCAGACTGTTTGGGACTTCGGAAGCGCTGTAAAGAGGGACCAGGCTCTTTTGAAAAGTACAGTACTGCCGGGCCCCCCTCAGCCCCGAGCATGGTACACATGTACCCCCTGTGCCCCCTCATGGCAGCCCTGGTCACCACAGTGATACAAGATATAACTGATGAACGGTGAGGAGAAGGAAGGTGTAGTTAGTGGGGTGTTATGGTTTCACTCATAGTGTAGAAGGAATTGAGTCTGACTCTTTGCACACACACTGAAAGTTGCCCTTTAATCCTAAGGTTACACAGTGATAGATAATCCTTGTGTTGTTTTACTGGGGGCTGGAGATACACATTACCTGACAAACTGAATATTTATGAAGCAGTAGTGAAATAACAGACTCCAGTGTGAGCATAAGCAGGCTTCTCTAGAGCTCTTGTGCAACACAAGCAATGTACTGCAACTCTCCTGCTGCTCAGTGCTCAGCTGGTAGAAGCTCAAGTATATATATATATATATATATATATATATATATATATATATATATATATACACACACACATAAATAAATAAATACAATCCTTTGTAAACCATGTTGAGTTAAGTGATTTAACCAAGTGCTATTTTGGACGGGGTCATGTGGTTCTTCTTTGGCTTTATAGTAGAAACATTTACTATAGCACATTATACCTTTGTGATGTGCCTTTTAAATGCTTAAGGGAGAACCAAACCTTTTATATTAAAATCCCCTACCCCCCCCCTACCCTACACAGACCCCTGTCCCTGCTCCCCCCCAACCTAGGTGTTACCCATTGTAAATGCCCCTAACTCTTTACCTACCCCTCATTGCAGATTTGACAGGTGCCATCTTCTTCTCTTCGGGTATTCTTCTGGCGCTTCAGCAATATCCATCACTTTTGGCACATGTGCAGTTGTCAAAATGATGTGGTGCTTACTTCCCAAAGACTGCCAAAGAGGAGAAGATGGGACCCGTGAGCTCCACTGTGCTGAATCTGCAATGTGGGCATTTACCGAGGGTAACACCTAGGCTGGGGGGAGCAGGGAGGGGGGTCTATGTAGGGTGGGGGGAATAGGGGATTTTGATATAAAGGGTTTGGTCCACCTTTAAGGGTATCCAATGCTCTTCTTTGAGTTCCAATAGATTAGGGCCATTGTGTGACAGTAAAAGTGACTTGAGTCTAAAATCAATTAACACTGATATAAGTTTGCTCATTGGTCCAACTGACTAATTTTAAACCCAAAATGTATGCATTTGATTCTAATACTGGGGTTATACCAGAGGCAACACAGCTGCTGCTTTGATAATGGCTCCAGGCATTACAGATATCATGGTGGGGCTTGTGGTTCTTTTTTCTATTCTCCCTGACTACATTCTTCATCACCCTGACCTTTCCGGTCCTTTTGGTGTGGGGCTCACAATGTCATCTTATGATTTGTTCAGGTATAAAACCAAATACCATTATTAATCTAGTTCATTGGACACTCTTCAGCTAACTCCTAAATTTTTTTTTGTAAGACCTTTTTTTTTTGTTGATGACAAAACAGGTTGATACTCTGAGCAAATTTTACTGGGTCTTTGCAGTGGCTCCAGTTTTCATAATGCAAAGGTTATAAGGCTTGTTTGGCTTGTTGGATCTGTTACCTTCACATTGGACTCCACCCAGGCATCCTACATTCTCATAGATGGGATTGCAGGCAGATTTGAATGTGATATATATATATATATATGGAGCACTCACTGGACTTGAATGATTGAAAAATATTTTTTTTTTTATCAGAGTTTCGGTCCAGCAAAGAAGACCTTTCTCAAGACATCTCGGAATGTCTCCAGCACCCTCAGGTCTCGTGTTTTCATGACCTATGTGATATCCAGTTCTACATCACCTATGAGGCTGTTTGATTTCTTCAAGTGCACCAGCAATGGGACAGCTGCTTCCACTCACAGATTCACAGGCTCCATGGATTCCAGGAGACATCTGGTCTGTGATATTGTGCAGGGAGGCTTCCATATACTAACACTATCACTGCTGCAGTTCCCCGAGTTCTGCTGCAGAGCCTGTTCCAAACAACACCAGTGACCTTCAGCCCTTGACCCACAGAGAGAGACAGGAAAATATATACATTCAGTTTGTTTATATTCCCAAGTGCCTTCTAGTTGTTCTACCTTTCAGTTGTTTTGTGCAGGAGTTAGAAGGAAAGGGGCATGTGGGCCTTGGAAGACTGGGGACTGTATAACTATATAAAACTATTTCAAGTCTGTACCCCTCCAGCTGTTAAGCTGTACTTTCCTGGTCAACAGGACCCCTCTCTGCATATTTTCCACAAATCTAATGGAAGAATCAGCTAAATGTAACTCACACACACAAATATACTTATATATATATATATATATATTTCATGTGGTTTTCCATTGTTCATTATAATATTAAATATAAATGAAATATTACAACATAGTTCTCAGTAAGCTAGAACTGCAGAAATTATTTTCAGCTTGCCTGGTGGTCCTGAGCTGTGTATTTGTCTTCACCCCCAGCTCTAAATGAGCCACAACTAATAAATCCATGTTGGGAGACTCAGACAATAAGGTCATGTGCCCTTTGGGATAACAATCGCTGCCCCCACACAGCATACAAGGTCCATTACTCAGCTGCATTAGCCTTTGCTAAAACATGTTCCTCATTTCAGTTTACAATTTATATTTCATGGTGGGAATAACTTCTATTTATTGTTTACTCCACCTCACGGGTCACAATTACTTACAGCTTTGGAAATCATCGCCAGTACATCACGCAACTACATCAGAAGTTATTTTGTGACAAATCTATTCATCAAAATACGTCTCAGAAAAAGACCACTTGCGTACTTTGGTCAGCAAAGATTTGTTGGTGGGCAAATTTTCTCTAGCTTTACTTTCTTCCTAGTGAAACTTCATCAACTTACTTACACTTACGTCAGTTTAAATTCAGTGGTATATATAGGTCATATGTATGAAAACAGTTCCTATGGGAGACAAATAAGGGCTCTGGCTATTTAGTAGTCCATATGTGGACTGGCAGCCTACAGAAGGCTGTGGCCATAAACCTGTTTTTTATGGATATAAAACTTTCAAGACAGGAATTGAAAAATAAGCATCTGGTTTGGGTCCACTGGGAGCAACATCCAAGGGGTTGGTAAGAATAATGCTGCTCATGAGCTACAGTTTGGGGTATCACTGATTTATTTTGTTACTCTCTACATTCTAAAGGCTAAAGGATGTCCAAGGGATCTGGCGCCTCACCCATTCCAAGAAGTCTGTGTTTGTGTCTCTGGCCATCTCTGTAATTGGCTGAACTCCATCCCTTGTTGCACCAATGGTGTGTGCAGAACAGCTGTGTTTTATTAAATGCAAATAATAGCTTACCTGGTACATTGCTGCTTCACATCAGTTCTCTCTGTGTTATTATTATGTCACTTGACTGTCATATTGTTGCACATTTTTGTTCACAGATGATTCAGTTTAGTCCATTTTGGTGAATTAGAATATGCAAGATAAAGTTCTTATTCTGTTATATACAAAATATATTGAGCCTTAGCACATAGTTTTGACATATGCAGAAAACCTGTCCTACTATAATGAGGCCCAAGAAGTGTGAAACTGCTCTGTGCATCTGATCAGGACTTTCTTAGATAATCCTTAAAGGACAAGGAAAGTGTAAAATAGAATAAGGCTAGAAATGCTGTATTTTGTATACTAAACATAAATATGAACTTACTGCACCACAAGCCTAATCAAACAAATGATTTATGCTTTCAAAGTTGGCCACAGGGGGCTGTCATCTTGTAACTTTGTTATACATCTTTGCAAGACCAAGACTGTGCACATGCTCAGTGTGATCTGGGCTGCTTAGGGATCGTCATAAATTATTAAAATAGCACAAGTCAAAAAATATCTGCCAGAAGCCGAAACAGACTGATTAAGAGAATATACAGACTGCACTGGGTCCTGTGTTGTCATGTAATCTAATGTGGATTTTATAGTTTTTGTATTGTTTGATACAAACTTTCTCCAACTCTGCAGAACCAGTGGCTGCTGTAAAATAATCCTCCAAATAGAATCCAAGTTTATCTGTTTAAATCTGGCTCCATTATCTTTGTCCCTGCAGCTGGAGTTGGAAACAGTAAAGGGGACACAGTCGCCGACTGCTCTACAGGGAAACAAAGCTGCTGGAGTTCTGCATGGCTGGGAAGTAAGGTGGGGGCTCCCCCTGCTGTTCATAAGTATGATTGTTTTCCTGCCCAGAAGTTAGGGACCGTCTGACAATTCCCATCCACAGCAGTAAATGAAGGGAAAATTTCACTGCATACAGTCAGGTTTCTTATAAAAGCGGTGCACATTTTTTAATTAAAGTATATTGGAGATAAATTTCTTTTTCATTAAAGAAAGTAAAAAATGTGATTTTATGTTTTTGCCTTTCCTTGTCCTTTATGTCCCATTGGACATGAATCAGCTAACATATTCAAAAATTCTCCTATGGAACATGCCAAATAAGGCCTTATTGAAATATTATCTTGGTATAACTGTGAAATCAATCCATAGACCTCCAGTTGGACATTCCTTTTATAGCTGATCCTTCAAAAATGGAAAACTTTGAAGCAAGTTGTCACTTTTTCCCATAATTATTCTGCTTATAAAGTGGAGTTTTTAGTACTGTACTGACTGTACTGAATATGCTTAATTGATAATCCCCAATAAAGGTCAAACTTTTCTGTAGTTGGATATGATCAGCAGCTCTGTTCTAAAGCCCAGGGAGTAGTTATAGGACATTTTATGATGATCTTAAACCTTGAATTGTTGCTCATGAATAAATCATGTTGTTTTTAATCATAATGCAGTATAGTAAAACATCCGCATGAACTGGAAGATCATTTTCTTGATACAGCTTTTTATTTATTACTTTTCATATTTATTGCACTTTAAGGGCAGATTTACTAAGGGTCGAAGTGAAATTCGAATTCGACCCTTCGCCACCTTAAACCTGCTGAATTGCTATTTTAGCCTATGTGGGGCCTCTGGAACCTTTAAGAAACGTTTTTGGAATTTTTTTGAAAATCTAATTTTTTTTCCCAAAATCATTTGAATCGAACGATGCATTCGAATGATTCAAACAATTTTTATTTGATTGGAAAAGGTTCTTCGATGGTCGAATTTTGAAGTTTTTTAACTTCGAAATTCAACCCTTAGTGTTATTGCCATTGAATCTATGGAACCACTATGATATGCTATCCACCAGGTATGAGACCTATTATCCAGAATACTTGGGATCGAGTTTCTTCTGGATAACCTTATCTTTCCATAATTTGGATCTTCATACCTTAAAGGGATACTGTCAAAACACATAAGTTAATAGTGCTACTCCAGCAGAATTCTGTACTGAAATCCATTTCTCAAAAGAGCAAACAGATTATTTCATATTCAGTTTTGAAATCCAACATGGGGCTAGACATATTGTCAATTTCCCGGGGGGGGGGGGAGAGGGAGGAGAGATATCACTCCAACTTGCAGTACAGCAGTAAAGAGTGATTGAAGCTTATCAGTTCATCAGCACAAGTCACATGACTTGGGACAGCTGGGAAATTGACAATATGTCTAGCCCCATGTCAGATTTCAAAATGAAATATTAAAAAATCTGTTTGGGGAAATGGATTTCAGTGCAGAATTCTGCTTGAGCAGCACTATTAACTGATGCATTTTGAAAAAACATGTTTTCCCATGACAGTATCCCTTTAAATCTACTAGAAAATCATGTAAACATTAAATACACCCAATAGGTTGGGTTTGCTTCCAATAAGGATTAATTATATCTTAGTTTGGATAAAGTACAATTTACTGTTTTATTAATTTATTAAGTTAAGTGAAAAAGGAAATTTTTCAAAATTTGGATTATTTGGTTTGGATAAACTGGACCATTTTGTAATTTGGATTTTTCCAGATAGCAATATTCCGGATAATTGGATTCTTTTTAAACTATGCCATATCATGACTTAACACTGCACTGTAAGAGAAGCAGCATGGAAATGGTATGAAAAGTGGCATGGGTTCAGATATTTTGGATTTGGCTGGAGGGGAAGTAATCAAAAAGCTAAAAAAGCAATGAGAAAAGAGGCGAAAATGGGAATGTGTTAAACCTTTGGGCCATCTGGATTTAATTCTGGAGCTCAGTCAGGGAGTGTAATGCTGGCTCCTTCCAACCAACTCTCTGCTCTGATACACATTCTCACCAAAGGACAAATATTTCAGAGGGATGGACACTGCCACTGACTACTGCACAAAATGTATATATATGTATAACTTTATTTCTGTAAGGAGCCACAGAATTGTACAATGTATAAAAATGCAACATAAAAAAGTACAATATAGAAAAATACATATATATAAATACAAGAGAACCTCTGACTCAACCCATTTTAAATATGTTTATATAAGACATTGAGACAATCTGTGCCTTAAAGAGGTTGTTTAACTTTCAATCAGCTTTTTGTATGATGCAGAGAGTGATACTCTGAGACAATTAGCAATTGCTTTTCATTTTTTATTATTTATGGTTTTTGAGTTATTCAGCTCTCCAGTTTGTCACTTCAGCAATATGTTTGCCAGGATCTAATGTACCCTAGCAACCATGCATTGATTTCAGTTCCAAGACTGGAATTTGAATAGGAGAAGACTGAATAGAAATAGAAATTATTAAAAGCAGCAATAATGATACATGCATTTGTCTAAGGGCAGCAATCAGTATATATATATATATATATATATATATATATATATATATATATATATATATATATATACAGAACTAAACAGACATACATGTAATGGAGTTATTAAAATACTGATGTCATTGTATTTTTGTGTTTGTAGTTTTCCTATAGACGTATGTGTTTCTTGGATGTTTGACATGATGTTTATAGAGCTTGTGCTGTTTTGGACTGAACATTTGCCTAAAATATGGAATATTTCCTTTATTGTGTATCTCTGATAGATGAGTCTGCGTTGATGCTGGATAAACATTTGTCTTGGGCTGTTTGCAGTATGTTTGTTGCTGGAGCGCTGCAGTGTAATTGTCTTTGTATTGTTGTTTTTCTGGTTTGGGGTCAGGGAGTAGGGCTGTAATTAACATGGTGTCCATGTTGCTGCAGTTCTTCTTGACTGCCCTTTAACCTTGCCTTTTGGATAGCTTTCACATATTTGCATATTTGCTTGTGTCAGATTGCATTCCAGCAGGGCCGGCCAAGGTAGTTTGGCAGCCTAGACAAGGGTTACAATCAGGACTGGACTGAGAATTAAAATAGGCCCTGGCATTTCAGGTACACAGAGGCCCATCAGCCCACATAGAGGCCCAAACAGCCCCCACCAGCCCATTAAACACTGACTTTCTATGGGACCTTATAGCAGCCCCTCTGGCATTTGCCCTAACCCACAAATGGCCAGTCCGGGCCTGGTTACAATCAGCGTCCCTGCTGTACAGGCCCAGCTATATCCACCATTAATACTGCAGGCCCCAAGCCCACGCCTCCACCTGTACCTGTGCTGTGCCCATCCTAAGCCCCCATGATCTGTACCTGTGCCACTGCCAGGCCAGGCCAGCAGCCAACAATGGGCCCAGGGCCAGCCATATCCATTAATACAGTAGTCTGCAGCTGCAGGCCCCAAGACCACGCCCCCACCATACCTGTGGCCAACCCAAGCCCCCATGATCTGTACCTGTGCCAGCAAGAAGTAAAATGCAGATGCAGCTGCCAAAAGCCTTGCAGGTAAGAGCAGACAGGTCTCTTCAGCGAAATGCGTTACTCCTCCCCTCTAGCGTGCATAGCAGGTCCGAAATGGACGAATTTATTCAGCAGGCACAAATTCGCGGCGAATTCCTGAGATTCGCAAAATGCCAAAGAAAATTTGCCTGGCGAAAACTCTCTGGCGTAAAAAAAAAAGGTGGGACACGTGTCGAAAACGCGACGCGACTCGCTTCGTAAATTTTTCGCCAATTTTGCGAATTTTCGCTGGACTGATGTCTCGTGCTGGCCCTGGGTTGAAACCTCCTTTAAGAGTATTACAGATTTACTGGCAGCTAGAATGGTAAATTTGTAATACTGGCCCCGACCTTGGCAGGCGTTTTAACTGCTAGGCCAGTAAAATGCTGACTGTGTGGCTTCCCTATGTAGGGTTGAGGCATTGCAATGGATCAAATGAATCTGAGCACAATCTGAGCCAATGCTTTGCTGTTATGAAAGGCAGAGAGGCTCTACATTCTTCTACAATACACCATGACTTCATGTGGTTTTACTTGAACAAATTGGTATGTGGTTCTCCACCAATATAACCAGCAGTAAAAAACAAAAAGATATAATTCTTTCAGCCAGAATGCTAATTGTGGTGATCAGCCTTTCTTAGTTAAAGGGAAACTGTCATGGGAAAACGCATCCGTTAATAGTGCTGCTCCAGTAGAATTATGCACTGAAATCCATTTGTCAAAAGAGCAAACAGATTTTTTAATATTCAGTTTTGAAATCTGACATGGAGCGAGCCATTTTGTCAATTTCCCAGCTGCCCCATGTCATGTGACTTGTGCCAGCACATTAGGA
>CM044444.1:91013938-91036407 GCA_024363595.1 Xenopus borealis
TTACCAACGCGCCTCCTCTGATGATTCCGACGAGCGCCGGATAGCGGGTAAATGCAGATTACTACATGGCAGCTCAGAAACCAGTGCAACTAGTATCAGAATTTAATAACCAGCCCTGTGTAGCATCATCTTATATTACAGGTTAACCTCCTTTTCTGCTGGATAATTAGTGACGACCCCTAAGATTAGCTTCTCAACAGCTGCTCAGAGCCCCCTGAACATGTAAATGTCACAGACACTTTCCAAGATGGTGACCCCCTGTGACAAGTGTGAAGTCCTGGATCATTAGCTGCTATTGACAAGCTGAAACTTTAAAACATGGCATTTTTAGTCCTATTCATTTTTAGGGTTTCCTTCTCCTTTAATGCCTGGGCAGGCTGCCAGTGGTTCTGTGTAACCAGGTGATTTCCATGCTGCTCCCCCTGCAATTAAACCTCAGCAAGTCACCAAATTAAATTGTCTTGTGCAACAGTAAAATTCTCCACTGAAAAACAGATTTATGGGAAACGGAAAGTTCAAAAAAGAAGTGTGGTAGATATGCTACACATTGGGGCAAATTCAGTAAAGGGTGAATTTACACCTGTGAAGGCTTGGTGCTTCTTCGTCAGACGTTACATCTTTCTGGCATAAAGGATATGATGTCACTGACATAAGAATGAGGCAGATGTAGCTCCATTTGATGAGTTTGCCAGGTATAACATGACAAACAAAACTCTGACGAAAGGGGTAACATAATGGAAAATTCACACGTTTTACCCATGTAAATCACACCCATGTTATCTCAAGAACTTTTAAGACCATGTCCACATTAATGGTGGAACACACCAAAAAACAAATGGTTGGTGTTCTCTGCAGAGATAGCACTCATCACTCATATGTTAAAAATGTCATTGCCTTAAATATTCCACAAACATAACCTTCAATCCATAAAGCATCTCCTCCTTTGTGGATAACTCAGCACCCCTCCAGTGCATAATTAAACACCTTTGGGGCCCCTAACAACTATTTCCAAATGCTAACAAACCCAACAAGACACATTCCAAAGAGTACAGAGTAGGGCAGGCAGGTAGGGCACACACAGGGAGCATAGAACAGGCAGAGTATGGAACATACAGGAAACATAGGACAGGTAGAGTATGAAACACACACAGGGAGCATAGTAAAGGCAGAATATGACACACACACAGGGAGCATAGGAAAGGCAGAATACAGGGAGCATAGGGAAGGTAGAGTATGGCACACATGGATTATAGGAATGGAAGAATAAAGCAGGAGACAGGGAAACCTATGAGGACTCTAAGATGGGCAGTTTATACTGTGCTACATACAGTGACACAATGCTGGTGCCCCTCCAGCAGTTTGTATGATGTGTGAATAGGGGAACATTGTGGGCACCTTTAGTCTGTGTCTGGAGTGTGAACAGTACAGGTCTTTAGGGGTGTGAACAATAGAGATGTTACATGTGTGAAAAATGCAGCGGGATTACATGTGTGAACAATGCAGGAGTTTACTATCTGAATTTGAGGGGTAAACAATGGAGGTTAATCTCAGTAGGGATACCTTTTAAATCTTAAACAAGGGAAGTCGTCACAGCAGGCAGACTTTCATGTGTGAGCCACACAAGAGGGGGTTTGATTCCCAAACCTTGGGGCTGGGTCACCATAAAGGGCTTACACCTTAAAGGTTTGGGGTGAACACATTTTTCACAACAATTATTATTGGAACTACGGCTGAATGGCTGGTACACACATGTTTTCCTATATGTAACCTTGTTATGGGCCATGGGAGACCATTGGTTGGAAGTGAAGTGAGGATGAAAATGAAAAAGTCCATCAATCATATGATCTACAGACTGAGCCATATAACATCATAACACTGAAAGCAAAGAGACATGGCTGATGGATTATACCGCAAAAAGCACAAAACTGACTTCTTTAATAAAGTGAAATAAGTTGAATGCTTTTAACAGTACTCCAGTTTACAAAACATGCCATGTTGTTGCTAGGCACAATCAGAGCAGATTTCTCCATAACCTCCATCCCCATCCCTCACTCACCATCATCATCATTATCAAAATAATCAGTTTATTCCTTTTCTTCAACAGTTGTCCATACATTTCAAGCATTCTTCACTGATACTCTGGTCCCTTTACAGTTTCTTCATTTCCTCTTCCAGATGGATTGTGTTACCAGAGGAACAACTGTTTGCGCCAACAACCTTTCTGATTCAAAAACTTTATAAGCACACAATTCTGGTTTCTGGGAACTGTAGCTATCTGTTCTGAGCCCCCAATATATCCAGAGGTTGTCCATTTTACTAGTATATGTTGAAATTGTTAATTAATTAGGGCATCATGGGGCCCCCTATACATCTTGGGCCCCCCTGCAGCCACAGGGTCTACTTCCTCTATAGTTACGCCCCTGTTAGGGGTGCATTTTTAACAGTAGATTTTCTTAAAGTATTACTGACACCGTTTAGCCTTCCTTCAGTTTCTACCAGGCCTGAACTGGCAATCTGTAGATTCTGAAAAATGCCAGAGAGACTGTTGTAAGATGATACAGTCACTGTTTATTGGGTTTGTGGGGGCTACCTGGACCTCTGTATACTTGAAATTCCATGACCCACTCTAAGCCTCAATCTGGACCTGGCTCCCACTCTTCTTCAATCTTGCCAACATCAAACATGTCTGCTCTCATAAACCATCTATTTTCTTATACCACCCAAAAAATAATCCAAAGGTGAGCTACAAGGTGTGGGTTGTTTGGGCCTCAGAGTACTTGTAATACCAGAGCCTATCTTGACCATCAAACCAGGGTAACAAATAAAGCTCTCCTTAACAAGAATATTTGTTCATAGATTGTAGAAGGAAATATCACAGATCTAGGGCAGCATATCTATTCCCTTGTACTAGGTACAGGTCAACCTTACAGATAATGTGTAAGAATTAAAATGCCCTATACGGTGGATAACATATCAATAATGTTATGTCTCATGCTGCAATACCAGCATGAACTTGTTGCTCAAATATTGACACAGCGGCAGTATATTGACTCAGTATATTACAACTCTTCAGGCAGTACTAATGAGCTGTAGGACATTTAGATGAACAGTCTCCAGGATATGTCTTAGTTTTTTCTATCCTCAGAGAATGCTCCACAAAAGCTCTGCTTGTGAATTTAGTTTACAGTTGTTCTTGGCATAATTCATCACCTAGTGTCTGATATGTCTAAGGCAGGGGTCCGGCAAACAATTGAAGGAACCGGCACACAGGAAGCAATGCAAGTGGGGGTCAACTCCTACGTGTTTATTACGTCAAATGATGCACAACGTTTCGGGGACAGGCCCCTTCGTCAGGTGATGCAGCAGAATAACTAAACAGCCCTTAAATAACCACAAGACCCTCCCACCACAGTGAAAAAAAATGTCCATAACCGATCGCTGATACATGGGAGTGCCGTCTCCACACGAGGACTGAGCACCAGGGACCAACCAGGAAGGCCAGGGTGTGCGTCCAAAACTTCCTTTTCTCCTAAGGCAGGGGTCCCCAACCTTTTTTTACCCATGATCCACATTCAAATGTAAAACGAGTTGGGGAACAACACAAGCATTTCAAAAGCCCCTGGGGATATCAAGTAATTACTGTGATTGGTTATTATGTAGTTCCCTATGTGGACTGACAGCCTACAGGAGGCTCTATTTTGTACTACATATGCTTTTTTATGCAACCAAAACTTGCCTGGAATTCAAACATAAGCACTTGCTTTAAGGGTAAGGACACACGAGACGATTTGTCGCCAGCGTTTTTAAAAAGCAAATCGCGGCGACAAGGCGATCGTCTTTTTCGAACAGGCGATTCCCAGCGACAATTGGCACAGAGCGATTTGTATCCCATTGCTCTGTGCGGTACGTGCTCCTGTCCGTATCAAAAAAGTGCTTCAAAAAAGGCATTTTCGAGCGTGTTTTCGTCCGAGTTTTGTTCGGCGTGTTGTCTCGGTGTCTCTCCTCGAGCGTTTGTGCTTCCCTCTGTAACCTAGCGTCTTTGTATTCCTGCGCCTTTACGTTCTTGCGTCATTGCGCAGTGTAATTTGAATACAATCGCTGCTACTTATCTGTATGTGTGTGCGTGTCTAGGAGATTTCAGTGCTTTTCTAAGTACATGCTATTTCTGATGAATCGCTCGGAAAAGGGTCTCAGTGCGTTTTGGAGCTACAGGCGATTCACAAACGCGCTGTGTGCACAGTAGCTGGCGTCTTTCATATGGTTTTGTGCTGAGACAAAACGCGATTTGCTTTTTAAAAACGCTGGCGATAAATCGCCTCGTGTGTCCTTACCCTTAGGCCCCTAAGAGCAACATGCAAAGGTTGTTATGAACATGCTGCTTACGAGCCACTGGTTTGGGATCACTGGTGTAGGGAGTAAATGGCAGCACTGATTTTGCTGCTTCAGTTTCTGTCCTGTGCACTTATTTGCTGGTAAGACCATTTCTCTGTTTGTTTTTACCATGTTGATGGTATTTAAAGGGACTGTTGCCCCCCTGAAATTGGTAATCACTTTCTATGTGCCTATCCAATATACCTTTAAAGGTTGCTGTGATTCAGGACCATAAAGAGGATCAGAAATTGACTACAGGGGCACTATGTGAGCTATAACAACTTTGTATGTGTTTTGTGCTGCACCCAGCTAAACCAAAAATCCACAGGAATGTAAAACACATGCACATGACTCGCCAAGGCAAGCAAAAGAAATACCTGAGGTTTGCAACAAGCTCAATGGAGATGCAACCAAAATAAATCATTCCATCCTGTAAAACTGTAAACAGTCCAGGCACTTTGTTATATAGTGTTTATTAAAGGGACCTTCTTTACCTTCTTTTGGCCAGTTCTGTTCCTGAACTACAACTAAGGAATCTAGGAAAAATAAATAACTAATAACAAACAGGGGTCACACCATAAATGTACTAAAGAGTTACAGAATACAACAGTAGGATAAGAGGTCCCTTCTTGCAAGAGCATACAGTTTAAATGAATAGGGGAATCCAAATTTGGGTCAGTCAGTTTAACCTATTTGGTTAAATAATGTGCAGGTGGATGAGAGTTTAGACAGACCAATTTGACAACCTGTTGGTTGCTGGTGGTTTATTCAAGCTAAAATGTCATCTTTAGATGGTCTTTCTTGCCGAGAGGGTGGGACACAATCATGGTGCAAAAGTCTTTGGGTCTCTTCCACTCTTCGTACTTCTTCTCAATGGAACAAATAGATCCATGAGTGAATCTGTCTTGTTTTGCTTAAAAATTTGTGAAAACATAAAAATTTGCATAACACAATCATCAGTTGAATAAGAAAACAGGGGGAAAAAAATAGGGATGCACCGAATCCAGGATTCGGTTCTGGATTTGGCCAGGATTCGTTTTTCAGCAGGATTTGGATTCGGCCGAATCCTTCTGCCTGGCCGAACTGAATCCGAATCCTAATTTGAATATGCAAATTAAGGCAAGGGAGGAAAATCGGATTCGGTTCGGTATTCGGCCCAATCTTTTGGGAAGGATTCGGGGGTCCAAAATAGTGAATTCAGTGTATCCCTAGAAAAAAAACAAAAAATTAAGGTATTAAACAGCAGCAGATTACGTAATAGTATATATATATTATATTTATGAAATAATCTTGGATGATATAGAAAATGATAGGGTTGTGCTATGTTATGACACAATACACAGGCAAGGAGCTGTGTTTGCAGAAGCATGATTGACAGCCAAGAAAAGTCATTTGCACAATATTCGTTCTGGGGTCCCTACAGGTCACATACTGCGCATACTGGGCATTAAACTGTGCATTAAATTGTGCATTAAAAGGAAATACCAAAATGGAAATGGCAAAATGTTTTTGCTTTGAAGTGGTTGAAACCAGAAAGTATTGCTGTATGAGGCTTAATATAACAATGGGAGGGGCTTATGGCTGTGGGAGGGGCTTGTTTTAGCACGCTGCACTACACTCACTACACAGAGCATCCCTCCACTTTTTACACTCCAGTCCGAGCACTGCTCATTACTAATATGAATATTGAATGCAATGAGGGAATACCAAGTCTGCAAACAATTCTGACTGTATATGTCTGGGCTGCTCACATTCCTCTGCATAATATTCACATTGTGCCTCTGCGGAGAACTGGTATTGACTCAGCTTTGTAAACAATTTCACCTTGGCTTTGTCAGATAAGCACCGCAAAATATCGACATGACTACACCAACATATTTCTGTCTGCTAAGGTTTTGCGCCGAATAAACAGAGAGGAAATAGAAAGGAAGAACCTCATTCATACTTTCATAAATAGGATAATGAAATACAAGCCACAAAGTGCATTCCAGGTCTAGTAGCAAATTGCAGCAAAAATCTGTTGTGGGTGTAAAAAATAAGATCCCAATAAATACTGCACACTGAGAGGCTGCTGTGGGTTAGTCCTGGTGCAAACATTGCAACTTCTGTTACATTAGAGGTGCTAGTAAATCTTATCACCCCATGCATGGGACGTATGGGAGGTCTTACACCACTGATAATTGATCAATCAATACAATAGGTTTAAACATTCAGTTGGTCAAGTACCAAATTGGTGTGTTGAAGCAGACCACAGCCACACCTCTCAACTGTCCCATTTTTAGAGGAACAGTCCCTCTTTTGATAGATCAACCCGCAGTCCCTCATTTGTACTGGAAAGTCCTGTTTTATTCTGCACTGAACAGCCAGAAAAAGTAACAAAGTTTCTAACTTTATTGGCTTTTGGCAGAGAGCCCAGAACAGCCACAGCAGAAGATAATGTACTTTTGTAACAATTTCTAGATGATTAAGTAATTGTAACAATATAAGATAACAGGTCCCTTGGGAAAAATTAGACTTTAAGGGCAATTCACCTTCATTAACAAAACTGTAAAAACTGAAGAAAAAGCTCAGAAATGTTTTCAAACTTTCATAACCTGCCAAATTTAGTAAAATGAACATGGTTATTACGGGGGTCAAATCAAAGAAAGATTTGAGGGGTCATTGTCAATGCCGGACACAGTGTGGGAAGGGACATTAACATTTTGCAGTTTGAATACTGAGTCCTCCATTATGTAACTTCCTGGAGGCCTCTGCACTCCTATCGGATTTGCAGCATGGCCCTTGAATTGAGCGCTTTAACCAAGGGGGTGGGCCAGGGGAGGCATATAAGCTTCCCCCACCTGCCCTCTATTTGTCCCCTAAAGGCTAGTCCATATGGCAAGATTCAGGGAGATTTGTCGTCTGGCGACTAATCGCCACTTCTTTGGTGTGACTTATCTCACTGAATTGCTTGCCTATGTCTCGCGCCCGCTGAAAAGTCACCTGCGCCAATTCACACGCGGCTCTGCATTTTCCTAAGTCGCTGAAAATTGCCTTGTGAGCCCATGTTGAGCGACGCCGCGTGTGATAGGGTTGCCACCTGTCCGGTTTTGAACCGGACAGCCCGGTATTTTGAAGGGCTGCCCGGTTCAATGCTTCCTGCCCGGTTTTCCAAATAAGGAAAACCGGGCGGGATTAGCTTGATTGACACCGCGATCAGCCAATTGGCGATCGCGGCGTCATAGCTCCGCCCCGTGACGTCACGGGACCGCCCACTGACGTCACGGGGTCGACCCCGTGACGTCACAGGACCACCCCCTGTCCGGCTGGAGCCACAGGGAAAGGTGGCAACCCTAGCGTGTGAATAGGCCGCCTACTCTGTCTACCCCTATTTCCGGCCCTGTGCAAGTCAGTAACATCCCTCACCCCCTCTCTGGGCCAAATTTTTATTCTGGATTCCATCTGGCTTCCGTCTGGCACGATCATCTGGCTGGCCATAAGGGGTACAGGCCTTAGGCAATTACACCCTGGCCACCCCCAGTGGTTCTGCCCCTGGCTCCTGTGATGCTGCTCTCTGCACCAATTGCTGGATTCTTGAATTAGCTGAAACTGTTGGGGCACACATACAGTAAGTGAGCACTAAGGGGCACTTTTGTACTTCTTGTTGCTCTCGCACTTGCTCCCCTGGGGATTGAAAAATTACCTGTGCTCAGCTTTACCTACTATGCCACCTCTGTGTGTGTGCCACAAACATGGACATGTCCACCCACTTTTATTTTAAAGGGTTCTCCTGTATTTATGTGCAGAGCAAATGGCATGGTCAGGTCATAATGAGACTAAAGGCCCCCATACATGGGCCAATAAAAGCTGCCGACTTGGTCTTCTTGGCCCATGTGTGGGTACGGTTGCCACCTTTAAAAAAAAAAAAAAATTACCGGCTAGTGCTGGGGGGCGGGAACAAAAGAGGCGGGGAGTGATATAAAGGGGGCGTGGTCATGGGCAATAATTGGAGGCCCAGTTATCTATTTTCTGAAAAATACTGCAACCAAATCTGCACAGGCTCTTTCTCCTGATTTATCAATACATTTTCCCGGAAAATTTCCTGTGCGGAAAAAAATTCCACCTGAAAACTTTTCAGATCTTTGCCTGAAAACTACTAAATCTTCAGATTATTGCATGAAACCCAGTGCAGATCAAGATATCTTAGGGACTTCTACCATTGACTTACTGTATATGCACCCTTGGCAGGTCTGAGATGCAGGATTATCAGATTCTGACTTTTTCCATCCTCAGGGTATAATAAATGCCCAAAAAAGCTAGTTTTTTTCCCAATAGAAATTCAGATTTTAGTACAAAAACACAATTTTTGGGTGTTTTTGGCATTCAGGCTTTAATAAATAAGCCTCTTAGCTTGGGGAGGTTGACATCTTTGCTATCAGCAACTAAGAGCTTTGCGTCAGATCTTCCCATAATACTCTTCCCATCGAGGGGTGCAAGACTCATTGTCAATCGGCAAGACTAATCAAAAGACTAAATAACGATAGCAAAGTAGGGGTAAAAACAGCACTCTGTCTTTAAAATGTATATTTTTCATTAAAACTGGTTGTCTTGTAACAGAATACTGGTCAGCAATGATCAGATGTGCATAAACAATTAATTAATTAATTTAAACATTGAAAAATGATGTGATAGCATAATAACTAGCACAAGTGTCACATAAAGTTACTACTATATATGGCTCAGTATGACTCAGGAAGCTGCCACATCCCCTTTCATTAAAGTCAGCTTCCTGATCTTCTAGTTACTCTCTGATGTCCCATGATGTGAGTATGACTCAGAGAACTCCCTCTATCCTTTGAAATGTTTGTAGACTGGGAAGGGTAATGACACCAGCCAATATACAGTATATTTGTACGTGTGAAACAACGCTGTAAATTCTGCCTTTTATTACTGGAGTGAGAATAGACTAGGGTCACATGGAGAGTTTGTGACACCCCAGTCCGACATTGTTTATTAATACAGCACCCACCAGAGGTAAATAAATAGAAAGACAGCGAATATAAACATCGGAACATCACTGGGAATTTGGGTTGTTGTCACCTGGCCGGCATAAATGATGTTTGATACCAATGTTACTAATAGGAAAGAATTATGAAAAATACAGGTCAGCATTATTTTCTAGGAAAGGTGTCAACCCTAATAGGAATAAAAGGTTGGAAGACCAGGTAGACCACTTACCTGCGCTCCTTAGATCTTGACGGACCACTTATGATTATATAATATTAACTGAACAATAATTAGCCGAAGCAAAGGCATGAGTAAGATGATTATGCATTATACAACCCTACTGTTACCCTATTACCAACATATTAATTATCCAGCAGTCATTAAAATGAGTAGTCTTTTCTCTTCTCATCAGAATGATTATGAAACAGCCTGATTATTAAAAGCTATAAATAATGCCCAGCACCAAGCTGCTCCTCTTACCTTGCTCTCAATTGTTGTGCCACTGAGACATTCCGTGGCTTATACGTGCAATTTGTCTGGATTACAAAACCAGTTCTGTTCAGAGAATGGAACCAGGCACTCCACAAAATCAACTGTGCACACAAAGGAATTCCAACAAGCAAGTATAATTACAAGTGACAAAAACAAATGAGAGTACGGAATGGAATGTATTAATTTTACTGCTGGTAGCAGTTTGGTGGTTTCACCCCACAAAATTTTGGTTTCGTATTTAGTTATTTTAAGTACCTGACAACATTCTGTTTCACACAAAAGGACTATGGTTTATGTTGGCATTGCCCCTTCCTATATGTATTTTCAGCTCACTCCTCCACCTAAGTCAGCACTTTGTACATTGTACCTTACGAAGTAGCAAAGGAACGGGTTGCATCTGCTTTGCTCCCTTATCACTGGTCCTAATATTTTTGCATGTCAACAATTTAATATTTGGGTGGGACTGTGTGCAAAAACGAAGAATGTAAACAATGTTATAGTTAGAAAGTAGTGAACATATTTGTCTTTCCTCTTTTTCACTGGGACCATGTTTTAGTATGATGTTTTTTTTTTTTAAATCTACCCCATGGGACAAGTATTATTTGCAGTTATTTTTTTTTACTTTTTATTTGGCCAGTTGGTATTTCTGGCACATTGGGATCCATAAATCTGTACTCCTCCTGTTGAATTGAGAGTATTTTGCATTGATGGAAAACGTCCTTCAATCTGGAAAAGAATAGGAAGTGAATAAAAGCTGTTCCAGGGTGATCCACCTGAATAGGAAAGGGTCCAAAAATGTGTACAGCTATTTGGCCCAGTTGGTTGGAGTACTGTACAGGCTTGCCCATGTTTGGTCACATTTAGGCTTAGTTACCCTTGAAATCAGTCAACAGTTATGATGATGACGGTGAATGATGATGAATAGAGGAGCATCACAGCCCATGTATTCTTTGGTTGTTGGGGTCAATGTCCCCTCAGCCAGATATCTGTTTCAGTTCCAGGATGGAAACAAGGCTTATTAATAAAATAAAAAATGAAGACCAATTGCAGAGTCACAAAATAACAAAATAATGTCTAAATCTGGGAAGTGTCATTCTGTGGCCACTAAAGCAAGTAAAGTTCTGTCTTGTATATAAAAGGGCATTAGCTCAAGGGATGAAAATATAATAGGTCCCCAGTTTTCAACTTTCATTTGAAGCAACGCAGGGGGTTCTTCACAGTGAGGACAGTGAGGTTGTGGAATACACTGCCAGGTGATTGCTGTTAATGTTGTAAAGCAGGGCTCCCCAACCTTTTCTGGTTTGGGGAATGGTGTCAAGGCAAAAATGTTTTCAAGGTCTGGGGGGGCTCCAATTCCAGTTTGGTGCACCGACATCCAATCCTGGTGCACCTTGATAATTGTGGGTTAGGCTCCATGGCCCACTCCAAGACTGCCTGCGGCCCAGTGGTTGGGGACCCCTGCCTTAAAGAGTGGATTGGACAATTCAATTTCTTGGACAAGCGTACATCCCAAAGCGATTGTGATACTTAAGTCTATAGTTAGTATAGATATGGGTATATTTAATTTATGTTAGTGTATAGAGGGGTCAGTGTGAGTGTGTGTATGTATGGCTTTCATTTGGAGGGTTTAAACATGATGGAATTTGGTCTTTTTTCAACCAGATTTAACTGTGTAACTATGAAATCATCAATGTAACCGTGGACCTTCCCTTTTATAAATTTTCCCTACAAACTGTGTTCTTTGACACACTCACACTCCAGCCGTGGTATCAGTGTATATGCCCATGTACAGACCATTTATTCAAGAAACAGCAGTGCATGTGCTGCAAGGTTCATGTAGAGATGACAGAAATGAGGCAATTGTTAGCATGTGCCTTGTCACCTTTAAACCATAAATTGTATCTAATTGTTCAAGAACATGTCTTGTGAGCTTGCTGTTTGTACTAGATAGACTGTGCTCTGTCCTCTTAGTTACGATTGTTTCCCTAACAATGACATCTCTGTTACCTATGACATAATGTGATAAAAACCTCTCCAGGCTTCCGATGAAGAAAGAGGCACACAGAATCCGGATGAGGTTTTATTGACAGACATTTATAGCATTACAGCATACATATCAGATGAGTAATATGGCTCCAGAAAAAAAAAAAATCCCAACGAGCAATGCAAACTAGCTCCGATATTATTAAGTAATAAATGTCTGGAACAATAGAACTGATGGCAGGGACGATGTGGAAGGATTACTGGGGCCGTGCATTACAATGGTAAGCAAACAGATTGTGAAACACAGTATGTAGAACATTATGCTATAGTAGAATGGTCTTAGCCCATTGGGTGACTGAAAATATTCCCTTTTAAGTGTTGCCAACCAAGAAAATGTCTGATAATGTCATACAAACATATTCACAAATATGCAAATGGCAGTCAATTAACTAATTACCAAAATACCCTACATATTTCCTGTTGAAATTATAATTTACACTTCTAACCCATCAATTGAGCATCTGTGGTTGTCCGAGTCATACTTTTCACTTTCAATTTTAGCGTTTCCAGTTGCCAGTCTCATATCAACACATGCTCGACCATCTGTGTCATAGTCATACAAGCCAACAGTGTTTGCCCTGTCCTTGCTACTGCGCTATTTTAACTTAAAGGGATACTGTCATGGGAAAACATGTTTTTTTTCAAAATGCATCAGTTAATAGTGCTGCTCCAGCAGAATTCTGCACTGGAATCAATTTTTCAAAAGAGCAAACATGTTTTTATGTTTAATTTCGAAATAGGCCATGGGGCTAGACATATTGTCAATTTCCCAGGTGCCCCCGGTCATGTGACTTGTGCTCTGATAAACTTCAATCACTCTTTACTGCTGTACTGCAAGTTGAAGTGATTTCACACCCTCCCTTCCCCCATCAGTAGCCCATCAGCAGAAGCAATGTGAAAGTAACCTGATAACAGCTGTCTGGTAGATATAAGAAAGGAACTAGTAAACTAGTAAAAATCCATGTCCCACTGCAGCTCAGTCAGTTACATTGAGTAGGAGAAACAACAGCCTGCCAGAAAGCAGTTTCATAGTACATCACTGGCTCTTTCTGAAAGCACATGACCAGGCAAAATGACCTGAGATGGCTACACACCAATATTACAACTAAAATAATACACTTGTAGGGTTAGGAATCAAATTTTACATGGCAGAGTGAATTATTTGCAGTAAATTAGAAATAAAACTACTCCATAAATATAATGATAGAATCCCTTTAAAGAAATGTTGATGGGGGTCAGGGCTGGCTGACTCATTCCACATGACAAGACAACTGAACTACACATTTATATCTCATAACTGGACAGGCCCGGCTTGGCAATCTGTGGGGCTGAGGGGCTGCTATCAATTGCTATAGAAAGTCAGTATTTAGTGGGCTGGTGGGGGCTGTTTGGGCCTATGTGTACCTGAAATGCCAGGGCCTATTTTGATTCTCAGTCCAGACCTGTAACTGGAGTCTATTGAGCTTTGTGCCAAGCTAAGGGATATCAACATTTTATGAAGGGGCCTAGCTGGCCATAGGACCTCCAGCTGAATAGTTCTGATATAGGACCACTTAACTAAAGTGAGTATTAAGGAGCCCAGTTCAGCAAGAACTCCATGTCCATCTCCCTTTACTTTGATGACTTCTTTATAGGTAATTAAAACCACTATTTATAAAGCTGAACATAACAAAGATTGTAGCCATTTTAATGTACTTTTCTCTTATGTGTCTAGGTTCTACTGTACATTTTGCTTTAATAGATTATCTATGAAGTGCCTTTCTATTCTTCTGATAACCACCCGTAGTCTGTATGCAGCAAATTAATATTTGTCACTAATTGTTACCTGGATTATTGATTCCAGTTAATATGAATATGCACCTTGCTTCCCAAGAAGGATAATGATGATATACCCACTGAATGGCAAGACTATAGTGATCATATACTAACATAACTGCCAAATAGCAGTTGGCACTAGCTACCTACAAGTTGCAAAATGAAAGCAGAGCTCTTATTGGTTGCTATGGGTAACTGCACTGGTGCACTTTAGCATCTCTGTTCCTAAATCATCTCCTGTAAGCGTAGCTACAAAGCATCTTATTTATTTATTTTTAGAGTTTCTATATTCCAAATGAAATGAAACCTTTGAATATCATTGTTTCTAAGCAAGCCGAAGTTATGAACCTACTATGATCCTGATGTGTGCATTGCATGTTTGCATTTAGCCAGACAACATAAGAATTAAAGGAAACAGAAAGAGAGATAATTCACAGGTTGTCACAATAATCTCTCATGTGCCCAAGTCTACAAGCACACATAGATGTGCCCAAGTCTACAAGCACACATAGATGTGCCCAAGTCTACAAGCACACATAGATGTGCCCAAGTCTACAAGCACACATAGATGTGCCCAAGTCTACAAGCACACATAGATGTGCCCAAGTCTACAAGCACACATAGATGTGCCCAAGTCTACAAGCACACATAGATGTGCCCAAGTCTACAAGCACACATAGATGTGCCCAAGTCTACAAGCACACATAGATGTGCCCAAGTCTACAAGCACACATAGATGTGCCCAAGTCTACAAGCACACATAGATGTGCCCAAGTCTACAAGCACACATAGAGGCGACGTGGAGGAAGCAGAAATTACATATAAAACAGGTGGAGACAAGTCTCATTTCCATCGATGACATGATGGAGTTAAACAGCAGCTAACTCATCCAAAACCTGCAATGCTGAACACAAACAAGAAGCAAATGTGAGTACAAATACAGAAATATTTGAATTTAGATGTATTACTCATGACGATAACTTCAGAATATGGCCTGTCTGCCTTGAAATAATGGGGCAGAGAGAGGTTTTCCAAATTGTCTCTAGAAAAAGATGACAAATTCCAACTTAATACTTACTGTCCCTTGTTATTCATATGAACACAGGCTTGGTTACTGGGGAACTGCAAGGGAAAAGAGAAAATAGTTCAGGGGGTTACTTTTTATTAAACAATTATTGAATTACGCTTGGAATGCATAACAAGATATCTAGTGAACACTGATGATCTTTAAAAAAAGAATACAGAACACTTTAATCCACTCACACATTTCACACTGGTTTGGGTTTTATCGCTTTCATAAGGAATGAAATGCTCATAAAAATATTTATTGTGCTGTGGGATAAGGGGGTACAGTAGGGAGAGATGGTGCCTATAGTAACAGTGGATAATAGTCTCTGGGAAGGGACTGTGACTGTGGGATAGCAGGTATAGTAGGGAGAGATGGTGCCTATAGTAACTGTGGATAATAGTCTCTGGGAAGGGAGTGTGACTGTGGGATAGCAGGTATAGTAGGGAGAGATGGTGCCTATAGTAACAGTGGATAATAGTCTCTGGGAAGGGACTGTGACTGTGGGATAGCAGGTATAGTAGGGAGAGATGGTGTCTATAGTAACAGTGGGATAATAGTCTCTGGGAAGGGAGTGTGACTGTGGGATAGCAGGTATAGTAGGGAGAGATGGTGTCTATAGTAACAGTGGATAATAGTCTCTGGGAAGGGAGTGTGACTGTGGGATAGCAGGTATAGTAGGGAGAGATGGTGCCTATAGTAACAGTGGGATAGTAGTCTCTGGGAAGGAAGTGTGACTGTGGGATAGCAGGTATAGTAGGGAGAGATGGTGCCTATAGTAACAGTGGATAATAGTCTCTGGGAAAGGAATGTGGAACAGCTATCACATGATAAGATGGTGTATATAGTTAGAGTTAAGGAGTAACACTTGGAGACCCCTTACCTGTACATTATTAACAAGGTTATATTAGCAGAGTGGTGCACTAGGAAAAGTGCAGCTGGCATAAGTTTGCAGTATATAGTAGTTCTGCTAATGTACTTTGCACAAGTTGTTGATTTTGTGCCCCTTAGTATACATTTGCACCCAGTAGTACAAATGAAACCCTGTTATCTTTATTCTTTTAGATGGATTCTCAGGATATGATTTGCAGAGTATGGCATGAGAAAACTGTTTACCTGTATTCCCCTTCAACTAGAAAATGTAATTGTTTGAAAACTGTTCAAAAACTCAAAAAATCAATTTGTTCCATCAGTTTGTGGTTGAATTCATTTAACCAATAATAACTACATCTTGATATTGAATGTGTAACATGCTTGAAAATGCAGGGAATGTTATTTAAGTGTTTGTGTAGCCCTTTCCCAAGCCAGATGTGATTTGTCATATACGGAGTAAAGGAAGAGACGCTCAGGAATCACATGCTTCCACTGAAATTACTGCCAATCCCTGTGAAATATCACATTTGACAGCCTCGGGCTCGTGTTAACTGTATAGTATCCAGGGATGGCAAATAACCACAAGTTGGCAAAATTAAGGGCAACTTAATTGAGTAATCCATGTGAAGTCAAGAATGCAAAAAGAAATATCTCTTGGAAATTAAATAAATTGGTGTAAGTGAAAAGACCAGATTCTGCCTATTGCTAATAAGTTATATTTTAATGTAGTGCATTAGCATTTTTAAAGGAATATTTCCATGTAATAATAAAAACTGGGTAAATAGATAGTCTGTGCAAAATTCTGCTCTCTAACTCTGAGTTAGTCAGTGACTTGAAGGGGGGGGCACATGGGACATAAATGTTCAGTGAGTTTGCAATTGATCCTCAGCATTCAGCTCAGATTCAAAAGCGACAGTGCTCAAGTCACTGATTGGTTTCTGCCTGGTAACCATGGAAACCAAGAGAGCTGAAAGGCAGGAAGTAGTGTTGTGGCTATTATGTTAGACATCCACTCACTCCAGCCTTTATACATTACATTGTTGGTAACTATATTGAAAACGTTTTCTTTTGCACAGCCTGTCTATTTACACCCGAGGGCTGCATGTGGCCCAGGATGGATATGAATGCGGCCCAGCTTGATACAATTGGTTTCCAAGGAAATGTCATAATAATAATAATAATAAGTCTTTTTAGTATCCAACTGGTTTTGTAGTTCTTTTCTGTGCATTTTACTTTTACAAAATCGAAAGTGTATACAAAACTATAAAGATTAACACAACAGATAACATGAATTTCATACTAAAATATTTATGAGGCTAATGATGAATATAGGTGGAGCTTTACCTCTGACTTCCAGCTTACAGACCACCTCGGCTTCTCCCAATGCATTGACGGCCTTGCAGGTGTACGTCCCACCATCAAAGGGGCTTGGCTTACGGATATTCAGGGTAAGGACACCTTGGTTATGTTTCATGAGGAATTTGGGATCATCTCTAATTTCTACTTTATTTTTCATCCAGGTAACTTTAGGCTATAAGAGGAATGAGGAACGAGAGCCATAAGTGCCATTACATACGTAATGTACTGTATCTACACTAAGTTTTCCCATGTGGTATCCAAGTACCCTCAGGGGCCTGATTATAATTAACTGAGGTGTCTATTAAAGGAGAACTAAAGCTAAACTTAAGAAGTAGGTAGAAATGTTGTACATGATGTTTTGTGCTTGTGTATCAGCCCAAGGCAACCACGGCCCTTTAGCAGTAAAGATCTGTGTCTCCCCAGTAGATGCCCCAGTAGCTCCCCATCTTCTTTTCTGATTCACTGATTCACATGCTCTGTGCTGCTGTCACTTACTGAGCTTAGGGACCCACTCACAATATACAGTACACATAGAATAGAAATATAGTCACAATATAAGGCAGAAACCAGTACAATTAGCATCAGAATTTAATAATCAGCCCTGTAGCATCATCTTATATTACAGACCAACCTAATTTTCTGCTGCTGGATAATTAGTGACGACCCCTAAGCTTAGCTTCTCAACAGCTGCTCAGAGCCCACTGAGCATGTGAGTGTCACAGACTCTTTCCAAGATGGTGACCTCCTGTGACAAGTATGAAGTCCTGGATCATTGCTGCTATTGACAAGCTGAAACTCTAGGCTGGTGCAATAAGTTCATTATATAAAATATGGCGTTTTTAGCCACATTCACTGTTAGGATTTAGTTCACCTTTAAAACAGGTGTGTACGGAGTACTTAGACTAGCCTGATCCATAAAAACTTAACGGAGGGCCACATCTATCCAACAGTTCCCCAAGTAGACTATATATATATATATATATATATATATATATATATATATATATTGCACATTGGAGTTCTAATAGCCTCTCCAGTGGGCCCCAGAGAGGGAGTGGGCCCTGGTGCACCCCCTGCTCCCCTGGTAGTTACACCACTGTTCCCTTGTGGTTTTTTTCTCATAAAAGATTTTTCTACCTTTTACTAATGAGGCAGCACTGTATGCTTTACTTGACTCCCAGAATATTAAATAATATATATTTATTATATTTTCTGGATCCATCATTTGAACATAGTTACTCTTGTAAAGTTCTCACACACAACGCTAAGTAATTATTCAGTCTAATTCTATGTTATATGATCCAGTTACAGTAACAGCCGGCTGATCAAATGATTGGCAAAATCATCTGCTTCCTTCCTGAATGTAGTAGGAACTCACACGGAGATCATCTCTGTATGAAAAAGGCAAATGGTTCTTCCACAAATGTTAACTACATTACTGGAAATATTTGCCCTGAAATGCAAAGATTTCTGGGCTGAATCAAGCAGGTTCTCTTTGGAAGTTGGTTGATACTTTTGACTGTAAACCAAATAGTCAGATCTACCCTGTGTGTTCCAGGCTTAAATGCCACATTCTACGATTGTGCAAAAATCCGTTTAAAGTAAATATAAACCAGCAAAACAAAGAAGTGTAAAATAGTAAGAACGCTATTCTTAGCCCTTTTGACTTTATCTGTTAGTTAGTCGTCAAGATATTAGTTGTTTTCTTACACTGCCAATATAATGAATCTGAAGCAACATCGCCACCTGCTGTTCATTTTGGCCAACTGGCTACAGACGTAAGAAAATGAAGTCAGAAAAGGAACATCTTTGTGATTTTCTGTTTGGAACTGATTATAGAAACATCAGATGACTCTTCTCTGTTCACTAACATGGCAGAGCTAAACTACATTCAAATGACAACATATGGTTACATATGAAGCTGATACTTGCATGGCAGTTGTTAAATTGCAGCCTTATTTTATGTATGCCTTCATTGGGAGGCAGTTTCAAAATAATGTCCTGTGTGAGCCCACCAATCATGGACTGGACCACTATGAACCTTACATCTGGGGCCCACTATGACAGGTGTTAGAAGTAAAGCATGATAAGTGGTATGGCTCTGAGGAATTAGGGTAGAACTCCACAGGCGATTTTGATGCGATTCTGGTGGATACCGTGCACTGCGCCAAAACGCAGGCGTCAAGTCGGATGTGACTGAAACAAGGTAAGCAATAGCTATGTCAGATCTTGTTGCAGGGTTCATCTGACACGACTGTCGGATGCAGGCACAGCATGCAGCGTCTGCATCCGACAGTCGTGTCGTGTTGGATGAATGATGCAACAAGATCCAACATTTCTATTTCTTACCTCATTTTTCATAGCAGTCCGATTTGATGCCTGTGTTTTGGCGCATTGCATTGGACCTGCCGGAATCACATTGAAGTCGTCCGTGGAGTTCTACCCTAAGGGAATAATCCTACAGATGGGCCTTCATAGGAAAACTATGCCCCCCAAACAATGTAGGTCTCTATAAAAAGATATTGCATAAAACAACTCATATGTAAAACCCTGCGACATGTAAATTATCCATTTTCATAATAATTAACGTTTTAACTGGAGTGCGTGCCATTGGGTAATCATAAATAGAAAATTACCATTTTAAAGAATAAGGGCTGCCCCCTGGTATCATAGGATTCACAGTCCACACAAACATATCAAACAAACCGGTGTTGGACAGGGATACCAGAGGCCCACCCAAAAACTTTAGTCCAGGGGCCCACTAAAAAACCTTAGTCTTCCTCTTCTCACTCGACCTCTATTCTCTTTTCTGTACATACTATAATCTATTACTCCACCTATTTAGCCTCTTTGTTCTCATAGAAATAGGGAATGACCATGAAATAGGGCAAATGTTTAGCCTATGGGGCCTAGGGCCACCGGGAGTTTTCCTGGTATCCTGGTGGGTCTGACACTGAAACATACCATACATGTTAGGTCACATGAACCAATTAACGGACAGAGTTGTGTTTTTTGCTTCCATACTTCTTCCTGTTACAGTTAGAGCTGCAGTATTTCTGGTCAGGTGATCTCTGAAGCAGCACACAGACCATCACCAAATGATGGTTCAAGGCAAAAGATGTAAATGGGAAATATTTTCTCAAGTATCTACTATATATAATATTTACTTACCAGTGGTAAATGTCTTTAATATGCAACTTAAAGGGCAAGGAAAGGCAAAGAAATAAAATCCCATTTTTATTTTCTTTAACGAAAAATAAATCTATCTCCAATTTACTTTAATTAAAAAATGTCTACCGTTTTCATAAGAAACCTGACTGTATGCAGTGAAATTCTCCCTTCATTTACTTCTGTGGATAGGAATTGTCAGACAGTCCCTAACAATCATATTTATGAACAGCAGGGGGAGCCCCTGCCTTACTTACAAGCCATGCAGAACTCAAACAGCTTTGTTTTTGATCATTTATGACGATCCCTAAGCAGCACAGATCACACTGAGCATGTGTATGTAGTCTAGTCTTGCAAAGATGTATAACAAAGTTACAAGATGACAGCCCCCTGTGGCCAACTTTGAAAGCATAAATCATTTGTTTGATTAGGCTTGTGGTGCAGTAAGTTCATGTTTATGTTTAGTATACAAAATACAGCATTTCTAGACTTATTCTATTTTACACTTTCCGTGCCCTTTAAGGACAATGTTATAAATCTGATGCTTAGATATTCTTTCCGGGGGTATACAGTAGTTTTCCTTTAATTGCCGGGCCTGGACTGGTATTCAAAATAGGCCTTGGAATTTCAGGTACACAGAGGCCCAAACAGCCCCCACCAGCCCACTAAATACTGACTTTCTATGGCGACTTACAGCAGCCACAAATTTGCCAGAACCCACTGATTGCCAGTCCGGGCCTGACCCCAGTCCTATAGTGTGTGCCAATACCTACAAACTGGATGCCAATACCTACAAAATGGATCTGTATGCATCTACAACAGCAGAACTTACAGTGTCTGCATTCCCTCCTACTTTTTATTGGATCTCTAGTCAATAATTGCAATTTGAGCTGGCAAATGCACATCCAAATACATCTAACCAATATGACTAACAGTGGCCCACTAGACATATGAAGAAAACACCCAGATAATCGGTAGATGCTTTTCACACTAGAATAACAGACATAAATAAGCTTTGACTGAATTTCATCATCTTTAGCATGATTTGAATCAAAAGGGAAGCAATAGCCACCATAGTTGCAGGCCACGTCAATACCACATAATACATTTTATATCGGATGTTTCAGAAAACCGTACTGCATGTTTTTTGTCTAAGTAACTATTATCCCTATCTATTAGGGCTGGTACACACGGGCGTTTTGGACCTGCGCTCCCCTGCGTTGCGTTTGGCTGCGCTCAGCCGCAGGGGAGCGCAGGTCTAGACGCACCTCATTTTGTTCAATGAGGTTGTACCCACGAGACGCGTGTAAGCGCCGAACGCAGATTCAGACGCAACATGCTGCATTTTTCCTGCGTTTGGCGCCTACATGCGTTCGTGTGAGTACAGACCCATTGAAAATAATTGAGTGCGTCTATACCTGCGCTCCCCTGCGGCTGAACGCAGCAAAACGGAACGCAGGGGAGCGCAGGTAAAAACGCCTGTGTGTAAGGGCCCTTATATAAACTCTGCTGCTAAACAGGGTAATGATCACTTACAAGAAACAGCTGCCTACCTTTGGAAAACCCCTTACAGCACAATTCAAGGCTGTAGTGTATCCAGCCACAACAATGCGGTCTATTAGAGGAGTGAGGAACAGGGGAGCCATGTTGTAGTCGTGTTCTTTGTAGTCTATAGGTTTATAGATAAGTCCTGCATATTAAAAACATAAAAAATGGTTTCAGAAATAAACAAATGTAATCTGACCTTGAAACAGGGTAGGGAAGTAAATGAAGAAGAAAGTAAGGAAAGGGTGAATGTCAAAGAGGAGTGCAATAGAGAAGTAGCATAGAGTTTTGAAGTGATACTGAAACCAAAAAACTACTTTTTAAAATATGAATGTACATTAAATGTTACCTATAGGTCATGTTGATCGTTTTTTGCAGAGAGGTTTATTTTTGTAAGTAATTGTTAGTTGAAGTTTCTAAACCTGATTGTCCCATCTCAGCCTGTCAGTCAGAGTTTCTAATACTAACGGAATCCTGTGGCACAAATATGGCAGCTCCCTCATACAGGAACATGGGGCAACATAAAGGTAATTTAAAAGCATCATGCAAATACATTATGGCAAAGTTAAAAGTAGCTTTCAAAGGCCAATATTATAATAGATGTAAAAAAGAATTAAATTTCTGGTGTCAGTATCTCTTTAAATATGACAAGGTATAATACGGGAAAATACGCATTGGGGAAAATAGCCTATGGGAAGGGAGTGTGACTGTGGGATAGCAGGTTTAGTAGGGAGAGATGGTGTCTATAGTA
>CM044444.1:91042089-91064432 GCA_024363595.1 Xenopus borealis
TCCTGTCTAAGCTAAAAAGAAACATGAAGCAGATCTGAACTGTGCAGCTCCTCCCCAGTGTTAATCCAGAAGCGCTTCCACTGGGAAACTGATAAATATATATAGCAGGTTTTCTCTTTTTGGAGAGGCCTCTCTAAATCTGCATTATTCTTTGACTATGACTAAAATGTAGAGGAGAACCCTTTGAACCCATTTTATTTCTATTTGAGGAGGTTACAACCCATTTACACTGGAAAATAAACAATAAAAAGAATCATTGAAGGATTTTATTTGCTTGTTGTATCAACTATTTATATGGAGATAGAGGTAGAGGATGTGACTTTGGGATGAGAATCTTACCATTGTCTTCTTGTCTGCTTTCTGTATAGTGTATCCTGTGATTTCTGAGTTTCCATTATCTTTGGGCGGTTGCCATTCCAGCAAAGCATTAAAACCCCAGACTTCTTTGACTGTAACTGCCTGAGCTGGACCTGATTTTTCTGTAAAACATAACCATGATATTTTTTTTACCAAAAATCCTTGTATGGGGTGGATCATCTTTAAATTAACTTTAAGTATGTTATATAATTGCTAATTCTACGTAACTTTTCAATTGGCCTTAATTCTTAATTTGTTATAGTTTTTGAATTATTTGCCTTCTTCTTCTGCAGATTTCAAGCTTTCAAATGGGGGTCACTTACCACATCTAAAAAATAAATTCTCTGTAAAGGTGGCCATAGACAATAATATCGTACGAAACAAATTTTCATACAATATTCGGTGTGTGTATGGTGGGAAACGAGCCAACCAATATATCTATCTAAATCTATCGGCAGAAGACTTGGATATCGGTCAGTTTGTCGAAAATTTGGATCGGGCACCTTTGAAGGCACCAGAACATCGGCCACTGTTTAGAGCTGAATCGCCAGATACAGGTAGGATTCTGTTGTTTCAATCTGTATGTCTGACGATTCAGCTCTATGCGTGTTTATTGTAACAAACAATCTTTCTTGGAAAGATATTTTTCTAAGAAAGATCGTAATTGCTATGCAATGTTTTTTTTTTTTTTCAAGTTGCATCAGTTAATAGTGCTGCTCCGGCAGAATTCTGCATTGAAATCCATTTCTCTAAAGAGCAAACAGATTTTTTTATATTCAGTTTTGAAATCTGACATGGGGCTAGACATTTTGTCAATTTCCCAGCTGCCCCAAGTCATGTGACTATTTACTGCTGTACTGCAAGTTGGAGTGATATCACCCCCTCCCTTTCCCCCACCCAGAAGCCTAACAACAGAACAATGGGAAGGTAACCAGATAACAGCTCCCTAACACAAGATAACAGCTGCCTGGTAGATCTAAGAACAGCACTCAATAGTAAAAATCCATGTCCCACTGCGTACTTACTATTCAGTTACATTGAGAAGGAAAAACAACAGCCTGCCAGAAAGCAGTTCCCTCCTAAAGCCTGGAAGGTGAATACTTTCAATTCTCAAAGCTATTCCTACAGTGGTGCCATTTGTGCCGTATCTGCTTCACCTGTGAATGTACCTGGCATTTATTCACCTACTTCATGAGCTGTGAGTATTCCCATTTTATATTGAAGAAAGCCCTATTTTGTTTCCAAAGAACCCCCAGAGTACCCTTTTGTTAATTTACTTATTTACAAGTACTGATGTGTAGCTTAACAACACCCTCATGTACTCCTACATAGTGAAGGCCCATACTCATGAAAGAGAGTCTAATGTAACCCATGCTTTACCTCACCAGTTGGTTTTAGATGTTTTAAGCCAAAATAGGGTTATGATAGTATTCCTGTTTAGTAATGAGTATACATTTTCACCAGGTGTGGATTGAAGAAGACTATTTTGGTTGAAAACATTTTAGCAAAGGCAAAATGCCAATAGACCCCAAAATCAACACAAAAAAACCTCCATCGACTCCAATGAATTCAGCATAGAAAATGTTGAAAATATTCACTGTGAAATAAATACCCATAGACGCTAATGTATTTTGCTCAGAAAGAGTCGCTGCAAAAAGAAAAAAAAAAAAGCTGTTGCAAAAAAGTTACAGCAGATAAACATCCACTGACTTCAATTCACTGTTTCAAAAAATTTTCCAAAATTTTTAAGCAAAGTGAAACAGGACTGATCATTCCTGTTTAAAGTTGAATGAAACAAACACCTTCCCTGCATGGAGATAAGTCACTTTTATTCAAAGAAATGTATTTACAGTTACTAAATGTGTTGAAATATCTATCGCTGGCAGTTCACTCTTTTATCAACATTGGTAAGCGCTGGTTAGAATGTCCTTACATGGAAAGGAAAATGATTTAGAACCTGCATCCACCCCCTGCCATAAAAACCCCATATGGACAGCAGCTGCTGAAAGAGTCTAATTAAACGTATGATAACATTTTACTTCCCACTGATCAAAGGGGATATTACGCACATTATTGGCTTAGTAGTATTAATACTTAATTTTTTTTTACACTTTATGGCCAAGTTAAGCTATAAGTTCAGGATTCAAGAAAAGGCACTGGGCGTAGGCTGAAATTCTTCAAATAAACTAGTGCTTTAATGTCTTTCCAAAAATAAAAACTCCAAGTAATATTACTTTGGCAACAGAGAATAAGAGCATTGTTTTCCAGTATAAACTGATAAGCTAACAGAGTTCACAAGCTGAACTGGATCCACTTACAGAACATTAGTTCTTCTAGAGATGAGGACATACAAGTAAAGCTTAGCTAGACATAACTACAAAAAGAGCTAAATATAATTTAATGTTTTCTCACTTGGGAATCAAAGCACTTTACAGCAATCGAGGCAGCCATAATAGGTGTATGCCAAGTAAGTATTCCAAGACATTAAGTGACTTATCAAGGGTCACAAAGATCTGCCCCAGGGAATTGAATGAGAGCCTCTAGCATGAGATCTCATAACAAAAGTTAATCACTTAACCCCTAGGCCAACCTCTTTTTCCTCTCAAAATTTTCAGTAGCTTGGTAACTTTACAGATAGTCAGAATTCAGCATTCACAACACTGCTGGGGGGGTCATGACCTGATGGGATCTGTGTAGGACGCAGCTCTCAAAGTTCAGGTACATACCCCTGCTAATTCCACTGAAAATCGACAGTTGGAGTTTTGAACTGGTGCCATAGAGTAGCAGAAGCCATTTCCTTGTCAATGGTCCAAGCTTGCACACAAGATGAAGAAAAACAAAGGCGCACCAACATGCTCCATAATGCCCGACTCTAACCATGCAGCTCTCCTATCGCCCTAGAACTGGATCTTGAACCAAGGATCTAAGATGATAGCTTCCATGGTTCTACCCCCCCCCTTACTAAATTTCTACAGTTCAGTACAGCTCAAACCTGACCAAGGTGGGGTCGGGCAGGTAGGGAGGGACAAAATCCCGCAACAACCAAACTCTTCCACCTAGAAAAAAATTCCCTTGCCAGGCTACCTGATTTTTTCCCCAACCCATATCCAACCCCAAGAGGAGCAATCCATGTAACTCCTATGTCAACCCTGTTAGTTATACACCACCCCTCTATGAAAAGGGGGATATCCTTTACTGTATTCCACCATCAAGACCACCATGATGGAACAATCGATCCTTTCTTGGAACATAAGAGGGTATTGTTGTCCTATAAAATGGGGTTGGTCATAAACCTATTAAACGAAGCAAAGCACATTTTTTCACTACCAAAAACCCACCTAGATGGGAACAAACTCCTAACACTGAAGAAAAGTGTATATTTGTGACCTATCACTCCACTAATATTCTTAGGGACCTAACTTCACCACACAGTGCAGTGGCAGACAGTGTTGGGAATATAATAACCTACCCCTCCATCATTAACAACAGTATTTTCACAATTTACACCACTTTGTACTCCTCTAAATCCATATATGCTGTAGATCGAATTATGCTGTTTCTCTAATCTGTTGATGTCATGCTTTCTCAGCCCTCCTACCTCCAAAAACACCTAGGTTGGATGGCCTACTTATACATTTTTATGTAAAATGTGGCAAACACCTAGCACTGATGGTTGTTCAATTGCTTAATGCAATACTAACATTTTTGTAAATGGGTATCAGTTTTTACAAAAGGGAACAAACTGAAATATTAACCCCCTCTTTTTTACTCAGCAGAGGTACCAGCAGGGATGCCCCCTCTCCCCATAACTCCTTGTACTGGCAATGGAGCACCTGGCCTCCCTACTAAGGGAGACAGAGGGAGTCAAAGGTCTCAGTCTAGGCCTAGTAACTGAAACTGTTACTATGTATGCAGACAATACTCTGCTATTGCTAGAAAATCCTTTCATAGTTAAGTTGGGTTGAAAAAGTGTTCAACCCCTCCAAATAAAACCCAGAGCACATACTTACACACATCCAATGAAACCATATACACTGTACAAATATCTATATTAATTGTAGTACCAATACAGCCATTGATATTCTGCTTGTCCAAGAAATTATCCAAGCTCCTTTTCAAGGAATTAACATAATAAGCCATCACAGCATCCACTGTCCAGACTGTGAAGAACCACCTATGTTGCTTCAAATAAAAGTACTTTTCCTCTAATCTAAAGTGGTGGGCATTTTATACAAGAATAGATATCCCACTAGCTGTCTATAGTGCCCTCTAAAGTAGTTATAAAGAGTAATCATGTCCCCTCTTAAAGGTCATGTAAAGCCTACATTTTCCTACCCTGTATATAAGTTGGGCATATCTTCCGTGCCCAAACTGCATCATTTGTACTGCATATACCCCCTCTGTTTGCCAGTACCATCACATTTTCCTAAAACAAATAGTATCTGGCGGCCATTTTCCCTCTGATACATTATCATCTGAAATAAGACATGTATGCTGTAAAGTCCATGTAATGCAGAATGCAGGTTTACACAGGCACAACATACTTTGATAAAAAAAAGTTCTGCTGGGTTTGAGCACTGTAATTATTACGCTGAGTTCAGGAGAGGTGGTTAGGAGAAAAAAATAGCAACAGACAGTTTCTGTGGGAACCAGTGATGCTTTCTCTTCATTGGCTGTTAGTCTGGAGGGTGTGTTATGTAATCTGAGCTGAGAGGAACTGAGCATGCTCACTGAGCCAAGAGCCAAAGGAAATTCCTGAGGGAGGGGGCAGAGTGGTTTAATGTAGTAGAAGGATTTGTAGCTGATTAAGGGGATACTGCAGCCGTACTGTTAACCTTTTAACAACCAGAGTGGCAGTTGTCTAAAGATTTCAAAGACGCTGTTCATCGATTACATTTTTGTGAAAAGGGTTGACATGTCCTTAAAGCATCTTTTCTCCAGAGAGAACAACCTCAAACTTAACAGTTTACCCTCATAACTTAAATCTTCCATGCCCTTAACCAGTTTAGTTGCATATCACTGCACTCTCACCAGCTCATTTATATCAAGTAAAATATTAGATCCTATAAATAGGTTAGAATCCCACTGTATAAAAGGCTAGAGCAGGGAAAACTCACCCACAATGCGAATGTTTATTGATGCGGTATCTTTCATGTTTTCAATCATAACTGAGAGTTCGTATTTTCCTGAATGACCCCTTTCTGCAGATCTGATAAAGAGAATGGAGTCCACTTCTGAGATTCTGACACTGACTTGCTTTGGGTCCAAAGGCTTACCGTCTTTTGTCCATGTCACCACAGGCCTTGGTTTGCCCTAGAAATGGCAAATATTAACACTGCATAGCAATGCACTTATATTATATCTCAAGTTCAAATAGAGATACCGTATGCTTATTTAGGAGTTAAAAGGTTGTTTCATCTATACATCATTATGGCACATACCAAAACTGTGGGTGATCCCCCCTACATCTATGATCATAACCCCTTGGTCTCTTACCTGGAAGGGAATAACTAGGTTGACCTGTTCCCCTACTTTTTTAATGAAAGTCTGTCTGAGATGTCGGGGTACACGAATCTTGGGTTGCTCTGTAAAGGGAAAACAAGGCTTGCTATACAGTATAGTTGCAAGGGTGCAGCAGCCTTAGCCCGGGTGGGTCAAATATGCATGCATTTTAAAAGCTGATTTATTTACAGATGTGTTTTTCGTACCATGGGATATTTTACCTTTATATCACATAGCATATTCAGATAGTATTATATGCAAGTGGTGGAGTCTGTTTGCCATCATGCTGACAGTTGGAATGAGTAATTGCAGTAGGTGCTGTATATCAGTTGTTATACTTTAACTTGCACCTTTTAGTACTCAGAAAAGAAGGGTAAAAAGGGCAGATGACTTACGCACAATTTCCCGTATTGTGACTGGTTGGCTCATGTAGGCCGGCTCACTGAGTCCAGCAATATTAACAGAACGCACTCGGAATGAGATTTTTTCTCCAGTGGGGAGATCTTTCACTGTGTAGCCGCATCTTTCTACCAGTTCTTTGTTGGCTGGAATCCATTCGTTGGCTGAAAAAAATCCAACCCCAAAGAATACAATATAAGGCAACAGCGCTACGCAACAAGTTGGCGCTATAGAAATACATGTTAATAACTATGACTTTCAAGAAATATTTTAAATAGATCCTTGTTTTTTTCCATCATCAAGAATAAGAACCGTTACTGAGTGTACAAAACCGGTATCATGCCACAAAATGGCCACATTGGGCAGAAATCTTTCCCAAAAGATTCGTCTGAATACTGAACCGAATCTGAACGCTAATTTGCATATGCAAATTATGGGTGGGAAGGGGAAAACATTTTTTACTTCCTTGCTTTGTGCCAAAAAGTCACGTGATTTCAGTCCTGGCCCTAATTTGCATATGATAAGGATTCGGATTCGGTTCGACCAAGAAGAAGGATTCGGCCGAATCCCGAACCGAATCCTGTGAACTGTTAAGTGAAATGTCAGATGCTCATAGACTTGATTTTATGAGCAGAGCAACATCATAGTAGAGCTGATGAAACATGGCTGCCTTACAGAATTTGCAGAAAGGAAAGTAAAACAACAAGTCAATCAAAGGAATAATTAGCTCTGCTCAATTATCTCAAGCACATTTTTTTTTAGGCAAAACACTGTACCCCCTACTGTAAAACTCAAGGCTATTCACAATCAATAAGCTGTTCAGTTTCCATAGAACTCCTAGGCAGAGGGTATATTCATTCTTATAAGACACAGGGTGAACTTTATGGATGTAATTTCTATGTATATAAGTTTCCTGATCATTGCTCTTGTGTATTATATATGTAATAATGTACACCTGTGTAAATATAAAGATATTAGAAGCCATTGAGTAGTTCCATGACCATATAAAAGCACGTTGACTGCTTTATACAAGTCATGGGTCTATGACCCTTTTTTAAAATACATGAAAAAAAACAACAGTCATGTTGTGACACACATAACATCCCTAAGAATTAATTGTAAGGATATAATTTAGAGGCTATTTATACTGTAGCTCACTATCCACAGGCTTTCCAAGCAAATAGAATAGTTATCGAAAATCTGTTTATTTTAAAATATGTATTAAAATATATCCATTTATATATTTGGTATAAAAATTAAGATATGAATAGGGAATAATCAAGCAGCAAGCTCTAGGATATCTACAAAAACAAAATTTAGAATGATTTTCTATTTCATTGTAAAAGTTCATTTTACTTACAGCCCTCTTTGCAATACTCAATCAGATACCCATCAATTCCTCCAGCCCCAATACGATCTGGTGGCCTCCATTTCAAAGTGCAGGTGGTATCTGTCACATCCTCAACCGTCAGATGTAGAGGTTCACTTGTAGGAGCTGAGACACGAAACTACATGTAGTCAATATATCTTTACAAAAAAATTGTTGCCTTAACATTAAAAAAGATGTTTGAGGACACCCTATTTACATTTTAATCATAGCACTATATGGGCTTCCAGGCCTACAGTATATTCTGTTATGGCCTTTTCTGTATTACTGGTGAATTATTTTATTCATGGAAGGTTCAATATTAGATGGTGCAGTAAAATATGTCCTTATTACCTTGTGGGAATATTCATGGTGCAGTTCTTGGTTTGTGAGGCAAGACCAAGTAAGGGTATATTGATGAGAAAGCTGTATGTCATCAATATATCCTTACAATAAAATTGTTGTCTAATATTAACTTAAAGAAATACTGTCATGGGAAAAATGTTAATTGTTTTCAAAATGCAATCAGTTAATAGTGCTGCTCCAGCAGAATTCTGCATTGAAATCCATTTCTCAAAAGAAAAAAAAAAACAGATTTTTTTATATTTCATTTTGAAATCTGACATGGGGCTAGACATATTGTCAATTGCCCAGCTGCCCCAAGTCATGTGACTTGTGCTCTGATAAACTTCAATCACTCTTTACTGCTGTACTGCAAGTTGGAGTGATATCACCCCCTCCCTTTCCCCCACCCAGCAGCCTAACAAAACAGAACAATGGGAAGGTAACCAAATAAGAGCTCCCTAACACAAGATAACAGCTGCCTGATAGATCTTAAAGGTGGCCATACACGGTGATATCCACTCGTTTGGCAATGTTGCCAAATGAGTGGATCCCTCCCCCACCTTGAGGTGGGCAATTTCGGGTGATACCATTGTGGGCCCTTGGACCCAACTATTGGATCACAACAGAGGAGGCACAGGTGGTCAGATTGCAGGACCAAATCAAAAAACAGATGTGGCTGCGATCTGTCACGATTTTTAGTCCCCTCCGATCGACATCTGGCCAACTTTTGGTCGGACGGCCCCACGCATAGTCCGATAAGCTGACGACTCAGTCTGTCCGCAGATTTTATTGGCCCGTGTATGACCACCTTAAGTACAACACTCAATAGTAAAAACCCATGTCCCACTGTGTTCCATTCAGTTGAAGGAAAAACAACAGCCTGCCAGAAAGCAGTTCCCTCCTAAAGTGCTGGCACAAGTCACATGACTTGGGGCAGCTGGGAAATAGACAAAATGTCAATTCAGAACTGAATATAAAGAAAATCTGTTTGCTCTTTTGAGAAATGGATTTGAGTGCAGAAGTCTGCTGGAGTAGCACTATCAACTGTGTTTTGAAAAAAACATGCTTTCCCATGACAGTATCCCATTAAATACTATTTCTTATCATCTATTTCTAATTAATTAAATACATGTTTCCAACTTGAAAGATAAACACTCTCAAATCTACTGTCTATGTTCCAAAGTGACTGCTTTTATAGCTTCACATACCCTCAAAACTCCTCAAAAGCTACTGCTTTTTTTTGTCAAGTGAGATTTTTTTTGTCAGGCAAAAAAAACTTTTGGTGCTGCTTCACCCCCTACAATGTATCATTCAATGAAATATAATGAACTCAGTATAAAATAGACCCTTCCTTACAAAAGTTTAGAGATTGGGGACAGTTTATTATATAGGGAGTTTAAATATCGTGGTACAGTTGATCAACTAATGTATTGTGCTCCCATGATTGCTCCAAAGAACCAAGAAAATTGGAAACTAGTGGTACTTTCAACATAATTATTTTGCAAGAGCAAGACATAACATAAACCATTGCTTTTAATTAGTTAAAATAATAGGCAGAAAATATGCTGCCTTTTTGACAAACTTTTTTAAGGTACCCTTTATATTCATTTTTGTATTCTAACAATGTATTCACCAAATAAGAATATAAAAGGGGTTCTCCACCCTAAAACTGTGACGCTTAGTGAGAAAAAAAATTCTAAGAAACTCCTGGAAGCCCAGTGTTAAGGTTACATAGGTTGATATTACAAGTTAAAAGTAAGACCCATAGAAACCAATTACCAGATGGCAGTTACAGGTCAACCATTTGACATCTGATTGGATGCTATGGGTAACTAAACCTGGGCAACATGTACACCTCTTATTGCAGCACCCTATAAACTGCTGTCTTAGATTGTATTGGAAAAATACTATAGTACTATAGTACCATTGCCATATATCTGTAGCCTTCCACACATACCTTTGTGCACATACATATCCTAGATCAGGGGTCCCCAAGCTTTTTTACTCATGAGCCACACTCAAGTATAAAATGTTGGAGAGCAACAAAAGCATACAAAAAATCCCCTGCGCTTCCAAATAAGGGCTGTGATATACATGTTTTTATGCAACTGCAGCTCGCCTTTAAGCAAGGAAAAAAAGTAGCACCTGTTTGGAGGCCACTAGAAGCAACATCCACAGGGCAGAAGAGCAAGATGTTGCTCACAAGCTACTGGTTGAGGATGTCCTAGATACATATGTCAACTGTTACTTCCCAGACAAATGACAGATAGTAGCGTGTATTGAAATGGCAATTCTAGGTCCACTCACCTATTGGCATGAATGGTTTGGAGGTATTAGCTTGTTGAGAGATGCCAATGGTATTGACAGCAAAGACTCTAATCTCATACAAGATTCCCTCAATCATTTTTGTTGACTCATATTCAATGCCAGTAAAGACTTCAAAATTCATCTTCATCCAGCGCTGGCTGCCCTTCTTTTTCCTTTCAATAAGATATCCTATAGAGGGCAAGAAAGTAAGCTGGTGTTGAAATACTGGATGAGAATTTACCAACAACTCTTGGAACTGGACTCAAATAGGACATACAGGATTAAATTAAATGGTACGTAAAATCATATTAATAAAAATCAATATTTGTATTACTTTTGGTGTTCCTAACCCTAATGACCATTACAGGTGTGAGATTCCTTATCCAGAATAGCTTAATCGATAAAGCTCAGTATTAGCTCCAGATTATTTTCTTTTTTTCCATAATAATAAAACCGTATGAACAGTACAAACAGTACATGAATCCATATTGGTGGCAAAACAGTAATAGAAAAAGACTTTATACAGAAGACCCCAGGTTCCAAGCATTCTGGACAAAGGGTTCTACACCTGTATTAATCTACTTAAAAATAAAGTGAGAGGTTTACTGATAATGTAAAAAGGGGCAAACTAAGCAAATTGTATTGCAAGGTATTGCTGGTGTGTAGGACACAGTCAGAAGAAGAGCCCAAAAGGATGGTGACCCACTTGGATTTATCTTCAATCAGCTACTACAAGTTTGTAAAATATCATACATTGGTTCTAGAGTGATAGAAGGCATTGCTCACCTGTTACTGGCTGTCCTCCATCATATTTTGGAGGCTCCCAAATAACATTAGCCCAGTCCTCACCAACACTTGTGACACGAACATTTTCTGGGGGATCAGGAACATCTAAAGTTTGTAGACAATTAAATAAATTACGCTTAGGAGCAGCATATTGAGGAACTGTTTCCATAATAGGTGCCACAACTGAACTGAAAACTACAGCTGCCATACTGGCTATGGTGCCCACTGGGGAAGATATAAATTAGCTCAGAGATATTTACTGGTTCTGATGTAATATCTGTGGCCTAAAGAGTTGAGGGTATCATGACTGGAAGGGACTAGAAAGATATGAAACAAATTAATCTAACAAATCTGAATAAGTAACACATAACATACAGTTTTTCCAAGCTTACCTACAACTTTAACAATGAGAGTGGCTTTATCCTCTCCAACAGGGTTGGTCACCACAATGTTATAGCTTCCTTCATCAGACCTTTCTGCACCTTCAATGATAAAGCTGCTCATCTCATTTCTGATCTCAATATGTACTCGGCCCTCAGTTTCAGAGAATTCCTATAGAGAGGTCAAGTGCATACGAAAGCCAACCGTTATTTGGATCTTGGGTAATGCACACATTTCATTAATAAGAGTAGAGAAAAGTTATTTGTTGTTAGCATGGTACCAAGTCCATTTCTGACACATTAAGTAGTCATTAACTCATGTCCCATCCATGAAAAAGGCAAGTAAGCTGTTGCACACACTTTTGTACAGTTGCCTGCTGGAAAACTGGGAAAATTTGTAGGTAAAAAATTAGCTATTTAAAACATAATGTAGTTAAAAAATGCATGGAAATATTACGGATTATATAACACACATAGGAGAAGTCTCAGCATTGTCTACATACCGCAATTCCCCTGAACCATGCAACAGTTGGTGCTGGCTCTCCAGTAATTGGGACATCAAACCGTAACTTGTTTCCAGCTACAACGACAATGGTGTTGACATGTTGTCCACCAGAACAATCAAGATGGATCCTGGGTGGTTCTAGAAATGAGAATATTTGTTGGAGCAGTCATCAGTTTATATAATCTTGAATAAATGGTGCACCCCTTAGAGAGGCGATCAAATAGCACCTGCCACTAGGAGAGCAAAGCTTGCTCTGTGCCTTAGGCCTGTTGTCCCTTAGTAGTAGAGTCCTTTGCACCTTGTACTAACAAACCTTCTCCTTTGCACATCTTCTATAACACCCAAGTAAATGGACACCCCCTTTACATAACATGCAAGCCTTACCTGCCGTCTCTCTAGTTACTGTCAAGGAACAACTATTTGCACAGTGGAGATGAAGCTCACAGTGCTGGGTACACAAAAGGGGCATGGGGGTTTTCTGATCTTTGCCCCCCTTTTGTAAATGAGTATAATAGAAATGGTAACAATTATAGTGAACTGCAGATACCATTTAAGATCATTAGTTTACAGTTTTGCAGTCTACTTTTTTAATCAGACCTCCATCTATAGTTAACCTAACCAGGACTCCATCTGTAGTTGCACCACTCCCACTTCCTCAGAAGTTATGGGCATTAACAAATGCTAAACCCCAGGGGCTGGTCATCAACATAAACAGATCTGACATTTACAGCAATAAGAGTTTTACTCTTGAGGTGAAATGTTCTTACCTTGTTTGGGTACATAGACAATTTTGATCTCTGGATAAAAAAAGAGAAAGATATTAAAGTCATTTAAATGTCATTTTTTGAGAACCATAAAGTACTGTAGTTTAGTAAAAAAAAAAAACCGACACATGAAAGGTGAATGAATGCAGGAGAGTGCCAGTTTGTTAGGCACTAACCCAGTGATTAAAGCTCTATCTATTACCAGAGTTAGCTGCCATGTTTTATCTATTCCCAAGTCTTCCTTGCGGCACTTCAAGCTTGCTGTACAGTAATCTCTGAAAAAGTATTATACTGTGTATGTACCTGCCCAAGGCAGCACAAAGGATGACCAGGATCAGGGAAAACATGGTGGAGCTGCTCTCCAGTAGACCTCAGGCCCTTTATGTGCCAACATCATAGATTGCATAGTTCTTCTCTTAGATCTATGCCATGCTGTAGCAAGTTCAATTACATTAGATTTACTTCCACTAGATACCATGACATGGATGAATGAAAACCTTCATAGAGAGCAAAAGTATTGTCCATGGGAAATCACCTCTCCCAAGGGTGAAAAAAAATTAAACAAAAATAAGTGGTTTACATGCAATGATTCCAATACAGTACTGACAAATGATAAGGTATTTTCTGTAACATTTTTGCCAGTAGAAGATGCAATTTCCCTTGGGTGGCATAGCACTTGCCCTTGACGAATTATAATCGGTAGCACAATTTTCTGTTTTACAAAGTCATTGCTTGAAAGAAATAAATAAGTAAAATACCCAAGAAGTTGAGTTTGGCAGAAAGAGTCAAGGCATATCCATCTGGAATAAAGGTGTAATCTGCTTCATCTTCTGGTCGGACATCATCAATAACTAGTTTGTGGATCCTGGAAGGAAGAGCACAATCACTGACCAAATATCTGTGAAGTGTCTTTTCAAGCATGTGATAATTAGGCAATGTTTGTTTTTTGTGGGATTGATTTAAATGGCTACTGCACATGGGATGCAATGTGTACTGAACAAAGTCATTCTGTGCCAATGAGGGCATTCCCCTTACCTGCCCTTGTGTGTCATTGTGATACGTTTGCTGGGTTTAATCTCCACGCCATTCCTATACCACTTTCCAGTAACTTTTTCGTCCGAGACCTCACATTTAAATACAGCTTGTTCTGCTGCTTTCACTGTCAGGTCAGCAATGCCCTGGAGTACTTCCAGTTGCTTATCTGTAATAAATAACAGAATAAGACCAAGTCTAATGCCGATCAGAGAATAATGTGACAATGCTTTATCATTCTTTCATTATGAGTAACACAGTGTTCCCTTGCAGAATGCTGTGCTGAAAGGGAAAACATGTTTGTTTATTTTTCAAAATGCATCAGTTAATGGTGCTGCTCCAGCAAAATTCTGCTAGCCATGTGTCACACATTACATGGCAGGTGAAACTTGCAAGCATGCCATTTACTCTGGACTCTGGAATGGGGGCACAAAGATTAATACCCCTTGGCTTTACTTGATATATGATATGATATTCTGTTATTTCTGTGTTTTGGGGTATTTTGCATAATGGGTTTTTCGATAATAGAATCTTTCCTGCATATGGTGGCTGGTCACGTACCATACTAAAAATAAATATGTGAAAATTTGTGTGTGAAACACACTGAGCAAGATCTAGTGGCCCACATACAGGGGTAGATTCATCAAAGAGTGAAGTTCCGCCACTAGAGGGAAATTCCGCAGCTCTCAATTCATTTCTATGGGATTTTGCAAGGCGTATTCATCAATGGGTGAAGTGAAAGTTCACCCTTTGATGAATACGCCTTTAAAAATCCCATAGAAATTAATTGAGAGCTGCAGAATTTCCCTCTAGTGGCGGAACTTCACTCTTCACTTCACTCTTTGATGAATCTACCCCATAGCGTTTGGCTTATCTGCTGCATGTCAGTGCATAGAGAACACACAATGGGGTAGATTCATCAAAGAGTGAAGTTAAGAGTGAAGTTCCGCCACTAGAGGGAAATTCCACAGCTCTCAATTAATTTCTATGGGATTTTTAAAGGCGTATTCATCAAAGGGTGAACTTTCACTTCACCCATTGATGAATACGCCTTGCACAATCCCATAGAAATGAATTGAGAGCTGTGGAATTTCCCTCTAGTGGCGGAACTTCACTCTTTGATGAATCTACCCCAATGTAAGACAGCAGATCAGTGTAAATATAATAGTTGCAGTGCCAATTGTGCCACTAGACTAGACTATGACTTAAGGTGTCAAATGGTTCTTCCGGTAATGTCCTCTTATTATGTTTTTTTTACTAATTATTACAGCCCTTGAGTATTTTTCTCTTTATGTAGAGGCAGTAATTTGAAACAGGATGAATACAATGTATTACCTTCTACTTGAAGATCAGCCTCACACTTTCCACCATTTGTCATAACTTGATAGCGCCCGCTATCCTCCTTTGTGGCTTCATTAATGATCAAAATGTGCTTTTTACCATCCTTTTTAAAGCGGAACTTGAAGGTCTCTTCACGAGTCAACTCAACTCCATCTTTCATCCTAGGCACAGAATTAAAGCGTAAAGTTATGTCATGATATGATTGCAGCAGATTAAAGACAGCTCTATCCTTTCCACCACTTTTGTCCCCAAAGGAGGAGAGCAGGTCCACACACTGGAAACCACTGCTTTCTTACAAATCTCGTGCATGTTTTGAAGACTCACCACATAACGTGTGCTCCCTCCTCTGAAACCTCAACTTCCAGTTCAATTTTGTCTCCAACAAATGCTTGTTGGTCATCCAGTGGTTTGGTAATTAAAACAGGGGGTTCTAGATGGAGAAAAACAGAATGATTGACAATGGCAAATACCAAGTATATGAATAATTTATTTCAATATCATATCTTTCAAAGTCAGAGGGGCAATATTTATCAAGAAGGGTTGAAACCTCTTTTAGCTGAGCTGTGGTTATAGAATTTCCTATCCCCAGTGGCTAAAACAATTGTGTTCATTATTTTTTCATATAGTGTTTTTAAAGGGGTGGTTCACCTTCAAGTTAACTTTTAGTATATTGTAGAAGGGCCAATTCTAAGAAACTTTTCAATCGATCTTCATTATTTATTTTCATAGTTTTTTAATGATTTGCAATTTTCTTCTGTTTCTTTGCAGCTTTCAAATGGGGGTCACTGACACCATCTAAAAACAAATGCTCTGTAAGGCTACAAATGTATAGTTATTGCCACTTTTTATTACTTATCATTCTATTCAGTCCCTCTCCTATTCATATTCCAGTCTCTTATTCACATCAATGCAGGGTTGCTAGGGTAATTTGTACCATAGAAACCAAATTGCTGACACTGCAAACTGGAGAGTTGCTGAATAAAAGCTAAATAACTAAAAACCACAAACAATAAAAAATGAAAACCAGTTGCAAATTGTCTCAGAATATCCCTCTCTACATTATACTAAAAGTTAATTCAAAGGTGAACAACCCCTTTAATTATATGCCTTCCTTTTCTGCCTCTTTCCAGTTTTCAAATATGGGCCACTAATCCCATCAGCCAACAAACTATTGTTCATATTTTATTACTTAATTTTTATCCAGGCGTCTCCTATTCAAATTCCAGTCTCTCATACAAACTGCTGCCTGGTCGCTGGGGTAAATAAGACCCCAGCAACCAGCTACTGAAATACAAAACTGGATAGATAATGAACAAAAATCTAAATAACTGAATAGCTACAAGACATAGAATAGTCATTCCAAAATTGGACAATGATGTTTACATTGATTTATTAATAATTTTTCACAAATACAGACAAAAATAAGTTAAAAAAATCACGCACTTCCAAAGCCTTACAGTAGATGGTAAGAAACAGTTATATGTATTCTATTAAATTCACCTTTAACAAAGAGTTCAGTGAAGCATTTCTCATCACCAATGACACACTCGTACGCTGCATCATCTGCCAAAGTGCATTTGTTGATGGTCAAGACTCTTTTTAGGCCAATGTTCTCAAATACAAACCTACAAAAAAAGAAAGCCTTAAAAATCAAGAAGGAATGGCATCTTTTATTTAATTTGGTTGGGAGTTTTAAATAGGTTTTGGGAACTGGGATTAAACAAATATTATGGGGTTATTTAGCAAAGTCTAAATGCCAAAAACTTTTTCTTTCTGAATTTATTAAATCCTGAGGGTGTTAACAGTCCAAATTAAAAAGTACTGCAACTCAGACCTGCTGAGTTCATGTCGAAGTCGATGAAGATATCCATCTGCACTGGGTTTTGTGCAAGAATCTGAAGATTCCATGGTTTTCAGGGAGAAAATCTGAGTTTTCATGCATCAAATCCAAAAAATTTGCATGATTTGAATTTTTTATGATTTTTTCAAGTTTCTTCCTGCACAGGAGATTTTCGGAAAAATGTATTCATAAATATGGGAAAAAACCTGTGTGGATTTGATTTTTCAGATTATTTTCAAATTTTGATAAGTAACCCCCTCAATCTTTGGATGACTTGGGGTGAAGAGGAGTAGGAACCAAATTTTGAACAGAAACCATTGTTCCTCTAGTTACACCTCCAGGTGTTAAACGCTGGTGCAATATCACTGTATCCAAAAAAACAGCAGCACTCCGGAATTTGTGAAAAAATTGATGTTTACTTCAAGTGTTTACACAGCCGTGTAAACACTTGAAGTAAACATCAATTTTTTCACAAATTCCGGAGTGCTGCTGTTTTTTTGGATACTGTGTTAAGTTGCCCTGGCAGAGGGCCCAGCGTGCACCTGGGGCTGCAAAGAGCCTGATAATATACAACTACTCTGGAAGCACACATGAACTGAATTGGTGCAATATCACTGTTACTGCGTCCTTATGCGATATTTTTCCTGATTGACCATTAGAATTTCCAACCCAAAGCAAAAGTCTTAGGTAAGATGTTTTGCCACTTACTTGGCACTGGGTTTTATTTCTTGCCCATTCTTGAACCACTTAATTGTAACATCGGGATTGGTGACTTCCACTTGCATCTTAACTTTGTGGCCTTTGTCTACTGAGTAGCAAGGTTCCAGTTTCTTTCCAAATGCTGTTGATTGGGGGAAAATGTGATTGTATATTTATTTGCTAATAATAATCCATAAATACATGATTTACCTAAAGAGGGGAAATAAATTGTTACGTTTTTTTGCTTAAAGGGCAAGGAAAGGCAAACAAATAAAATCCCATTTCTACTTTCTTTAATAAAAAATAAATCTATCTCCAATATACTTTAATTAAAAAATGTGTACCTTTTTATAAGAAACCTGACTGTATGCAGTGAAATTTCCCCTTCATTTACTGCTGTGGATAGGAATTGTAGACGGTCCATAACTGCTGTGCAGGGAAACAATCATACTTATGAACAGCAGGGGGAGCCCCCACCTTACTTCTCTGCTGTGCAGAACTCAAGCAGCTTTTTTTCCCTGTAAAGCAGTTTTGCCTTTACATACCCTATAATGTTTCCAACTCCAGCTGCAGGGACAAAGATCATGGATCCAAATTTAAACAGATAAACTGGGATTCTATTTGGAGGATTATTTTGCTGCAGCCACTGGTTCTGCAGAGTTGGAGAAGGTTTGTATTAAACAATACAAAAACTATAAAATACACAGATTACATGACAACAAATGACCCAGTGCAGTCTGTATATTCTGATTATTAATTAGTCCTGCTGTATTGGATTCTGGTAGATATTATTTGACTGTTTTGATGACAGTAATGATGATCCCTAAGCTTAGCCCAGATCACACTGAGCATGTGCACAGTCTTGGTCTTGCAAAGATGTATAACAAAGTTACAAGATGACAGCCCCCATGTGACCATTTTACAATATAATTAGTTAGCCAAAAATGTAATGCGTAAAGGATGGAGTGACTGGATGTGTAACATAACAGAACACTACTTCCTGCTTTTCAGCTCTCTAACTCTGAATTAGTCAGTGACTTGAAGGGGGGCCACATGGGACATAACTGTTCAGTGAGTTTGCAATTGATCCTCGGTATTCAGCTCAGATTCAAAAGCAAGTCACTGATTGGTTACTGCCTGGTAACCAATCAGTGGAATCCAAGGGAGCTGCAAAGCAGGAAGTTGGCTTCTGGCTATTGTAATAGACATCCAGTCACTCCTGTCTTTATATATTACATTTTTCCAAACTAACTATATTAGAAACATTTTGCACAGCTGTTTACCCAGTTTTTATTTTTATATTGAACAATCTCTTTAAGTATTAAAATGTAGGTGAAATGATCCCTTATTCATCTTCAGGGTTATCTCTCCTTTTTATTTACCTTCACTCTTTTTCACTTCCTTTTTAACCTTCTTGAGACGTTTAAGCATGCCTCGGAGGTCAGTGATGCCATGTTCAAAGGCGATACGTTCAAAGTCGCTTGGCTTGGCATTCTTCAGCAGCTCCCAGACATCTGGTGGAATACCACAGTCATCCTCATCCTTTTTTTTCTTCTGTTCCTTTTGCTTATCCTCCACTCTACAGAACACAACGCATAAGGGGGGGGGGTCACATTTTGAAAAGAGTTGCAATTTTAACACAATTTTAGACATGCTATAAACGTCTTGAAAGACCTGTTCCATGTCATAGGTTAGTCATAGGATAGATCAACTGTTTGGGACCTTGGATAATATTAAAACTATGATGTCATTGGGTTCATACACCATTGTGTATGGGTTTAGACCATTGGTGTAAACTGTTTTTAAAAAAGCTGCAATAAAAATCACAAAGAAAAGTTGGGTATACACAAAACTATCCAAACACATTGCCTAATAAGGTCCTCGCTGAATAACATTTTTAAACCTGCATATTAGATACTGCATACAGCACATATACTTTACTGACCACCTGAAAGCATACATCTGATTAGTTCCAAGATTGGTTACTCTACCTACTATAACATTTGCAGCTTTTTTCTAATTATTAGAAATTTAAATACCAAATCCATTACCTTTTCTTAAGCAAACCACTGAAGTCAAGCTCTCCAGCAGCCTCGTCTTTCTTTCCTTCACCCCTAGAATAAGACACAAAAAAAAAATTTTTTTTGTAAAACCCTTATCCCAAAACTCATGTTCTGTTTATGCAATTTTTATGTAGGCTATGGGGCAGATTTACTGAAGAGCAAAGTGGTTGTCGAGCGAAAATTCAGCAGAAATCTTATCCACAGGGACATCGTCAATTTACTTAAAGGCGTAGACGACAATTCTCTAGGGAAAGAGACCATCACTAGTGCAGTTTTGCGCCCAATCGCCAGGCGAATTTTCACTCATGCGAATGGTCATTACTCTGCAAATTCACTGATCAGTGCAAATTCACTGCCAATTTTACAGAAAGTTAACTTTCGCCAGAGTTTCCTTCTCTTAGTAGACCAGGCCTCAATCTTATGTCAGTGACATCATATCCTGTATGCCAAAAACTCATAAAAGTTGTTAAAAAAGTGTTTTTTTTTTTTTTTCATTTTTCTTTCAAAAGATTTCTTTTAACACTTTTTTTAACAAATTTGAGGGGCATGCCACATTTGTTTTATGGTGGGCTCATGTCTAGGAGATTAGGGGATCTCTTTTGTCTTTATTTTGCTTCCTTGGATATGTCTAATAACATGCATTTATATATATATGACGTAAATGCACCCGCCCTATTCAATTTGACCCAAGTGTAAGAGTACTAACAAAGTTACGCTAGCTAAAGATCGCTATGAAATGCTTGTGATAACGAATTAATGCTAGCAAAACTTCGGAAGTGTTCAGCTGCTGAGACGCAACTTTGCATTTCAGTGAATTGGCACAGTGGCAATGAATTTCTGCCTGGCGAAGTGATGCAATGTTCAATTGCTAGCGAAAATTTGCCCTTTAGTGTATCGAACTCTATATGACAGTGGAATATGTTTCTGTGCAACCTTTGCCCTACCTGCCTAAGCACATAAATAAATACTGCAAAACATGTCAACAACCTGGTAAAAAAGGAAAATTATGCTTTTTTTCAACTGTTTAGGTCTCTCTCTACCAGATCTGCTCAGAGCATACTTAATTTTCCATTAAAACACCCCCTGTCAACCCAAACTGCCTAAATTATTGGTTAAATGCTGCTTTTTTTTCCCTCTGCAAATCAAGACTGTCACATCTTTCTGGGCCCCTGACTGGTCTCCCAACTACTTCTCCAAAGGGGTGCACTCTCCTACAGATTGTGTGCTCCTTGCTGAATAAAGCTGGCCATAGACGTAAAGATATTTGAAAGATCCAATGGTTATCGTGAGACCACGATTGTCTCAAAACGATCGTTTAAATGCCTGATGTGTCCATCAACTAAAAAGACCATTTCAGGCGATATTGCCAGCAAAAACTGAAGGATCGCAGCCTGCTTGCGCTGCAAACATAGGTAGATTGCATGGGGACCGATAAAGATTTTCTAACCTGGCCGATCAATCATCAGACCAATGTCGGGCGAAAAATCGTGAGACGAACGATCGTTTGTATCCCACTAACCGCACGATAATTTGACAGATTGGTCGGACTTCACCAAAATCGGTCGTTCGGGAGCGAAAGATCGTTGCGTCTATGGGGAGCTTTAAGCTCCCCATAGACGCAACGATCTTTCGCTCCCGAACGACCGATTTTGGTGAAGTCCGACCAATCTGTCAAATTATCGTGCGGTTAGTGGGATACAAACGATCGTTCGTCTTACGATTTTTCGTCCGACATTGGTCTGAAGATTGATCGGCCAGGTTAGAAAATCTTTATCGGTCCCCATGCAATCTACCTATGTTGCAGGGCAAAGCAGGCTGCGATCCTTCAGTTTTGCTGGCAATATCGCCTGAAATGGTCTTTTTAGTTGATGGACACATCTGACATTAAACAATCGTTTTGAGACAATCGTGGTCTCAAGATAACCATTGGATCTTTCAAAAATCTTTGCGTCTATGGCCAGCTTAAGATGCAAAGTGCAAATATAAAGAGTCAGAGCGAGCACAATACGAATTTCTTACATAAAGTACACATTTGTGCGCCTATGATTTTACGCTAGTTCTCACAGAAAGGTGCTTACGTTCTTTTGAAAGCTTGCAGAAGGTTTCCATCATCTTTAGCAGCCTCTGAAGAAATAACAACATTGAATTAGTCCATCTCAGAATATTCACTTGGCTTTACATTTGTTTATGGCCTGGAATCAGATCAGGCTAGAAGTCTTGAAAGAAAATCTGATTTTATACCATCTAATAAATTAATCTTACGAATTGGGTTCAATGATTATAAATGCAAGGTTATTATGCACTTTAGTAGAATTAATATAAATTTGAGTTAGACACTGAATACAAGTGTGTTTGGGGCTGCTATAATTAAAGGGATTCTGTCATGATTTTTGTGATGTAGTTTTTATTTCTAAATTACACTATTTACACTGCAAATAATTCAATATAACATTTAATTACTGAACCAGCAAGTGCATTTTCTTTAGTTGTAATATTGGTGTGTAGGTGCATCTCAGGTCATTTTGCCTGGTCATGTTCAGAAAAAGACAGATGGAACTGCTTTCTGACAGGCTGTTGTTTTTCCTTCTCAATGTAAATGAATGTGTCACAGTGGGACCTGGATTTTACTATTGAGTGTTGTTCTTAGATCTACCAGG
>CM044444.1:91066044-91126620 GCA_024363595.1 Xenopus borealis
AGTTCGCGAACCTGTTCGCGAACTTTTTTTCCGACGTTCGCGCCATCCCTAGTGGGCAGGGGGGGGGGGATATGTGGTGTCCACCTTCCTGCCCCCCTAACTTCATTCAGACAAGCAAGTTAGGGTGCCCTGTGCCCATGTTTTTTTGCCACCTTTTTGTAACTCATAGAGTTCCTACACTGGCAAATTGGGGCGTCACTAAAAGCTCTTGTTTTTAGTTAACAGCATTTGACCACATAGGCCATTGTCCTTTATGCATTAATATGCAGTTCATCGCTTACCTTCCACTTCAATATTGAATGTGCAGCTGTCACACTTGTCTTTAGAGATGACTTCACACCTGTAGCCACCGGCGTCTGCGACTATTGCTTTGTTAATCCTCAATTCATAGTCATACACCTACCAGAGAATGCACGTTTAGCTTATACACTATCATTGTAACGACTGCAGCATATGTACAACAGTGGTCTGGCCCAGTCTCACTCATACTGGAACAATAATCACTATTAGCTGCATTTTTGTCCCAAAATGTCAATGTAATGGTTCTCAAAAATAATTTGAAATGAGAGTTACATAGGCAGGACACATCCTTATACTTCCACACTCCTCAATTGTACATCATTTGGCAGGCACAATAAAATAGAAGTAGTGCAAACAGATACAATGTGTAAAGGGAGCTTTGTACTTAAAGGACAAGGAAAGTGTAAAATAGAATAAGGCTAGAAATGCTGTATTTTGTATACTAAACATAAACATGAACTTACTGCACCACAAGCCTAATCAAACAAATGATTTATGCTTTCAAAGTTGGCCACAGGGGGCTGTCATCTTGTAACTTTGTTATACATCTTTGCAAGACTAGACTACATACACATGCTCAGTGTGATCTGGGCTTCTTAGGGATCATCATAAATGATCAAAAAACAAAGCTGCTGGAGCTCTGCAAGGCTGGTAAGTAAGGCAGGGGCTTCCCCTGCTGTTCATAAGTAGGATTGTTTCCCTGCCCGAAGTTAGGGACCATCTGACAATTCCTATCCACCGCAGTAAATGAAGGGAGAATTTCACTGCATACAGTCAGGTTTCTTATAAAAACGGTACACATTTTTTTGATTAAAGTATATTGGAGATAAATTTCTTTTTCATTGAAGAAAGTAAAAATTGGATTTTATTTATTTGCCTTTCCTTGCCCTTTAAAGCATGGTGAATGGCATGTGTGAATTAAAGCAATCCCCACTCCCCATGCTGCGTACCTTGTGTCCCATTGACGTGCAATAGAAGTATTTTCACTAAGGTCATGTTAGTATATTTATAATATCTTAAGATGCACATCTAAAGCAGAATATGATAATAGTGAATGAAGCCCCATTGGGTGTGTATAGTAGAAGAATGCTGGCACTGAATGACTATTGCCCTCTCTTTTCAGATCTCTCTCTTTCCCACATCTGCCCCCCAAAATTATACATGTATGGGACCTGTTATGCAGAATGCTTGGGACCTGGGGTATACTGGATAATGGATCTTTCTGTGATTTTGATCATGTCTTCCAGAAAATCATCTAAAAATTAAATAAACCCAAGAGTTTTGCATCCAATGAGGATTAATTATATGTTAGTTGGGATCATGTACAAGGTGCTGTTTTAATACTACATAATAATTTAGTCTTTCTCATTATTGTTGTCCCATCACTTACTCTTTTGTCCTGCAGTTAAAAACATTCAAGACTCTTTATGATCTAGTCACTAGTCTATAGATCTTCTACCCATGCCTTGGAGAGATCAGCAAGTTTGGCTTCAAATGAGAATGAATTGCATTTCTTGTTCTACAACATCAACCAATGCTGAACTAACAGAAGTTGCCTATCGTTTTTCTGCCAAAGAATGTTTCCTGTTTTTCTTACACCACTGTCCTAATTCCAACCACTATTGAAACAGTTTAACTGAGCTCCTAATATTTTGTCATCAGATGCCAGCCGTGCGGCCAGTGTAACCAATAACTGTTATTTGTAACTTTAGATCTGCAACTGCAGGATCACTCACTGCCATCTTTGAAACAGAACTGTTTTGCTTACTTTTCTTCATTCACCACATTATTATTCTAAGCCCTGTCCTTTTCAACTATGAAGCATTGCCAGAACTTAACCTTATCTCATAGCAGTTTGCACAATAGGGATCATTTCTCAAAAGCAGGGTGAGGTGCAGAGTGCAAGAAATGGCACAAACAGCCAACATATGTGGAAGGCACATCTGCCCCCTCCTGCCCAGGCCCGGACTGGCAATCTGTGGGTTAGGGCAAATGCCAGAGGGGCTGCTATAATGTGCCATATAAAGTCAGTATTTAGTGGGCTGGTGGGGACTGTTTGGGCCTCTATGTGGGCTGATTGGGCCTCTGTGTACCTGAAATGCCAGGGCCTATTTTGATTCTCAGTCCAGTCCTTCTCCTGCCCATCCCCTAACTTGTATGTCTGGGTACAGGCCATATAAGAGCCCAGGCCATACCACCTGCCCTAAATAATGTTACGTTCTAGTCTCTTCTATGCCATTATAAATTTCTCTGGTCCAAGTGAAGTGCTTTATCCTACATAAAAGTCACATTTGCCCATTCACATAAGACATTCACCAGTATGCATGTATTGATTAAAGGAGATGGAAAGGTTAAAATTAAGTAAGCTTTATCAGACAGGTCTATATCAGGGGTCCCCAACTTTTTTTGCTCGTGAGCCACATTTAAATTTAAAAAAGAGTTGGAGAGCAACACAAGCAGGAAAAATTCCATGGGGATGTCAAATAAGAGCTCTGATTGGCTTTTTGGTAACCCCTATATGGAATGGCAGCCTACAGGAGAGAATGTTTGGCAGGACACCTGGTTTTTATACAACCAAAACTTGCCTCTAAGCCAGTAATTCAAAAATAAGCACCTGCTTTGAGGCAACTGAGAGCAACGTCCAAGGGGTTGTAGAGCAACATGTTACTCACGAGCTACTGGTTGGGGATCACTGGTCTATATAAATACACTAGTAAACCCTAAAAGTAATGCTGCTCTGAGTCCTCTGTCAAAAGAAACACAGCATTTATTTCCTTCTATTGTGTACACATGGGCTTCTATATCAGACTTTCTGTTTTCAGCTTAAACCTCCAGGGCTTGGGCTTGAGCATGCTCAGTTTGCTCCTCTCCCCCTCCCTTCCCTGCTGTAATTTCAGCTCAGAGCTATGAGCAGCAGGGAGCAACTCAGGCAGGAAATAATGTCACAGTAAGCTAATATGGCAGCAGCTATCTTAAACAAAAAGAGACAGTGTCTTGAGCTGTTTAGTTTAGAGGTATGGAAAAGCATTCTAAAGAATAAAAATTATGTTCTGTTTTGGACTGTTGTGGCTAATCTATTGGCAAAAAACTGCAAAATATTGTTTGATCAGTTTGTTTTATGTGCGCCTTCTATTGCATTGCAAAATATTGGTGCTTGGACACATATGTGCCTATCATTGAGGAGTACTGCTTACAGGTAAAGTATGGAATTGTTAATCTACAATCAAAAGGTGCCTGAAAATTTGGAAGCAGCATCAACCCATGTGTATAAGTCAACTCTCACCTTCTTCTCTTTGTCAAAAGTTTCCTTGAACAGGAACCGAGTGCCACTCTTGCTTCCTAATTCCAGCCATTTCCCTTTGAACCATTTAATATTGGGTTTCACACTCAGCTGACTGGCATCAACACTAGCTGCTAAAATAATGTCTTTTCCTGGAAAGACAAGACATCAGACAGTTTAACGAATTATGAAGTATGAAGAACATATTATTTTAATATTTGGCTTTGTCTGTTATATGATAAACAAGTACTATCTCTAGTATTGACTTTTGTCAGTTCCCTATTACAGTCTCTCTATGCTAGTGATATGGGATCTATTATGTGGAATGCTCAGGACCTGCAGGTTTCCGAATTAGGGATCTTTTCATAATTTAGATCTCCTTAAGTCTGAAAAAAAATTTCAACATTAAAGGGATCCTGTCATTGGAAAACATTTTTTAAATCAGTTAATAGTGCTGTTCCAGAAGAATTCTGCATTGAAATCCATTTCTCAAAAGATGAAACAGATTTTTTTATATTTCATTTTGAAATCTGACATGGGGCTAGACATATTGTCAATTTCCCAGCTGCCCCAAGTCATGTGACTTGTGCTCTGATAAACTCTTTACTGCTGTACTGCAAGTTGGAGTGATATCACCCCCTCCCTTTCCCCCACCCAGCAGCCTAACAACAGAACAATGGGAAGGTAACCAGATAACAGCTCCCTAAAACAAGATAACATAAGATAAGAAAAGCACTCAATAGTAAAACCCATGTCCCACTTACATTGAGAAGGAAAAACAACTGCCTGCCAGAAAGCAGTTCCCTCCTAAAGTCACAAGTCACATGACCAGGGGCAGCTGGGATATTGACAAAATGGCTAGCCCCATGTCAGATTTCAAAACTGAATATAAAAAAATCTGCTTGTTCTTTTGAGAAATGGATTTCAGTGCAGAAGTCTACTGGAGCAGCATGGGAAAACTGGTTTCCAAATAAGCTCCCATACCTGTACTAACTTCTAATACAACCTGTACAATGTATTATGTTTCTCACTTTTCCCACTTTTGCTTTATTTTAGAATCTTGAAATGCCCCCTCAGATTCTTTTCTTCCTCTTATTTTCATGATTATTATTAGCGATGGGAGAATTTATTCGCCAGACACGAATTCCCGCGATTCGCCGCTGGTGAATAAATTCGTGAAACACCAGCGAAAATTCGCCTGCTGAAATTTGCTGGTGTAAAAAAAAACGAGTCATGCGCCGAAAATGATGCGACACGCTGAAAATGATGCGACGCGCTTCGAAAACTCGTTTCGCGAATTTTTCCCCATTTTTTCGGGGAAGCAAAATTGGATAGATTCGCCCATTTATGTCTGATTATGGTTGTGGTACTTTTGTTTCTGAGAAGTTAACTTTGCAATAGATGGGGCAAAGGCTTTATTCATACTTTTTTTTCGCCCCGAAGAAGAGATTTGTCACCAGGCAACTATCTCCCCGAATCAGACCGTGTCTTTCTGCCCTAAATGGTTTTGATTGGGAGGAAAGCGACAGATGTTGCCCATGAACTGAATTTGAATTAGAAGATTTGGAATTTGGAAAAATCATCCAAAATCTATAGTCTCAATAGGGATTAATAAAGAATGCAATGAATTGTCAAATAGGTCAGAATCTTAATAAATGTGCTCATCTATGGTGGGTAAGGCTCTCATTTCCCTTTAGGCTCTCTGCGCTACTCTGCTAAATTCTTGCCAGCTCTAGTGATGGGCGAATCTCCCGCGTTTCGATTCACCGAAAAATTCGTGAATTGGCGAAAAAATTCGCGAAACGAGTCGCGCGTCGTTTTTGACGCGCGTTGCGTCGTTTCCGGCGCGAGTCGCGTTGTTTTCGATGCCTCGCGTCAAAAACGACGTGCAACTCGTTTTTTGGGCGAATTTTTCGGCGGCAAATTTTTGCTGGCGTTTCGCAAATTTATTCGCCAGCGGCGAATCGCGGGAATTCGCCGCGAATTCGCCCCATGCGAATAAATTCGCCCATCACTAGCCAGCTCTATAAAATGTATTCCCTTTCAGATTTTCGCCTATAACTCCCCATGGATAATAACATTTTGAAGAACCCTGCTGCCTGTCCAACTTTCTAACACACATATCATTGCTGTCACATGATTCACTAAAACTTGTGTATTATAATAAATAAAGTACCCCTTGCTTTCATATGGTCATGGAACGCCACAGTGACTTGTAATACTTCTTATAATTTACAACGTTCAACAGGCTCAGTTAGAGTAACTGATTTTTTAATTTTTAAAAATGTAATTTTAAAAAACTACATATATGGACTGCACTTATGAGTCAAAATACATGTTTTAAATTAATTTGCCAAAGGCATGTGAGTGCAGAAATTCTTTTGCAAATATATATATATATATATATATATATATATGTATCTGTTTTATAGTGTCCAGGATCAGATAATGCCATTTATTTACAGCGCCAACATCAACTTGAAATTGACCTGTGCTGCTTTCTACCTCGACTGGCTCATACTCCATGCAGTACATACCTGTTTCTACTGTGAGATTGTCTGGCTTAACTATAAACAGCCCTGTTAGTTCAGGAGCACGATCTTCAGGATTTGTATCTGGAATGATAACAGGATAAAAAATGATAAATTCCTTCAAGCAACAAAGCATTAAATAAATATGTTATATCATTTACTGGAAATGGCTGGAACAACTGCCATGAGTTTCTTAATGTGTATTAATGGCCTCCTTAGTTTGTAAGCAAAACCCTCTGATAAATCTCTAACCTGATATCAGACATATGAAGAAACATCTCTATTTACTCATCTTTAGGATGTGATAAACATGGATTATCAGTAGACTACAACATAGTAGTGATGGGCGAATTTATTCGCCAGGTGCAAATTCGTGGTGAATTCCCGCGATTCGACGCCGGCTAATAAATTCACGAAACGCCAGTGAAAATTCACCTGCCGAAAATTCACTGGCGTAAAAAAAAAACAACGCGGCGTGCGTAAAAAACGGGACGCGACTCGTTTCACGAATTTTTTGGCCAATTCGCAAATTTCGCGGGAAATTCATGAATTTTTCGGTGAAGCAAAATGGGATAGATTCGCCCATCACTACAACATAGTCCACAAACAGCTCCAGTTGATCAGATCATATAGTTTGTCTAAGTGTAATCATTTTAAAACTGGAAAAATCTGGCCACTAAAACCTGCCAAGCTTCTATAGTAGACAGTGGGAGGTATATTTCTCAACATTCAAGTTCCTTAATTTTTTAGATCTTTTAAAAACAACTTTGTAAAAATGAATGCAACAATTTCATTGATTTTTTTCCAGCACCTCATACAAATAAAGGGTGATATGAAGACTTTTCCCAGTCTTTTATTCAATGGTTATTCCAGCATTGAAAACTATGGTCAATTTGCACACAAAACCTTCATAGGTTTCCCAAATATTCTAAACGAATAATGCGATATGATCATATCCCAATTTTCCAGAAGCTTTAACTACAGCAATACCTGTTTATGTGAGTTTTTGTTTTATAGGATTTTATAGTAAAAAAAAAAAGTCATGTCGTGCTAAAGCCTTTGACAATAAATAGATTGCCTTGAAAATAGAATTTTGGAATATTTGGGGACTTGCTAAAATGAGTGCTTGTGCCATAGTTTTAAATCTTTTTCCAGTAAATTAAATAACACAACATGCAAGCAGCAGTTAGAGGAAATGGCAATTTGTTCTTTTAAAAAAAATCTTCAAAATGACTTGTTAGTAAGACAATACTGCACAATATGATTCAACCCAACTTTTGGATGATTTAATCTAGTTTGAGTGCTGTTATTTTAAATGTTGACATTGTCCAAATAAGTTTCTATTCATCACAGTATAGACTTTGATTGGAGGTCCCCAAAAGTCTTCTTGAATGTATCCAATATGGAGGCAGTGGGTTTGGTTGTCAAGTTTAAAAATACAAAAACAAAAGACTGGCCAATGATTCTTAATGAGGAAGTCACCAGATTCTGAACTTGGCTTCAGCTTAGCCATTGAGTTTGACTTCTTTTTCTTCTCTTGTAATCAATAGACCAGTGTGTTGCTTAAAGCAGATATCAGTTCTTGATGACTGTTTTTAATGGAATTTCTTTTGTTGGCACTGGACCAGTTTCTCCACCTCCCAACAACAATATGGAATATAAAAGTTCTTATTTTGGATTTGTCTGATTCTTGACCTCATTGCTTGATGTTCTCCAAACACTCTCTTCCTGCAGCCTCATTCAAGTCTGTTGAGTTTCCTTTTCATGCTTTTATTTTATTGGATTTCTTGAGTTGACAGTTTTTTGGAAATTTAATTTTCTGTCCAGGAGACTTGCCATTTTTGATCTGATTTCATCAAACTTACCATCTGGTGGCAATCCCCCATCCGGCATGTCTGTAAATCAAGAAATGAAAATGGACACAGATAAATAAGGACAGAAAGTAAAGGTGTATTCTATTCATGTTCTACCATGTTCCATTATTTTATCTTATTTTTTTTTCATATTACATGAAGGACGGTGTGAATTTTCAGCTGTGTCACGCTGAGGGAGCACAGACTCTTTGGCATGCTGAGACTTTCTTTCAATGTTCTTGAGAAAGACACCAGATGCCATTCATAGCTGCAGCAAATTGGCTCTTCAACTTCAACTCCCAAACCGCCAAATATTTGGTACTCCGATCACTCCACGGTGACTTCACTTAATTTACATACAAATAAATGAGACAAAATACAACCACACACATATATAAATTGACATGAACAAAAACAAACAATGTAAAAACTGACCAAGACAAACTGATGTGCAAGGAATGACATAAAACATTCAAAGTACATAACAGGAACAATGTTGTTGACAAAGTAGATATATTTAAAACATAATTAATTTAATTTCTAATGAACGGAAACCAAAAAGCACCTTAATCCTTATTAGAACAATTGGATATTATTTATGCCATATGTCATTTTATGGAGAGTGGCACATACCATGGTTTTCAGTTAAAATAGGGGAATTTCATAAAAGGTTCTAAATTAGCCAAGCCTAGCAACCCTTTGCAACTAATGAGATGTTTGCCTTCAAACAGGTAACCAATAAGTGGTGCCTGCTCTCTTAATTTCATGCAGACTTGTGCTTAGTAGAGGGGATTAGTAACAGTATGTTGACATGGAATTGAATTTCTCTGTTGAGGCAAAGTTAGTAGTGATGGGCGAATTTATTAGCCTAGTTCGAATTCACGGCGAATTCCCGCGATTCGCCGCTGGCGAATAAATTCGCGAATCACCAGCGAAATTTCGCCGAAAAACGAGTCGCGCGTCAGTCGCACGTCATTTTTGACCCGACGAAAATGACGCGATGCGTCAAAGTCCAAAATCGCCCCGCGACTCGTTTCGCGAATTTTTCGCCGATTCGCGAATTCCTCTAGAAATTCGCGAATCTCTAGGCGAAGCGAATCGCGGGAGATTCGCCCATCACTAAAAGTTCAGGGTTGTTTTTTTGGAAGATTTCCTGGACTCCATTACTATGGGGCCCATTTACGAAATTCACGTGAATACGATCAAATACGGATCGTACTCATTTTTCGAGAAATTGGATATGTAAATTTGGCCTCTTCGATCATCAAATATCGAATAGATTGAATGATCGGATATTCGATAATTCGATCATTCGATGATCGAAGGAATCAAAATTTTAAAAATATTTGACTGCCTACTTCGACAGATTGAACCTTACCGATGATCAAATACTTATCGAATTGCGAATTTGGTTGAGTTAATTTCAGGGAATAATAGTAAATTTGCCCCTAAGTGTTATCATCTGGCTATGATACCTCTGAATTGATTGTTACCAGTCAACTAGGAAACTGTAGCTTCATCAAAACTACAGAAAACAGAGTAAAATAATTTTCAGATCAATTCAGCTATACTTATATGTACTTGATGATTACGATTAAATACCATTGCAGGAATCCCTTTGTAAATTTTTATATTACTTTAAATCCTTGTTTATTACAATTATATTTTACAATTACTTTCCTTTGTGCTTGAATATATGGCAACAACATTTGATAAATGAAACAAACAAACAAACAAGTAAAACAGAGAAAACAACACTTTCCTTTCATATACACTAAACCAGGCAATAATATCTGTCATTTTAGTTAATCTTTAGGGTTTATTTATCCTAAATTTATCACCAAAGATTACCACCAAATTTTCATATAGGGAATAATATACCCAGTATTACAAACTATAAAGTTATTAGAAGTCAAAGAGATGTTCAAGGTCATGGAATGGGAGGGTTATTGTATTTTTGTAAAATTAGTTGTGTGCAACTATTATATCACTAATACTGATGAATTAATTTATTTCAGTTTTCACCATCAGGAGATTTTTTCCCAAAATTGCAACAAAAATTTGCTCTGAAAAATTTTTTTTTGCAGTGAGAAAATACTCATTGGCTTTAACGCATATGGAGTGATAAAACAAGTCGCCCTATAAAATATTTTGCTACAAAAAAGTCACCCATAGAATTTAATGCATTTTGCTAATTTTTCAGCAGTTTTACGAATTTTTCAGCAAAGTGGGACAGATTCGCTCATCACTAATCATCAGTTATAACGATGACATCACAAACTGCCATTTGTGAGTAGGGTATATTTTATAGGATATTCATTGCTACTGTTCTAAAGATCATAAATACTGTATGTAGTTAATTAATTAATTGATTGATTAATTAATTGATTTATTTATTTATTGTAAAGGGATTTTCAAGCTTCAGGAGGGGTATGATGGAGGTAAGGAAATGTATGGCCAGATACAAAACAGCAAAAGGAGCCAGTGACGCCTTCATAGACATTCAAGCAATCTGTGGGCAGATAGCAAATTTAGCAGATCAGAGCATTAGAGCAATAATTATAATATTTTCTTTACACAAATACAAAAATTATGGAAATGTTGTAGTAAACCTAGAAGAGCAGCTGTGAACTAGCAAAGGGGAATTTTAATTTATTTTCCTGGACTAAGGGGAAGTCATGCATTTGAAGTCCTGACTATAGCTTTCCTAACACATACCACTGAGCTTAGGATAATGATAACTAGGATGTCAGCAGGACTTGGATACTGAATCTTTTGATATTAAAGGTTAGGTTAGGTGCAGCAGCTGTTAACAGAACTCCTACCATCCCAAGTTTGGGAATGACTGCTACAAGCATCACAAGGTTAATTATGGAAGGTAAGACCAATGAAATAGAGATAAATTGAAGGTCTACTGATCTGGGTGGATTCATTCACTGGTTTGAAGTAACCATCATTTTTTAAGAGGGGGCTGAAGCAATGGCAGGGGGGCTTTAGGTTGAGGGAGACAGATATAAGCTTTCCTACATATATCTGAATGGCAGTTATGGTGTGATTTGGGATTAAAACATCTAAAGTCCTAGTTATTCCTGGAAGAATTGCTGATACAGTGGTTTAATCTGGACTAATGTTTATGGGTTTTTTTTCATGTGCATTTATGTGATAATGAAGATCATACATTCATGTATTTAGCCTGTAGGTACAGTCTTCTTATAAATAACTTTTGGAGATGACTTCATTTACTGGATTTATTGGATAATTCTGTAGCAAGACTTGTTTTTGACAAAATCTCTGCCTTATGGCCCAAATGACTGGATTGTGTACAACAGCGGCCCCCAACCTTTTATTACCCCTAAGTCACATTAAAATGTAAAAGAAGTTGGAAAGCATGAAAACAAAGTACCCAGGGGTGTCAAATATGAGCTGTGATTGGCTATTGGTAACCCCTATGCAAACTGGCAGTCTTCAGAAGGATCTGTTTGGAAGTATGCAACTAAAACTTGCCTACAAGCCAGGAATAAAATATAAGCACCTGCTTTGAGGGAGCAACATCCAACTGGTTGGAGAGTAGTCCAGTAATGTCCCACTCATGAAAGAAGATGGCTGGATTCTTAGTTCTGAAGAACTGAAATGGAAAAAGGCCTTCATATCTTTCCAATTGTGGCCTGCTGGTGGATTTAGCAAGTATAGAATATAATATTGATTGCCGATGCGTGCCAAAATATTGCTCTAAAACACATCATTCAGATAAAACAGGATTGGAGATAAACACACATTACCCATATAGACTACATAAAGCACTGATACACACAGGTCACATAATGCATAATAATAATATGCACGGGCATGAAACATTTTATAGGCTTGTCATGGTAAACACAAAACTCACATAAATGACACAAAAACAGACATGTAGGTAATTGCTGCACGGTGCAACATCAGAACATCAGGGGGTTATACTATGAGAGAATCGGCACAGTTAACACGTATTAAAATAAACAGTTTCATTGCAGAATGTTATAGTTTATTTTTATGGTATTCAGTGGCATAATATTTCTGAACAAACCAATGAACACTAATGCTCTTTAATTCGTTTAATCCCAAGCAAGGAAGATAATAACTCATTTGAGCTGTCAGACTTTAAAGGAACACTATACATTAAAATGTTCTAATGACTTGTACTCCACGGAAGTTACAAGCTGACTTGGAGAAGGGGCTGTTCCTGCAGTAAGCACTTAGGGTGCCATTATTTTAGTGGTATCCCTGGCTATGAGAAGGCTTAGGACTTGATCCATTTCTGTCGATTAATACAACATATTGCTGCCCATACTGGTCTATGGGAAGTGATAAAGTTACAGCCAAAACTGGGATAATCCACAAATATCTAACTGGTAGTTGGCACACAACCTTAAAATAACACCAGTGATGTTAGTGGGGTACCGCAGGGCTCTATACTAGGTCATTTTCTTTTCAACTTGTTTATTAATGATCTGGATGTGGGCATTGAAAGTCCTGTTTCTATTTTTGCAGATGATACTAAATTGTGCAGAACTATAGGTTCCTTGCAGGATGCTGCCACTTCGCAGAGTGATTTGTAAAACTGGGCAGCAAACTGGAAAATCAAGTTCAATAGAAGGGTGTGTGTATGGATGCTGGGTTTTCATTTGGAGGGGTTGAACTGGATTGACTTTGTCTTTCTTCAATCTGATTTAACTATGTAACAATACAATTAAAATAAACATAGATTCAGCTATTAATAAAGCAAACAATAATAGTAATAAAACAAAAAATATAGTTATTGTGGCCCTTTAAGTGAAATATACAGCCTTACCCTGAGGTGCTTCTTGTGGTGGTGGTGGTGGTGGTGCTGGGGCCTCTTTTGCAGCCGGCTTAGCAGCTTGTTTTGGGGCTGCTACCCCCTTTTTACCTGCTAAGAAAATTGAAAAAATGATATTAAATTTGTTTTTAAATAGTTTTCAAAAATGTTCAGTAAATTCTATACTGGTCCATAACAAAATGTACTGATATACAGTATGACTAGAACAGTGCACGCAGAAATAACCTGGTAAACTCTGTCATCAGCTCTAGTGTTGGATGCTGGGACATGCTATTTCAAATCCACTTAAAACTTTCTGCCATCTTGAACCCTTTTCAAATGGCTTCTTTATGTCTTAAAGGAATTGTTCAGTATAAAAGTAAAAACTGGGTAAATAGATAGGCTGTGAAAAATAAAACATGTTTTCAATATAGTTAGTTAGGCAAAAATGTAATGTATAAAGGCTGGTGTGACTGTAAGTCTAACCTAACAGAACAGAACACTACTTCCTGCTTTTCAGCTCTCTTTTGTTTACACTGACTGGTTACCCTGGTTACCAGGCAGTAACCAATCAGTGACTTGAGGGAGGGCCACATGGGTCATAACTGTTGCTTTTGAATCTGAGCTGAATGCTGAGGATCAATTACAAACTCACTGAATAGATATGTCCCATGTGGCCCCCCTTCAAGTCACTGACTAATTCAGATTTAGAGAGCTGAAAAGCAGGAAGCTGGATTCTGGCTATTATGTTAGACATCCAGTCACTCCAGCTTTTATACATTACATTTTTGGCTAACTAACTATATTAGAAACATTTTTTATTTTGCACAGCCTGTTTATTTACACAGTTTTTATTTTTACCCTGAACTGTTCCTTTAAGGTATGACAGTCCTTTTAACAATAAAGAAATCCATTCCTGAATCTGCTGCTTCATGTGTTTGGCCAGTCCCAGAGACCACTGCATGCTTCATTAGCTTTGCCACAATGTCAGTGCAAGAGGGCCCTATCTACTGGAACAAGCAGGGAGAACTGGACAATTTTGTACAGTATTTCATTAAATATTTATGAATATTAAAAGAATGTCCCATTGGGGATAGAATGTACTGTAGCCAAAAAAAAATGTTTTTTGTATGTGACCTTAGTGTCTTAGGAGACATCTAATGACTGGAATATGCACATAAAATAGCCCTGTGTGGAAAGCCTAATATAGCCTCTCCAATCTACAATAACGCTGAGCCATCAGATAGAGGGATGTATTAACTCTGATCACTTCTCATAAGACACCTACACTTTGCCTCACAGCCTTGTACATTGCTTAAATAAGATCTGGTATGCATGCAAGAACTCTGGTTCCTGAAACCCTGCATACAGTAAGGAGATTTATTCATATGCAGGCCTTCTCATCACCCCCCTTCTTTCTTGTTGAGATATCTAAGCCTAGAGGCAGCTGTTGCCATTTGTGTGTCTGTTTGCCTCTTGGATTCAGACTTACATTTCTGAAATGACTTCTTTTAATTTCTTAACCAGAGATTAAAGGGCCCAGGACAGGCAATGCTTTCTACCACACGTGTACAGAACCTGAAAGCCAGTTTCCATGTAAAAGCTGGAGAGGTCATGGACCGTGACGAGGCATGCGTGACTTCTGCAATGAATCCATTGACTCACATACCATTACTAATAAACCATAATGAAAACCATATACAATGTTGGTCTCTATAAAAAGATATTGCATAAAACAACTCATATGTAAAATGCTGCTTCATGTAAATAAACCATTTTCATAATAATATACTTTTTTAGTAGGATGTGCCATTGGTTAATCATAAATAATTGACATTTTAAATAGTAAGCGCCACCCCCTCGGATTCTCGGATTCACAATGCACACAAACATTGTTAGGTCATATGAGCCAATTAAAGGAAAACAATGCCCCCCACACAATGTAGGTCTCTATAAAAAGATATTGCATAAAACAACTCATATGTAAAGCCCTGCTTCATGTAAATAAACAATTTTCATAATAATATACTTTTTTAGTAGCATGTGCCATTGGGTAATAATAAATAGAAAATTGCCATTTTAAAAAATAAGGACAGAGTCCTGGGATAGCATGATTCAACGGTGCACACAAACATACCAAACAAACTATAAAGTTAGGTCACATGAGCCAATTAACAGACAGAGGTGTGTCTTTTGCTTCAACGCTTCTTCCTGTTACAGTTAGAGTTGAAATATTTCTGGTCAGGTGATCTCTGAGGCAGCACACAGACCATCATGAAATGGTGGTTCAAGGCAAGAGATTTAAAAGGGCAATATTTACCTAAAGATATCCACCAGTGCAGTAATTTGAAAGAAACTATGTTGCTGAAGTATTCATTTTGGGGGTATAGTTTTCCTTTAATGAGTTTTGCCACAGCATTATTGAACATGTTTATTATTCAAGTAAACAAACCATGTCATTAAATAACCAACCATCCATTTTGCAAATGCCAGCGACCACCAAGATTAAACCAAGAAAGCATATTCCAAATGGCAAGGACACACTTCCAGCCCAAATGCTATGATAAAAACAAGCTGTACCCAGTGCTGAACACATGAATATAGATACAATTTTTAAGAAGAGAAAAAAGAAGCATAATAATGACACAGGAGTATAATATCAGCAAATCACCAGAACTGATGGGAGCTCCAGGATCCTGAGGGAAGAGGAAGTTGGTAAGGTGTTGCCCTTAAATAACTGTCCCTCCCCTGTACTGCCAGCCAATCCGGCTAAGGACTACAGGTCCCAGAAATCCCTTCCCCACTGAAAAACCTCCTCTTACCTTCGGTATCCCCTTTGGAACCAGACCTGGACTGGCAATCTGTGGGTTCTGGCAAATTCCAGAGGGGGTGCCATAAGGTCCTATAGAAAGTCAGTATTTAGTGGGCTGGTGGGGGCTGTTTGGGCCTCTATGTGGGCTGATTGGGCCTCTGTGTACCTGAAATTCCAGGGCCTATTTTAATTCTCAGTCCTGACCTGTTTGGAACCCTACATAGCCGTCAGTGGAACTGTCCTTTGTAAGTTGTAAAATCTTTCTTTGTTTTGAGCATTTCGGGAGACAAGAACCAGGAATGAGCCAGCGGTGAGAGGGCATGGAATAGGGCTAAACAGACAGAGGAGTTATGTGCCTAGTATCCAGAACTGCCTCCCCCTCATCATTGCACCATAGGTAAATGCCTCTTCTGCCTATACCTAGTTCTGACCCTGGCTGGAGAGCTAGGGTTTTGCAGATAAGAGGTGTTTTATTATTACAGAGAAAAAAGGAAATTATTTTTAAAATTTAAAATTAATTGCTTAAAATGGACTCTCTGTATAATGAGTTTGTGGATAAGAGATGCCATTCCTGTATAACGTGCCTTTTGTGCTTTTACCAATAAATGTCTTTCTTGCAAGGGTCCCCTTAGTGTTAGGAGCCCTGAGCAAATGCCTTTTCTACTGTATAATAAAACTAGGCCCAGAGAGCAAATTAATATTCCCCATAAAGAGGACACATGCAGAAGCAGAGACTGATGGCTGCATATACAGTATTTACTGTTCCATATTAGATTTGTAGCCTTTAAACGGGACCTGTCACCTTAAGAAATCATTCCGAATCCTTTTCCATCATGTTAGTTGAAAAAAATAAATGTTACCTACACTATATAATTTATTTAAGTTTTGATCTGTTCAGTCTTGGAATTCACAATCACAAAATAGAGAAGGAGCACACCCTTAAAACAAAATGCGGGGAGCTAATCCATAGGGGACTCTCCATAAGGTTCTCCAAAACTAACTGCTAAATATTCTAAGTAACGGATAGCACACCCAGTTCAAAAAAATAGATTTATTACAAAAAAGAAAGAAAAATTTGTAACAAAAAAATCACAAAAAAATATTAGTGAGCCCAATGTGTTTTGACCTTAAGGGTCTTCCTAAGATAATCCTCAATAATCAAAGAAAATATTTTTTTTGATTATTTGTGCCCCTGAGGAAGACCCTTAAGGTTGAAACGTGTTGGGCTCACTAATATTATTTTGTAATTTTTTTTTTGGCACAAAACTTTTTTGTAATAAATTAACTTTTTTGAACTGGGTGTGCTATCCGTTACTTGGAATATTTAGACATTCACAATCACAGCGCTAAGGCAGGGGCCATGTTGACACCGTTATAAAGGCAAGTTTTGTATCATCCTAAAATCTTATTTATGTGCCAGAATGGGGGACCTAATGCCCATGCCAATATACTGGCTACACAACTAAAAACAGTAAACAGAGCGGGGGAATGAGAGGAGCATAGAGACCTCTATAAAGTGTAAAGTGAAAGCAATTGCCTGAGGCATAGAGGTGGGGCAGTTAAAATATGATTGACAGCTCAGATTTTTAAAGCCATTTATAACAGGTTTGGATGTTTTAATTAAAAAAATAGGGGTTCTAATTCGCAAAGGGCTTTTATTGTAGAACTTTTTTATGTCTGATTGACGGGTCCCCTATAAATAAACTGTGTCTGACTTCCTTTCTTTCTCTCTGTTTCTTGTATTGATATAAAAAAGCAATAAATAAAAACCTTCCACTTCTGCAATTGTGACTCAGTCTCTCCCTCATGCTTTCTCTTAGTGTGACCTCTTATCTCTTGATAACCCCCCTGCCAGCATGCGATGCTTTGGTCTCATCGGTATCTACTAACTGTCATATGGCTTCTTCCTTCTATTTCCACTCACATGACAGAGAGGTTCATGTGTGAAATAGTTTGTTAATCTACCCCTTTCTAATTAAAGTCCCCACACCTGGAAGTGTCCTCCCCTTGGCCTCACCCCTCCATTCCTGTATCCGTATACACACTCTGTCTCCCGCCTGACCTTTTGATCCCCCTTCTCAGATTGCTGCCTTTCTGGATTTTACCTAATTGGGGCAAGGAACTGAGCAACAGTCTGTTTATTAAACATGCAGTCGGGATATAATTAGCCCTCGACCAATTAAACTAATACCCATTCAGCAACATCCAGGCCTTGGGGAAAGGTATATGCAGTTTCATCATGTCTTATGCGATTTCTTGCCAAGATCACAACTTGCCTGGTAATTTGTTTCCCAGTTTGGGTACATTTTCATATATATTTAAATATTTATATCTGTTATCTGTTTACAGGTATAGGACCTGTTATGCAAACCTGGAGTTTTCAGAATAAGGGATCTTTCCGTAGTTTGGCTCTCCATACTTTAAATCTACTAAAAAATCATTTAAACATTAAACCCAATTGCTTCCAATAAGGATTAATGATATCTTAGTTGGGATCAAGTACAAGGTACTGTTCAGCGCAACGAAATATGTTGGCGCTATAGAAATACATTTTAATAATAGTACTGTTTTATTTTTACAGGAAATCTATTTTAAAAATCTGAATTATTTGATTTAAATGGAGTCTATGGGAGACAGCCTTCCCTTACTTTGGAGCTTTCTGGATGACAGGTTTTCAGATGACAGATCCCATACCTGTATCATTAAACATGTGATATACAATACAGTACAAGAGATAAAGAAGACCCAGCTCAAACTTACAGTGTAAAGGGAAAAAGGGGGTATAAGGCAAGATCGGGAATCAGAAAAGTGAGATATGTGACAATTGTACTTGGCAGCAGATCTGTCTTTTAGTAGTAAAGTCCAAAAAAAATTCCCCTGCTACATGGTCATCCACCAATTCAATCCAACCATGCCCTATTATGCCCAAACTCCACCTACCACCAAAAAGCCTGTCCTGATTGTGACTCAAAAATTATCCTGTACAAGGGAACAGTGCCAACGAGGCAAAAAAAAAAAAAAAAACGCTCCTGGTACCTAAAAACTAGTGCAAGAGAGCACAATTGCACTCTCTGATCTAACTTTGTGGCCTCCACCAAACCCCCACAAAGGTAATGTAAGTGGAAACGGGGGGTGACATTGCATGAGCCACCTCAAAAACACCCCTGATCATGTCTTGGCTCCCCCCTGCCACTGATACCTGATAAGAGTACTCCCCGTCCCCCAGATAGCAGTGGGATACAGTGTCTGCTGAAGGAATGCTAGGTTAGATGAGGGTAAGTTTGGGTGAAAGTAGGATGGAACTTGTCACTGATGCAGCCCTAGCAAAGCCTTACATGAAACTACAGTATAGGAAAAGGTAATATGAGTGATGAATTAAGGAGTTTATCACTAGATGAGTGCAACAAATGGTTTGGTGAATCCTTGGAGACAACTAGGTCAATGATGTAGACTGGAGCAGATTGATGAACTGCTCTGAATGTCAGGGTCATTAAAGGGATCATGTCATGGGAAAAAGAAGAATTCTGCACTGAAATCTATTTCTCAAAAGAGCAAACAGATGTTTTTTATATTTCATTTTGAAATCTGACATGGGGCTAGACATTTTGTCAATTTCCCAGCTGCCCCAAAGTCATGTGACTTATGCTCTGATGAACTTCAATCACTCTTTACTGCAAGTTGGAGTGATATCACCCCCTCCCTTTCCCCCACCCAGCAGCCTAACAACAGAACAATGGGAAGGTAACCAGTTAACAGCTCCCTAACACAAGATAACAGCTGCCTGGTAGATCTAAGAACAGTGTGTAGGTATGAGATTGGTTTAGGGAGCACAAAACATCATTGTAGAGAAACAGTTGGATGGTGTGCAGGGATAGTAATTAAACAATAAGAGAAAGAGAAAAAGCTATACCATATGTTTGCACCTTCCCATCAAAAAAATCTATGCTCCCAAGGAACAAAATCATTAAGACTTTTATTAAAGATTAATTATAAAATCAAATAGTCCAGGAAACGTTAAAATACAGAAAGGAACAGGGAGAGGGGTATACTAATTAGATAAATGCGGGGTAGCATAAACATGTGGTGAAGGCAGTAGCGATACGTTAATTCCGTACTGACGCACGGGAATGGTAAGTGAGTAGTCGTAGGCAAAAATTGCCACCTGCTCACCTATACATATTAGGACAACCTCATAACATAAAATAAACCAGCACAGGTAGATCGATCAGACTGGCGTGTAAGTTGGTTGCCGACCTCAAGCTCCAGTAGCCAACTACCCCTTCACCCTCAGAGCTTCCCTCCCATTAAAAGTCCTTTTCAAATTAAACATGAAATCCAATTTCAAATTTTTATTAAAGCATTCATAGCTGTTTTAAGCTCATTTAAAAATCTCAGCTGTCAATCAAATATTGTTTGCCACTCCTCTATGCCTTAGACATAGAGGCGGGGCAGATAATTACTTTCACTTTCCATTCAGCACTTCCTAAATGCCACTGCTCCCCAGACATTCCCCCAGTTCTCTTAACCATTTAATTGTGTACCCAGGACATGGGGATAGACATTGGGTCCCCCATTCTGGTGCACAAACAAGATTCTGAGATGATACAAGGCTTGCATTAATAACAGTGTCCACAAAATGGCTCCTGCCTGCTTGCTATAATTATGAATTCCCAGACTGAAGAAAACAAGATCCAAATAATTTATATAGTGTAATTAATGTTCATTTTGCTTGACTAATGGGATAAAATAGGATTTTGAATATATTTTTGGGGTGACAGGTCCACTTTAAGTACCACTCAAAGAGGAAACCCGTATTGAGACTGGCAGCAGCATACATTATGGACTGGAGTCTCTGGAGGGGAAGGCCAATTAATAAAGAGTTAGAGTAGATATTACATGATATCATGAGCAAATTAATCCGAATATTGGTGACTTTTGGAGATAAATTATTATGTCTTAAATATTCTTAAGGTGAAAGGTGATAAGATTTTTTATGCAAAATGCACAACATGAGCACAATCTGCCATATTTTTTTGTTCCCTGGACTTAACTAAATTGTCACAAGATTCTACATTTCTTTTGTATGCTGTCCTCCTCGTATCAAGGCTGTATTCATCAAGGGCTGGAGAGGGGTACAAGGTGCAGAGCAAAACCAGACCCCAGACACGTCTTTTTAGAAATAGCACTAAAGAAGTATGTTTTTGCATTTTGTGCTCTGGCACTTGTGTCCTGGGTCTCTGTAAATGACGCTTGATGTGTTATACATTTTCCTGGTGGGATAATTATTACATATGAGGAATTACATTGTGAAGATCTAGTTTTTGTTCTACTCTGGGGAGCTGGAAATATGTTTGCCTTTTGGTGGATAAGGTTTTAATCTTTTATTTCTGCTCATCTCTCCAACAACAACAGTCTGAACTCCTCTCTCATAGCTGTTCAGAGGTTTCTGAAAGTGTCCAATAAAAGCTGTCAGTTACGGGAGGGGTATCATGCTCGCCTTCAGTCAATGATGCCTAAACAGGTTCCTACTCAGAAAAGACCACCTAGAGGTGCCTTTGTGTGAGATTAATCTGATATTAACTTGCTTTACTCTCCCCTACAGATGACCTGCTGTATCCCAAATTGACCATATCAACTGACAGATGCAGAACACAGCTACTCATACTGCTCAGTGGGTGATGGCCTATGTTACATACATACAGTATCTCTTTCAAAACACTGTTTTTACAAATCCTAAAAATGTGTCTGTAGTACAATAAATGGGGTGGAGGGTTTGTTCATATTTTTGTACATGTGCAAATAATCCTATTGACCCTCTGATACCTTAGCTGCTGTGCAAATTACAGTTCCCAGGATCACCCCCTGCCAGCAACCCTGGGAGTTGAAGTTCAGCAACAGCAGCTGGCATGTGAAGTTTGTTCTGGCATATTATCTCACCGTAATCAGAGATGCCCCTGTCTCACTGCAGGCACTTCTCACAGCAAAGTGCATATTCCTTTGGAATCTAAATGTTTTGACACTTAACCTTGGGGTTTCAACAGCCTCTTAACTTACTATCAAAATGTATAATCCTAAATGTCTATCAGGATTTTTGTATATATATATATATATATATATATATATATATATATATATATATATATATATATATATATATATATTCATATATATATTCATTCCATGTATTATATTCCATTCATCTATCAATAGCTATCTATAAGCTATCTATCTATCTATCTATCTATTTATCATCTATCATCTATATACTCTATCTATCATTTATCAATTAATTATCCATCCATCTATTCCATTTATCTATCAAGATACATATATAAATATTTGTCACCGATCTATATCAATCTATCTACCAGTCCGTACGTCTGTCAAGATTCATCTATCATCTATCTGTCTGTCTGTCTCTATCTATCTGTCTGTCTGTCTGTCTATCTATCTATCTATCTATATGTCTGTCTGTCTGTCTATCTATCTATCTATCTATCTATCTATCTATCTATCTATCTATTTATTTATTATCTATCATCTATCTATTATATATCTACATATGTCTGTCTGTCATGGATCACAGAGACGTGCCTGCGCCTAGTGTCTAGGGTCACTGTAAATTAAACATTCAGTTTTCTTCAATTCTCTGCACTGCTGGCTCTGACTGCATATACTTTTGAACAATGTAGCAGTACACAACTGCAGATGAGGCTTCTCTTCCCATAATGCTTTATTTAGATTTGCTAGCTCTTCAAATCCCAGTTGATCCAGACCTGATGAAATAAGACTTGCATGTGTGAGCATGCACACATGAAAGGGGAAGCAAGGAGTGTTCCCTGCCTGGGGGCATCTGATATTTAAATCTAGGCCTGGTTACCATATTTTCATTGCATACATAGGTTGTATAGGGTTGTGTTTAGATCATCCCATAAGGACCCAGAAACATGACAAGTGCAGCAATAAGGTGAAGGATCTATGACACAACCCCTTTCTCTCTTAAACAGCATTAATAGTGTGAAAAGAACCAGGAATATGGTGAATGTGTCTGTTACTATCAGATGGGAATGCACTCCTTGCCCCTACTTGGACCTACCTCACTTGCACAACTTTCTGCCCTATTGCTTGCACCCTTTATTCCTACAATATATGGCTTGTCCATCACTGTAGCCTGCCTAATAAACTATGACCTACCTGGAGTTTGAGCCCTACTCTAGTAATATGACACAACATTCATCCTTGACAGTACACAAGTACACATCAACAGACACACTAGCACACATTTCTTACATTGTTAGTGGTTTATCCAGCGAACCTTGCATTAGTATGACATACTGTATATCCTTTAAATTCTCTCTGGAGCTGTCTTGTTTCCTTGTACTCTTATTAATTAAAATTGGTCCTGAACAAACGTTTACTTCAACATTCAGCTTCCCCCTTAGAGCTTAAATCTCACCCCTTCATTTTGCCCCATCTGCCATTTGTGAAACCTGTAGGAATTCTGTAGGAATTCTACTCTTGTTTCAAGGCTTGCGGTCAATGATGAAATCTTGGGAGCAAGCAGGACTTAATAAAGACAATGGCTTTTTCCTACTCAGCAGGCAAAATGTCTAGAGGAATAAAGAAAAATATGGGATAATGTAAATATTCTATTTCAGGGAATATCTGCAATCATATTATCCTCCCCACTTTTCACCACTCACCTCCACATGAAAATGAAACACTGCATAAGTGAGAGGTCATGTCTCCACCATATTAAATCCTTACAGTTGTACAGGGACTGCTTAATGACTTGTAACGTGTCTGTTTGCACGTTTATGATATTGCAGAACCAGCAGAGACCATAAAAACAGATTACCATACTACTCTCAATGACAACCCCTTTGGAGAATAACCTTTTTACTGCAAGACGGCCATTTGTATTTATTCTACACAAAACTTCTCAACCCTAAAACTTTCTCAGGGACACACACGTCTGCATCTTTCCCCATAATATGCAGAAGTGCACAACTTTTGCTGAGCAATTCACAATACAGCATAACCCTGAAACCTTCCCAGCAATACACCAGAATGCCAAACCACATTTAAAACCTCCCAGTATTACCCTATATCGTCGTTCAAGAAAGAGTTGGGGAGGTCAGGGGGAACCCAGTACAAGAAAAGTAATCAGTTAGAAACAAGAGCAGTATTTTCATTCCTTTCTCAAAGTTGGTTGGATTCATGGGCAGTCTTTTTGGGGTGTTGCATGTTTTGCAAACACCTTCTCCAAGGGCCCAAGAGTCACAATCAATACATGACTTTTCAGGCTGCTGGGCTGCCCACCCTAGATAAAATGTAGATGGTTTGTGCACCATTAGAACTGTTAAAGAAAGACTGCACTGCAGTTATAGACCACCAGTTTTCATGTAAACATCTCAAACTATAGGTTTCGTACTAGTGCTTTGTGCAAGCAAAGTGTCTGCTAATATTCTCCAAATTGCACCAATATGTGTGCAATGGACATAGCAGTGGCAGAAAATGCATCTCTTTCTGTACTTGCAACTAGTTATGTTTATCAGTGGCAGCCACAACTTCTGAGTGGCAGGTGGTGAGTAGACGTAAGTCTTTGTCCAGGCCAGTTCTACTCAAATACCCTTCACCCTTCATACAAAATTCATCTAATGTGCATGAAACTGGCATTTTATTGGAAGAGATGGTTTGAGTGGATAAAACTATTTCTATGTATGGACTATGTTTTGGGTTGTTTTCCTATTGGGTTTTTTAGTATACTCAACTAAAAATGCCAAATGTCACTGAAATGCCCAAAATACACCATTATGGTCTATATCAGTGATCCCCAATCAGTAGCTCGCGAGCAACATGTTGCTCTCCAACTCCTTGGATGTTGCTCCCAGTGGCCTCAAAGCAGGAGCTGATTTTTGAATTACTGGCTTAGAGGCAAGTTTTGGTTGCATAAAAAACAGATGTCCTGCCAAACATTCTCTCCTGTAGGCTGCCAGTCCATATAGGGTCTACCAAAAAGCCAATCAGAGCTCTTATTTGACATCCCCATGGACTTTTTCATGCTTGTGTTGCTCTCCAACTCTTTTTTAAATTTCAATGTGGCTCACGAGCAAAAAAGGTTGGGGACCTCCGGTCTATATGAATCCCCCTAAAGCCATTGTGCAAGTGTCAGACTGTTGCTGTGATAAGTTTTTTCAGTGTTTACAAAGAAATACCATAAGCCTTTGGTAGTGGAGACATTCCTCTGTACTCAGCACAATTTTGTGAAAGACTTGAGGGTACTAAGCTTGTTCTGGGTAAAGCTTGTATAGCACCTGAATGCAGGAGTGAAGAATGAAGTCAGTCCTGAATAAAACAAAGCAGAAATAGTACAAAAACCTGCTCGGTTGAGTTATTCCATATTGTCATGGCGATGGATAGTTCATCCTACCACAATCTACCAGTTATTTTTTTCAGTAGAACTAATACAGTGAAACCTCAATTTTACATCCCCTGATTTTATGTTTTCTCTCATATTACATTGTTGTTTTGTGGCCCCACCTATATATTATGCATACTACATTTCCCTGATTTTACAATTTCCTGGATTTTACACCATGTAAAAAAAATGTAAAATGGGGGTTCTACTGTATTATATTCCTTAATTGGCATACTAGTCAAATTGGCATACTAGTTGCTAAACCTAGCCTCAGAAAATCATCATGCACTATGCTCTTTCTCTGGCTGCAGAACTGTAGTGAGAAGCTGTTCATTCTGCACATGCTGAGCAAGTGTATCTTCCTAATCGTCTTAAAAGCAGGTCAAGCTGAAATGCCATCTTTCTTATTTATGATCCCTTAATACCATGGACATATTTGATATCTCTCTAATCCTCCTGCCAAGCTCTTTTCAGGCTCTTGGAGGACCCTTTGCTGTGTGCTGTGAGCTGTAGCCTACTCTTGTGTTGCTTGGAATGCCAGCCTCTCCAGATAATGTCATACATATCCTATAACAGGAAGGGTGATAACCATCTATACAGCTCTTATACTATCAATAGTAGCTAATTATTTTTAAAACCACTTCATCCCTTTTATAGCCAAAGAGAAGCAGGCCCTAGGACTATGACAGATGACCTGACCTAATTCCTGCAGAGCAATGCATTTCTGCAAATTAAAAACGATTCGGGGAATGCAGTGCTAATTTGTCGTGCTTATTTCTCAAGATGACAACGTTTTTTCAATCAATGTTTTCCTTCACAGGGCCTTTTAATTAGTAGAACATGAAAGATGACTTGGCCATTTGATTACAGACGACAGTTGTACCATAATATCCATGTGGCATCCCAAACAGGAGTTAAGATTTGCATTCTAAGCTGCATTGAAGTTTTGTTTGTGGAAGCCGATTCAGTTGCAGATACTGTAAATGGCATTACCATAACTTGTTTAAGAATTTGGCATTACCATAACATGTTTAAGAATTGGCCTAAAAAAGATCGAGGCATAACTTCACATCGGCATTGTGGGTTCCTTAAATAATATTGCAGAGCCCACAATTGACTACAAAATTTGATAATGATTTGTTAATTGTTTGTGATTTATAGTAAGTGAATTGCTCACCACTAGCAATGCCATTTCCATGGCTGAGAAGTGCCCAGGGTTTCATCAGATTGCGTTTTAAGGAAATATATTGGGAAGCAATGCCTATTGTTGTTATCTTGATCCTCCAATATCCTCTCCACTGACCCACCGGTGTATCTGGCAATGAGTACCTCTTTATAGTATTACAGTATTTCTTTTTTCTGTATGAGATTCTTCTGTAAGAATGGAAAACTTACCAGTAGAAGGCAAACTCCACGATTAAGAGGTTTGTCCCAGTTCAATAATGATTAATAACAAGTTAACAGCTAATGAAAGACAACAACTGATTGGTAGCTATGAGTTATTGAGCATTAGCTTTGTTACAATCAAATACAAAATCATTAACACTGTTGAACTTTAGGTCACATTACCCCAGTTTGCCATTTTAGGTTTTATTACTATGGTGGTAAACTCATTGTCCTGAAAGCTCTGAAATATGAAACCATTTCTCATGGAGTCTAATCAAAAGAAACAAATCTTTATTCTGGTCTAATGTTGCCTTCAGCGGGTTGGGTACCAATGGGTTACCAGTAAAAACCTGTGGTACCCTGCAGATTATGGGTAGAAGTTCCAGGTGCAGGTATAGACGTGGGTTGGCGGTTCTGTGGGTTTCTCAATAGCGATTTTGACAAATTTTTTCTGATCACGCCTACTTCTGATGATGTCACTTCTGGTTTACTTCCTGATTCTTGATAGTCAGCAGGTCGCAGGTTGGGTTGCAGATAAGGTACTTGCTGGTGAGGTAGTGTGTCCAAGCGGGTAAGAATGCGGGTTGCGGGTCCAGGTTGCGGCTTGCAGGTTGGGGGTATGGGTCGGGTACGGGTTCCAAAAAATGGACCCTTGCAGGACTCTATGACAGGGGGCTCTGGAGGAGTGAGCCTTGGTTGTGGCAGGTGGAGTGGTACAATGCCAAGACTTGTGGATTGAATACAGCTTTTAATGACAAAGACGTGTAAGGGAATTGGGGGCTGTAGGTTGGTGAATGAGATATAGAAGACTAAAAGCAAAGGAAAAGGAGCAAGTTGTTCAATGACTTAGAGAGCTTAAGACCATGGGGTGGGTGGTTTCCCTCACATCCACCAGTAGTTATTTTTCAGATGAAATCATATGGGTCTTGGGTTATTATACCATATGCAGCCTTCTGCACATAATCTATAGTCTTTATGTTCAAGACTGCAAAATCCTCATTTGTATTGGCAAATTTTTCAAATCAAACTGTCTCCTTTGCACCCAGTTCATTATGTTAATTAAACCATTTTGGTTTAGGTATGTCTGGTGTGGGCCTGAGTCTAACAGAGCTCCCAACACTCTCATATTTTCCAGGGGATACTGTATATCTAGGGGTCAGACAAGGCTGGGGGCACGACTAAGTATAACTGAGCATTGGTGTGCAAGAAAATATCTGATAAGTTGACATCTCTGGTCTACTCAAGGCAGATACTTGATAGAAATTAAGAATAATCCTATTTTATAAATAATTAAATATAGGTATTTCAAGTATATCAGAAAGACCCTTATCTGGAAAACCACAGAATATAGCCCATCCCTGTACTGACTTCATAGGAATATTTTACAAATTGTATGGACAAACTTTTGTAATTAGTCATTTTAAACAGCTTTCAATAATCAGAGTCTTTTTGCAGTGTTATTCTTTCGGTGAAAGCGTGCTGTGCGTCTTGATACAGTCTGTGATAACAGGCGCTCAAGGCTTTTCCTGGGTCAATGGGAACACTTGCATGTGATTGAACAAACTAAGTGGGCACAATGGAGCTGGATTTGACTTGGACAGCCCATTTTTCAGAAGGGCTTCCCAGGTCAAGACAATATGCCTGGGTTTTCCAAATAAGGTAAACAGGGCAGGATCTCCATTCATAAACCCGCCAAGTGACATATTGATCTCCGCCCACAACGTCAATGGCCCACCCCACTGATGTCTTTGCTCCACCCACTGCCCGGAACCTGGGCCATGGAAAGAGGGCAACCCTAACACAGTGTGTTTAGCCACATGTACATTACTCCTCCCTCCCCCCCCAGCAGCCTAACAACAGAACAATGGGAAGGTAACAAGATAACAGCTCCCTAACACAAGATAACAGCTGCCTGGTAGATCTAAGAACAGCACTCAGTAGTAAAGTCCAGGTCCCACTTTGTTCCATTCAGTTACATTGAGAAGGAAAAACAACAATCTGCCAGAAAGTAGTTCCCTCCTAAAGTGCTGGCACAAGTCACATGACCAGGGGCAGCTGGGAAATTAACAATATGTCTAGCCCCATGTCAGATTTCAAAATTGAATATAAAAAAATCTGTTTGCTCTTTTGAGAAATGGATTTCAGTGCAGAAGTCTACTGGAGCAGCACTATTAACTGATGCGTTTTGAAAAAAAAAAAAAACACGTTTTCCCATATCAGTATGCCTGTAAGTACTACTGGTGCAGGGGTTGAAAATAATAATACATTAAAATATAATAATTAAACAAAAATAATGTGGTGAAATATGTAAAACTCCACTGCAGGTCCATTAGGCTGATGCAAAATTTTTATTATTTTATCATTATGTTTGAAGCAAACCAAATTATACATATGCCATCCTAGTTTCAATCAATTGTTTTCATATATATATATATATGCCAGAACATACAGTATGTAAGCGATATTAACTATTTGTAAGCTAAGCTATATAATATAACAAACACCATTTGTAGATGCCCCATTCAAAACCCAAAACATTGTGTATGTTTCACACAATATTGTGTCTATCCACCTAAAATCAAAAAGCCAGTTTGGTACTTTCTGTCATATGACATATACACATAAAGCGGTATTTGCATATCAGGTACACATTTTACTATGGAGTAATAAGCCATTTCAGCCAATCAGAATGTTGTTGATTTTAGTTTTAATGCAGCTGATTGGTCAGAGCATAATATGGGTCACTACTTGGAAAGAAAATGTACATAAAAGAACCAGTAAGATGAAATACATTATTACTGCAGGATGACATGATTGATAATAAACCAGAGGTTCCAACTATAAAAAGTAAACAGGGAAAAATAAAAACTGAAAATAATTTTAGTCTCTTTAAAGAATATTCATAAGGACCAGTAAAGGAAATAACAAATATTCTCTCTAGGAATACTAATCATTAAAGAATTCTTTAAACATTTCTCATACTTGGAAGATGCTTTATTTAAGTGTTAAAGGGTTACCAGATTCATGTTTAAAACAGAGTAATCTGTAGTGCCAGAGGTCTTCAACTTGTATTGAACTACTTCTCCCAGCATCCCCAGGAAGCCACTGAACATCATTACATGATGGTAGAATATAATCCCACCAGCACAGGCATACAGTAAAAATCTCTTATCTTCATAATTATGAAGTCAAAATCTACAGTGTTTTCTTTTTGCTCAAAGAGGAACCCCCCCCCCCATAGACATTTACTTTGCTTAAAACTTAATGATGATACCACTGTTTAACTATCCTCCAATAAGAGAGCATACAGGATAAACTATCCTACCCGCTTTCGCTGGTTCAGGCATGGTTGTCTGTGTCACCCTCTCCTTGGGTCCAGGCACAAACTCCGTCTTGAGTGGTCTTCTTGTCTCTTTAAAGACAGCCTCTCCTCTCTTGGGAGACGTTGACAAATGTCACCTGACCCCAGGGACCGGTTGCCAAATTCCTAAACCATTCCATAAACTTCCCTAAAACTCTTAGAGGGGGAGACTCATGCCTTAATAGTAAGAGGTAGTGGAGGGCATGGGGTCTCATTTTGCCCATGAAAAAGTTATTAAGAGCTTTGCTGCCTAATTTATAATCTGTAAATAAAACAGAAGAGACAGCTGCTCTTGTATGTAGAGCCAGCGAGAGGCTGAAAGAAAGGAGGGGGTGCAGTAGCTGCAGCTGATCTCTTTTAGAGTGAGGTTATGAAAAGAAATACATATTCCTCTCCAGCAATCAAGGATTTAATTTCCCCTTTCAAATAGATTTAATAAATCATTCAAGAAATACATAGCAGAACACGCTGAATTTCTGATGGAACAATAGATTATCGCTTGGATTGGACTCCAAGAAGGAAATAAAAACTGTTCTGCGATTGGCTAAAAATACTTTGGTGTGTTTTTAAACCTCTTTCCAAAGTAAAGGTTTTTCCATGGAAAAAAAAAGGCTGGGAAAAACAGATTTACAAAATTGGGGCATGGTAGAAAGTGCACAAACTGCTCATGAGGCAAAACTCGTGCTTGTAGAATGAATGAGAGCTTGGAGAATAACGAGTGGTGATCCAAACCACCCATTTATATCCATTCACATTCCAGATCCACACCTAATGCCAACCATTTATTGCCAAGATACAAAATTAGCTCTCTCCACTTAAATAAAGATTTTTACATACTGTATTTCAAATTTTTTTTCTTGTTTGCACCACAATCCAAAAACTGACATTGATGTTGGTAACTCTAAAACTCTGTATTTTACATTACAAAAGATTCTGTTTACATTTGGTATGGTTGACGCTGGGCATAACTGAAATTACAATGTGAACTAGTTGTGTCCAGACATGCTTCTTGCACCAAGCTCCATTGTATCCAGCTAGTCTGTATGGATGAATTTTGTAGGGAACCGGTGACCTGAATGCCCATCATTATGATCAGGCTTGAAACCCCTCCTCAAAGTAGGCATATTGGGGAACATCCACTCATAGGCCACCTTATCTGCTAGCATTAATACGCATAGTTAAGGCACAAATATAATTTTGCCACCAAGAACCAGATATTACAGCATCCAAAAGTAGAAAATTCTCAGGACAACTGTGGCCAATTTGTATGAAAACACGAATGCAATATGACCCAACTGCGCCAAATCTATCTCCTCATCTTGGCCAGAGTAACACTGGAATCATGGGAAAACTGCATTATGGGTAAAAAAAAAAATGAAAAGACCATTTAAAGCATTTAAGGGACTCTTTCCCCAATATGCCCACCAACCAACAATAAGATGTAGCTGGTGATATACAGTAGATTACAAAATTGCTAATGAAAATTGTCTTTGGCTGGGGCCCTTTAGGACCCGGCACACTTTGTGTTATCTGCTGTCACACATGAACAGTGAGCAGTGAAATAGTAACACTTCTCTCCTTAGAATGTACTTACAGGTCACATAATTATAATATGGGTATAGGACCCGTTATCAGGACACTCATTATACAAAAAGCTCCAAATTACAGAAAGACCATCTCCCATAGACTCCATTTTATTCACATAATCCAAATTTTTAAGAATAATTTTCTATTTCTCTGTAATAATTAAACAGGACCCTGTACTTGATCCAAACTAAGATATCATGAATCTTTATTGGAAGCAAAACCAGCCTATTGGGTTTATTTAATATTTACATGACTTACTAGTCGACTTAAGATAGGAAGATACAAAATACAGATCCATTATCCCAAAAAACCTCAGGTCCCAAGCATTCTGGATGACAGGTCCCATAACTGTAGTACCTATTCTGTCATTTGGATCTTCATACCTTAATTCTACTAGAAAATCAAACCAATAAATAACCCCAATAGGCTGGTTTTGCTTCCAATGAGGATTAATTATATCTTAGTTGGGATCAAGTACAAAGTACTGTTTTATTATTACAGAGAAAAAGAAAAAAAATGGAGTCTATGGAATATGGCCATCCCATAATTTGGAGTTTCCCATATCATACCTGTATTAGTAATGATAACATTTTATTAAAGCAGATTAAAAGCAAGAAATTGTGAGAAACCAAAAACACATTATTCCTTCTAATTTTGTTGAATAGTAACTGCTAATTTTGTCAACAAAATCAATAAGAACTGAATTTGTGATGATCTATTTTGATGACTTGTTCCTTTGTACATTTCCCTATCACTGTTGTGATCTCACTATGAATAAAAGAAGAATCTAAATCCTTTTTCAACCAAGTGGTGAAGTGAGTGTGCCTTTGTTAATATATTGTTAAACATTTCCCTATAAGCCTCATTGCATTTTCATTTGAGATATGGGTGAAGCCTGAGTGTTTGCTATGAGAGATCTCATAGTTTATGCCAGTCTAGAAAACCCTTATTAAATTCATTTTTGCTTCCTAATGATGCAACAAGGCAGACTATCCTTTCAAATACATTCCTGCTTTTTTCAACATTTAGTCCTCCCATCAAAACACTCGTAACTGCCCTTTCACTAATAGGAACATGATCTCTCTACTCAATGTTTCATGCCTAAAAATGAACAAAGGGGTGGTTTTAAGCCCTACATAATTATCTACAGAACTCGTGTCCCAAAACCAGCAAAGGGACATGCTCCTAATTGCTATAACATAAACTCTGTTTTCTTTAGAAAACAGTAGCTTCATTTTGGAGAAATAGGTTTCTGCAGCTCCTTGTCTGCACCTAATTGTTGAGTTGAGTTTATTCTACCAGAAAGCTATAGCAATGTCAAGTTTGCACCATTCTTGAATAGTTTCTCCAGCTTTGATCAAGTGGGTTTTAGCAATAATCAATAGCTGATCGGATGATAATGATAACATAATCCCATCAACATCTCATTTGCACAACCTTAAACAGGAAAGGCAATAGCCACTGAGACAACTGAGAGAAGTGTCAGATGTGTGGAGTGACTGGTGTGGCAGCAATCTCACATGTGTAAATATTTAAAACTAACCAGCTAAGTCCAGCTATTTGACACTAAATAGTTCCAGTTCAAAGTAACTGAGGAGATGCTCAGCTATAGTGAAAACAAGATTGGCTGTTACCAAAATTATTTACATACTAAAGAGCTTGTTCACTGCTCTGCTTAAAGGAAAACTATACCCCCAAAATGAATACTTCAGCAACATAGTTTCTTTCAAATTAGGCAGCATATTAAAGAATTTTACTGCACTGGTGTATATCTTTAGGTAAATATTGCCCTTTTAAATCTCTTGCCTTGAACCACCATTTCATGATGGTCTGTGTGCTGCCTCAGAGATCACCTGACCAGAAATATTTCACCTCTAACTGTAACAGGAAGAAGTGTGGAAGTAAAAGACACAACTCTGTCTGTTAATTGGCTCATGTGACCTAACATTATAGTTTGCTTGGTATGTTTGTGTGCACCGTTGGATCCTAGGATCCCAGGAGGCTGTCCTTATTTTTTTAAATGGCTATTTTCTATTTAGGATTACCCAATGGCATATACTACTAAAAAAGTGTATTATTATGAAAATTGTTTATTTACATGAAACAAGATTTTACATATGAGTTGTTTTATGCAATATCTTTTTATAGAGACCTACATTGTTTGGGGGCATAGTTTTCCTTTAAGCTAAAAGATCCTTTTTTGTTGTTGTTGTTCCAGTGAGAATCTCATTTTATCCATACATACCCAAAGCATTCCTGCTGTCCAAGACAAATTACTTTTCAATGTTTGCCTATCTGTCTCCAGCATATTTTTAGCATGTCTTTCTCTATCAGCTCCTCTTATTTCAGCCCATATTAATGTTAATTAAACGTCTTCGTTGGACTTCTGTTGCCATTATCGCATTAGTCTTTCTCAAATATCATGGCTGTTTACATGTCAGATGAGATATGTGGACCTACAATTACCATTAAAGCCAGATTACTGCCAGACTGCAATGCTATCCCAGACCCCCACAGTGGGGGTCATTTACATCCATCAGAAATTTACTGGTAACAATTTTTTATGTGATATATTATTATATCCACAACATATTTTGTGCTAGATCACTTTAGCAAAGGTAGACTCCTTTTTAAAACTCAGGAGACAGCCTCATAACTAGAAAGGACTTGAAGCAATTACCTTCCATCTCACAACTTGGACAATATACCTCTATTATTCAAAATACACAAGGTATGTATATATGAGTTAGAATGTTCGATGCCCAGTAGAGCTTACAGTATGTAGCACAATCACATATTTGTGCTACACACACTCCAGTAGACAGCAGAAATAGCTGATAGGAGTACAAGGAGGTGTACAATTGTGTGTCAGAGCTGGGGTAATCAGTTCTCTTATCTTTTTAAAGAATTATATGTTTCTTGCTCAACATTGCATACCTTACTTAACAGAACCCAGTATTAAGCATAAATATGATGCATATTATCACTGAAGGTCTTGAAGAAGGTCTTCTAGTCCTCATTTCCTGCAAGCAAATAATAATACATTTTTTCTGGTACTTAGATATTTATTTATAGTGCATACACTGTTAATGCCCTATGACTATTGTAAAAATATATAGTAATACAATGTAAAAATACAGTGTACCTGGAGCAGGAATCATGCACCCTTATCTAGGGTCACAAGGTGCTCAAAGGAGTGAAGACAGTCAGTGTGCCGTTCTCCATATACGTGTTGAATTGTAGGTGGCTTTAAATTTATGTTCTATTTTGAACAGTAGAACCCCCATCTTAAATTTTTTCAGAGGACTACGAAGAAATGGGAAAATGTAAAAATCAAGGAAATTAGTTAAATCTACTTATTCGTCAAGTTCTCAAAGGATATAAGCACAGGAGCCAGTTTTTCTTTGAAATAACAAAAGTTACTGCTGTGTTAAAAGAAAAAAGTATTCAGCATTGCAGTATTATTGCACTATGGGGGGGGGCATGTGCAAGACCTTTCTGATGGGTAGATCTGACCTGGTTTTCTCGAAAAAGGCGACAATTTGCCAAATTGCATTGAAGTCTATGGGGTAGATTCATCAAAGAGTGAAGTTAAGAGTGAAGTTCCGCCACTAGATGGAAATTCCACAGCTCTCAATTCATTTCTATGGGATTTTCAAAGGCGTATTCATCAAAGGGTGAACTTTCACTTCACCCATTGATGAATACGTCTTGCAAAATCCCATAGAAATTAATTGAGAGCTGTGGAATTTCCCTCTAGAGGCGGAACTTCACTCTTTGATGAATCTACCCCTATGGGTGTCAAAATGTTTTTGCCATTCTCCCTTTAGAATTTATGGGTGTAATTTTCGTTGCAAAACTTGGCTAACAATTTCGATCATCACTAGTCTCTGACAGTGACATGCACAACCTAAAACAATAAGTGATTGGTGCATGGCAGTATGAGGTGCAGACTGAATGGAATTGACTATTTACAGGCAGAAACCATGGCATAGTATTCACTTGGTTACTATTTTAAACCTCCTTATTTCACTAATAATAACTATTATATTATTATAATAATAATTATTAACATTAGTGTGTGAATTCAGGGAAAAGAACTCACTGAAATTCATTATACAAAAAACAATGTATAATGAGGGAAAACTTAAAATCAGGGTACTTAAGACTGAAGTTTTCGCTGTAATTCTAAAATCTTGCTTCCTCGTATAATGGTCAGCCTACAATTAAAATAGCACTGTGACTGCGTGGCACCAACAACTTTGTTTACTGAATAGCAATTTAGATGTTATTGGTCATCCCAATAGAAGACATGTTCAGATAGGTAAGGACAATAACTGTAGGATGAGGATGTAGCCCTTGAATTGAATTGGATTCCACACAGCATCTCCAATACAGTTGAATTCAATTCAGCAGCAGCCAGATGTGACTCTATGTTTCTGTGATGGAGTTTATCCTGAATTATGTGGCCGGTGGGCTGCATGAAATGTCCTATTTATCCATAATGAACGCACAGCACAGTGGAATGGCTTGGGGGTTCTTCTGACTTAAAATATGTACCTCCAATTGCATGAGCTCCTCTGGTGGCTCTGGAGATGAGCAGAAGGAGGAACTTAGGGTTCTTGGAGACTCTGAGCTAAAACTGATTGGGAATTACTACCATGCTTCCATAGCTTGTTAAAAGCAGGTTTGTTATGTCTTATAAGCAACATGTCTACTGGGAAGCAGGAACTTGGGGGGAGTATCCCCCGACACAAATAAAATATTATTATATTGCAATACTTTGGTATATAGGCTACAGAAAAATAAGGCATGTTTTGAAGCTGCTTCTAATAGGAAGCTACACCACATCAGCAATTCCAGCACTAATAACAGGAACACAATTTGCACCCAATCAGTTGGGAACACTACTGTACTATTATTCTTGCTTTGTAAGCTCTTATTTACTTAATTACTTTGAATGAAGATTTTTACTCAGAGGCGATAATTCCTTTAAAAGGCTAAAGGAAAATATTGTTTTCCTTAAAAGTGATATATTGTAGAGCACGTCTAAGCCATTAATAAAAGAAAGTTCTTCCACATCTAGGGGACCCTTCATTAAAACTTTAAATTCTCTGCACACATACAAGCATTTCCATGACTGCTATTAGCTTCCCCTGGGGAGAAACTGAATATGCAAGAGGCTTTCTCAATGAGAGACATTTGAATAAAATGTTGAGAGATTAAGTAGCCTCTCATCACCTCAGAACATCGTTGCCTCCTTGTATAAGACTTGTTTAGTAATCTGGAACTGATCCAGTGTAAACATAAACATATTAGGCTGCTGCCACAGGGCCTCCCGTCCGGTAACCATCCGCTCACCCCCTCCTCTCCATGTGCACACCTGCGAGTCAGCTCACGTACTGTGGATGCGGCAAAAAACTACATGCGCTATTGCACATGGATGCTCTGATGCACATGCACACTTGTACACACTCGTGGAGAGGTTGTCGGAAGGAAAGCCCCGAGGCAGTAACCCTCTGGGTCCGGAGGTGGGGCGGATCTGGGCTGGCAGGGCCCACTGGGTTTTTTCCCTGTGTCCCACCGGCCCAGTCCGACCCTGGACTCAGGATATGATTACTAAAGGTTTAATGAAAATGAATGTAAACAAGGCTCCAGGGCCTGATGGCATACACCACCAAGTTCTAAGAGAGCTTAGTTTAGTTTTAGACAAGCCCCTATTTCTGATTTTCTCAGATTCACTTTCATCTGGTATGGTGCCTATGGACTGGAGAAAAGCTGATGTCATTCCAATATTTAAAAAGGGATTACGTTCTCAGCCTGGAAATCATAGGCCAGTAAATTTGACATCTGTGGAGGGCAAATTATTTGAAGGCTTGTTAAGGGATCACATTCAAGATTTTGTCCTAGTGAATGGTATTATGAGCAGCAATAAGCATGGCTTTATGACAGATAGGTCATGTCAGACAAATTTGATTAGATTAATTCCATTCAGGATGCGGCATCCTTGCAACAGGATCTTGACAAACTGCCAATCTGGGCAGCTAAGTGGCAAATAAGATTCAATGTTGATAAATCTAAAGTCATGCACCTGAGATGTAAAAATATTCAAGCCACTTATACCCTTAATGCGACTGCAATAGGCAAATCCATTATGGAAAACGACGTTGGAATCCTTGTAGATGATAAACTTGGCTGTAGCAAGCAATGCCAGTCAGCAGCATAAAGGGCCAATAAGGTCTTGAGCTGTATTAAAAGGGGCATAGAGTCACGGGAGGAGGGGGTAATTCTTCCACTTTATAGAGCACTTATAAGGCCCCATCTAGAATACCGTTGTGGCCTCCATCACTCAAACAGGACATTATTGTATTAGAGAGGGCACAGAGAAGGGCAACTAAGCTGGTAAAAGGTATGGAAAATCTTACCTATAAGGAAAGATTGGCCAAGTTGGGGATGTTCACATTGGAGAAGAGGCGCTTAAGGGGAGATAACTATGTGTAACTATATAAGGGGATCATATAATAATCTCTCTAATGATTTATTTACCTCCACTGTCCCGAAGTGCTTCAAAACCACCACCACCACTGTCCCTGTGCCAAAGAAGTCATCAGTGTCCTGCGTCAATGACTACTGTCCTGTGGCAATCACCCACATCATCATCAATGCTTTGAGATGATTGTCAAGAAACACATCAAAACCCTGCTTCCACCATCACTGGACCCCCTACAGTTTGCATACTGCCAAAATTGCTCAACAGACTATGCAGTAGCCACCACTCTCCATCTGGCTCTTTCTCATATGAACAAAAAAAGACACCTACATTTGAATGCTGTTCATAGACTTCAGTTCAGCATTCAACACTAACATTCCTCAGCATCTGTTATAAAAGCTGAGCCTGCTTGGACTGAACACCTTCCTCTGCAGTTGGGTTCTGGACTTCCTGAACGACAGACCTCAGTCAATCAGGATTGGAAACATCATCTCCAGAACCACCACACTGAGCACCGGCAACCCACAAGACAGTGTTCTTAGTCCTCTACTGTTCACTCTGCTGACGCATGACTGTGCAGCCATGCACAGCACAAATCACATCATAAAGCTCGCTGATGACACGACTGTGGTGGGTCTCATCAGCAATAATGACGAGTCACCATATCGAGAGGAGGCGCATCGGTTAACAGACTGGTGCAGAGCCAACAACCTGTCTCTCAATGTAGACAAAACAAAGGAGATGGTTGTTGACTTTAGGAAGACTAGGAGTGACCACCTACCACTTTACATTACATTATGTGGAGATCGTCAAAAGCACCAAATTCCTTGGTGCACCAGCTACTTAGCCAAGAAAGCCCAACAGCAGCTCTATTTCCTGCGCAAGCTGAGGATATCCCATCTCCCACCATCTTTACTCACAAACGTCTACAGAGGGACTATTGAGAGCATCCTGAGCAGCTGTATCACTATCTGGGCTGTGAACTGCACTGTCATGGAGCGCAAGGCCCTACAGAGGATAGTGAAGACAGCAGAGAAGATCATAGGCGTCTCTCTTCCTTACACCACTTGCTGCATCTGTAAAGCCACCAGCATTGTGGCTGATCCAACAAATGTTGGGGATCCCTGTCCTAGAGGAACGTTGTTTAGTTTCACTGTGTACTGTACAAACGTACATGGAAGAAATTACGATAAACTCACTCTTGACTCTTAACTTGACTTGAGGTAGGCCGTTTTATTGGTGAAACAGGGCTACCAAGCATTTCCCTGCCTTGATGGAGTCAAGGAGACTACTGGCATGCCATATATCTAATTTTGAAATCTGACTTGGGGCTAGACATGTTGTTTCCCAGGTGCCCACACTTTACTGGTGTGCACCACCTGCTGGTCAGTTTGGTGCCATGATGTAGTATAAGAAGTTCTCAGGAGAAAGAAAGAGGGTTGGTCTAATATTCTTCTGGTTAGGAAAGATGTGAGAAACATTGTCTGAGGTTTCTATTGTTTTTTCCTAACCAAAACATCAAACCAGCCCTCTTTCTTTCTCCTGACAACCTCTCAACCTTCGGGACATCTGCCACAGACTTCTACATGAACTTGGCAGGTCTTAGATGGAATACTTTTTTATTCTTCTTATTCTTCAACACCAACTGTGTTTAAAAAAAAATCTTGAAAATTTCGAGTTTATTTTTCTACAAACAATTCCTGTTTTTCCCCTTTCAAAGTAAGACCAGAAAACATCTGACTTTACTAAATAACCCCCTTAATATTTTGTGGGAGCCTCTGGAGATTTAAATTCATATTATCAAAAACATTACTGTGCAATTTTGTTTATCATTAAACCATTATAAGAAAAAAACTGAATACAAACAGACATCTTTTTTATAAAGATGGCAAATGTTAAATTATTTATAGGAAGAAATTGGGTAACTGGTGTTGATGGCTAAATGCAGTAGTTGCCAGGTCTCATAACCCTTGGCATTCCTGGCTGATAGGTCACTTCTGAGGAACTCACACCCTGTATCCTTCTATTGCTCAGGCTGGGCAGATCGAATTTTTTAGTTGGAGATAAACAGTTATGGTGCCAGAAAAGAATAAAAGGGCAGATGCCGTGCTGTTTGTGCACTGGGCTTGTAGGTTTTACTACAAAATGCTGACCAGTGCTTACTAACGGAGTTTAGTCTATTTTGTGAATACAAATTTTAAACATGGGGATTTTATATAGGTTTTATAGGTTTGGTTGTAAAAGGGTGATGTGGAAACCTTGCAAATGATCCATACATGTTTTACCAGTCCCTACCTTGTGCAGTAGAAACTCTATATGCAGAGCTGATCTCTGACCAGTTATGATGGTCATTATGTCATGGTCACTAATGGTCAGTGATGGTTATTGATCTACCACTTGCACACTGGATTGGACTTCACATCCAGAAGGAAAAAGATGGGCTAAAACCTTGATACAATCAAGATGAAGTCATTAAAGTTACACTCAAACCCTTTCCTGCTCCTGTGGAAGTTTCTCCAAAGGAGCCAGGAAAATGTATACATAAGCAAAAGACAAAAAAGACTAACAGCAAATGTATGGCCAGTTTGTCATGTTCTCTGGTGGCCCTGGGAGACTCTGTCCAACACTGTAGTTATTTGTGCGTTTAGGGCTTTTTTTCTTATTTTTTCCATTTCTTTAAAAGAAACATAGCATCAGTATCGGTGGGGTATGACAAAGACGGTCCGAAGACCAGTAGAGGAGTACATTGTTTTGTTCTCATCAATCTGTGGCCCAGCCAGAGTGGTAATATGGGTACCAGAAGTCCATATATTCAATTAAACCTACTGTGAAATGCACTATAGTAAGGACAGTTTAGCTTTCAGTTAAGGAATGTTCATTTTGGGCTTGAGTCTGACAGAACAAACAAATAAAGTTATAAGATTGGGGTTGAGTGTTGAAACTTGAATGAGGTTAATGGTGCAAGTGGTGCCTCTTTACAATGAAGCAGAAATGGCATTGTCCTCACCCCATAAAAAATCCTTTGTCTCATATCTGGCAATCTGCAATTATATCTACAGTCCCTTATTTCTCAGAGACCTTGCCTAAAGTTTGTGTGTCCTTGTGCTCTACAAAGCTAGGTCTAATCTAGGAAGGAGAAAACTGTAACGTAAGGACTCCTATGTAATCCCTATGAAACTGTGGTCATTTTAGCTAGCTCCAGTCTAGAATGCAGATACTGTATATGTACAATAGTCACAGACAATCTCTAATTACAACTGCACTACCATTCTACAGCGACAGAATGCAGCAAATAGATCCCTTCCAAGTATAGCAGTACCCTTATTCACAATGTAAGTCACATTTTGCAGATGTATAAACACCTTACAGGGGTACACTTTGCCCCCCAGAATACTCAGAGAGACCCAGATCCCCATCCTTCCACACAGACCCTGCCCACTCACCACACAGACCCTGCCCACTCACCACCCAGACCCACTCACTCACCACCCAGACTCCACCCATCCCCCGCTCATATTCCATCCAATATCTACCTCATGCTAAACCCTCTGCTTCCCTGTCACAGGTAAGAGAGCAGCTGGGGAAGGGGGGTTCTTAATGGCTATAGATGAAGCTTCCTCTATAGTTACCCCATTGGCCTATAGATGACATATCATGAGATGATAGTCATTAGCATTTTATTCACCACCATGCAGGAAACCAAGAGAGGAACTTCAGTAACAGGTTGGAGGATGGTGTTTTTAAGAGGGAGAAATTATGCAAGAGGCTCCTCTCTGCTGTAGATTTAGTAATTGAGAGTGAGCACTGAAATGGAAATGAAACACAGTCTTACTCATGCGTGGTGGAATTATTTACTGTAATGCAGTAAGGGTGAGTAGTTCAGACATCTAGTTTGAGGTGGTGAGTGACCTAATACAATTCCACCAATATGTTCTGACAATTTGCTTTGAATATCAGGGATAGACAGGAGAAAGGGTAAAACATTGGTAAAACAAAGGGACCTTAATGAGAGAAAACTTAAGAATGAAGGAATGAAGTAATCTATAAACAATGAGTAGTCATTAGTCTGAACAGGAGCCGGTTTTGAATCTAGATTGAAAAGGTTTAAGTGGTACATGTATGGAATCGGTTATCTGGAAACCCATTATACAAAAAGCTCAGAATAACGGAATGGCCATCTCCCATAGACGCCATGTTATCCATATAATCCGATTTTCAAAAAGAGTATTTCCTTTTTCTATGTGATAATAAAACAGTACCTTATACTTAATCCAAACTAAGGTGTAATTAATCCTCATTTAATGCAAAATCAGCTTATTGGGTTTATTTAATGTTTACAGGATTTTCTAGTAGACTTAAGGTATGAAAATCCAAATTACAGAAATATTCATTATCTGGAAAACCCCAGGTCCCGAGCATTCAGTATAACCTGTTCTTAAAAGTCTCTTGTTCAGAAAAAAACCCAAAAGAAGAGCTGACGCCACCATAAATATTACAAGGAGCTTCCTTCATGAAATGCTGCCCTTTATTGACATGAAGGGAAGTGCTGACTGACCATAGATAGAAAAAGACTATCATGGTAAGAGAACACATTGGTTCCACATGGTTGAGTACAGGTGGGGTCTCATAGGGGATCCTGTTATGCCTAGTTGGAAAGGAGTGTTGCTGTTGTATTTGTTTTGTTTCTTGCATGCACATCTGTTGTAACTATTTAGGAATAAGAATTGCCTTTTACGAACCGTTTGCTACATTTTTTCCGATAGCTTTTCAGTGCTAACCTTGATGTACAGTATGGTGGTGTTTTTTACGAACATGCAGCATTCGAACAGTCCAACACTAGTTTTTCTGATGTTTTGTCTATGAAGAGTTTCATTCATCCAGGCCATGAGTTTCCTTGAAAACTTTTCACCGCTCATCCATAATGGCTTCTTTCTTTCTTTCTTTCTTTCTTTCTTTCTTTCTTTCTTTCTTTCTTTCTATCTATCTTTCTTTCTCTCTCTCTCTCTCTCTCTCTCTCTCTCTCTCTCTCTCTCTATATATATATATACTGTATATATTGTACAATATATATTGTATACACACAAGTATAGGATCTGTTTGTCATGCTATCTTTCTTTCTTTCTGTCTTTCTTTTTTAGTAGACTTAAGGCGTGGAGATCAAAATAAATGAAACATCTTTTATCTGGAAAATCCCTTGTCTGGAGCATTCTGCATAACTGGTCCCATACTTGTATTAAAATACAAAAGATATATATGTAAGTATAAAGATACACTACTATGTTTCATGAAAAGTGAGCATGGTAATTGATATAACCTGGCTATTTTAAAGTTTAAAAAAAACTCCCATCTTTTTTGCAATCTAAGAAGCGCAGATACACTGCATTTATTTTAGCAACCATGCCAGACAGTTGGTGCTAGCTCTTCGCAAACAAACCTATTAAAATCTCAGCTTACTGCAATCGGCAGCCCAAATAATACACACACATATATTACAATCACCTCCCTCTACTGAAAGACAGACCTATTTGACATTTCTAAATTACAACACTTATCCTCCTCCCATACCAAGTTATTGTCATTGTTTACATACTTTATACCCAGACTCCTTTAAGAAGTTTTTCCATATATATATATATATATATATATATATATATATATGGAAAAAATATATATATATTACATACTTTATACCCAGAAAAAAAAAGTATTTCACCACCTGTCTTGTCAGGCATAAATATATACTAGCCAGTGCTGTTATGTAAAAGAGAAATAGAAAAAGCCAAGGAAATGCACTATTTAGGTTGATTACAGCTAACATTACAGCTAACATGTTTACATCTATTTTGATACTCCATCCTTCGAAAGGGGCATGAGACGGACTAACCTCACCACCTAGAACATTGACTCGCACACAAATGCCAGCCACATGGGAGGGACATAAAAAAGGTGCAGAGCAGTTTGTCACTGACCCAAAGAGATGTGTGTTCAAGATGTCATCACCAGGTACATGGGAAAAACACTAACCTTGGCCAAAATGAATTTCACAAATGTGTGTCTTTCAACTATTTAATCAATAAGATTTATTCATTTGGCACCAGGGCGCCAGTAAATAATTAGAATAGCAGAAGTGCCCTGGAAAAAGAGTGAAGAAAGGTACCTCAGGCATTATTAGATATACCAGTGAGGCTAGACTTTCATGTATTTGGCCAGAGAGTATAGAGAGAACAATGAAAAGAAACAAATCTACTAAAATACAGGTATGGAATCCAATGGAAAATCTCCAAATTACAGAAAAGCTGTATCCAGTAGACACCATTACAATGAAATTTTGATAAATTATTTGCTTTCCTCTGTAATAATAAAACTGTACTTTGTACTTGATCCTAGCTAAGATATAATTAATCCTTATTGGGAACAAACCCAGCCTATTGGGTTTATTTAATGTTTACATTATTTCTAGTAGACTTAAAGGACCAGTAACATCAAAAAATGTAATTGTTTTAAAGTAATAAAAATATAATGTAGTGTTGCCCTGCACTGCTAAAACTGCAGTGTTTGCTTCAGAAACACTACTTTTGTTTATATAAATAAGCTATTGTTAGCCAAAGGGGCAACTAGTCAAAGGAGAAAAGGCTCAAGTTACACAGCAGATAGCAGATAAGCTCTGTAAAACATAATGTTATCGGTTATCCATTAATCATCCTGTGCCATATAGCCATTTTTCAATTTCCACCATTGCTACACAGCAGCTGTTTATATCAACTATAGTAGTGTTTCTGAAGGAAACAGATCAGTTTTACCAGTGCAGGGCAACACTACATGATATTTCCATTACTTTAAAACACTTACATTTTTTGGTGTTACTGTTCCTTTAAGGTATAACGACCCAAAGTACAGAAAGATTCATTACCTGGAAAACCCCAGGTCCTGAGCATCAGGGGCATAACTACAGAGGCCGCAGACTCTGTTAGTGAGGTTGGGGGCAGGAGGTATAGAAGGTCCAATGAGGCCCTAATTAATGAGCAATTTCAAAGGGATTCTGTCAAGGGAAAAAAAAAATCCAAAATCCATTTCTCAAAAGAGTAAACAGATTTTTTTATATTTCATTTTGAAATCTGACATGGGGCTAGCCATTTTGTCAATTTCCCAGCTGCCCCAAGTCATATGACTTGTGCTCTGATAAACTTCAATCACTCTTTACTGCTGTACTGCAAGTTGGAGCAGTATCAACCCTCCCTTTCCCCCACCCAGCAGCCTAACAACAGAACAATGGGAAGGTAACCAGATAATAACGGCTCCCTAACACAAGATAACAGCTGCCTGGTAGATCTAACAACAGAAGTCAATAGTAAAAACCCATGTCCCACTGCATACTATTCAGTTACATTGAGAAGGAAAAACAACAGCCTGCCAGAAAGCAGTTCCCTCCTAAAGTGCTGGCACAAGTCACATGACCAGGGGCTGCTGGGAAATTGACAAAATGGCTAGCCCCATATCAGATTTAGAAACTGAATATTAAAAAATCTGTTTACTCTTTAGAGAAATGGATTTCAGTGCAGAAGTCTACTACTAAATATACCAGTGAGGCTAGACTTTCATGTATATGGCCAGAGAGTATAGAGAGAACACTGAAAATAAACAAGTCTACTACTATGCAGGTATGGAATCCATTTCCAATGGAAAATTTCCAAATTACAGAAAGGCTGTATCCAATAGATACCATTACATTTAAGTAATCTAAATTTTTTTTTAACTATTTGTCCATTTTTCTTGGCACTGGCTCTCTGGAGGTTTGGTGCTTTTATAGAAAGACCAGTGGTTCAAAAATAAAGTATGTTAAAGACCGCTCCTGTAGAACATAATCATGTAATAGTATCGTATTTATATATATGTAATAGGTGGATGAGTTTGGGTTTGCCTCGACCTCACTTGGGTTACTATATACTGGTTCCAGAACCCAGCAAGGTATCCAACTCCCAGAAACTCCATGTAGGAACAGTACAATTGTACTCTTCATCTTTCGGTGAGCCCCAGTAATGGAACTAGGTGGGGGTGAGCCCTGGTGCAGGCCGTGCAGCCACGCCCCCCCCCCCGGCCTCGTCCATGACTAATTTCCGCGCCACTGCAGCTGATCCGGGGAAGCTCCGCAGGGGTGCAGGCCCTGGCCCAGTTGCACCCATGCTCCCCCGGTAGTTACGCCCCTGGTGAGCCCCTGTTATTGTAAGGAGGAAGGACACAACCATCACTCTTTATCAAATAACTTTGGGCGCCAGTGGTACCTTAAAAACAATTAACAACTTATTGAACTGCTGGTACATTTTGTAATGGTGAATTCATTCAATATTCAGGATATATGCTCAGATAGTACACTGCTTGAACAAGTAGTGGCAACAGGCCATTCACACAAATACAATACTCACAGATCTTCTCTGATTTTTGTTAGTCAGCTTTCTCACTCGGTTGCATTGCCTGCCACTGGTGCACAATCCCCATTGAAGGGAAATCTCATCTCTATCCCTGAGCCTGACCTCTTGAGTCCCTAACCTGACAGCCTTGTCACAACAGTGTACTAACCCTTCAGTAAACTCAGAATGCAAAGTTACGGCTCTGCAGCTGAACACTGGTGAACACTGGTGAAGTTTTGCATGCCTAAATTCATCAGTGGAAGCATTTGAGATTCAAATTTTCCCTAACATTAATTTCTGCCTAGCAGATATCTTCTAGCAGGGTACATTATGGGTTTGCAGATAATCGGTACTATACCTATTTGATGTACAGTATCCATTGGGTAAAACAATAGCGGAAGCAGAGCCACCAGTAAGCAGGGTTGGACTGAACTGGTAGGACACTGGGAAAAAACCTGGTGGGTCTTGGACCTCATGGTCCCTGCCAGTCCAAGCCTGCTCCCACTGTACTCTGGAAACCCTTCCTCCTCTCGTCTAATCATAGTGACAAAAGGTAAAAGAGATGCATTACTCCAGGGATGGTCATGGTATGAATTGCACTGGAGAGTGGTCTGCAACAATGTTGTGGGGGACTCTTCAAAGTAGTTCAAGTCTCTACATTTCTCTATTACTTAGGACCAAGGTAGACATCCTAACTGACATCGTAACTTTCTTATGGCAAATTTGCCCATGTCTAACAGCCTAAATTAGCTTTCACTACTCCAAATGCTTAAGACCATCTGAAACAAACTTCTAATTGCTACAGATTACTATGTTAAGGCCATCATCACAATAAGACACCAACATTTGCTGACCATCAACTGTGTCCCCACCACAGAGACCAGACTTTTTCCAAACTGATTTAAACTCATCTCAAAATAGTCAATGATAAAATAATCAAACACTACGGGGTCAAATAATTGAACTGGTACACTGTGTTTGTGTCCAAGGATAAGCTGACATTCTAGCATCTCTCATCATTCTGCTATGTAGCCTGACAAGAATGCAACTATGGAAAAAAGCCAGCGTGACCTTTTTGCATTATTTATTTATATGTCTGTCCAAGAGCCACTGTGGTGTTTTTATCTTAGTAAATGATCAACAGGAAAGTTGAAGCCATAAAGAACCTACAAGTTGACTGTGGAAAAGCATCTTGTCTCCTTGTTTATTTCCTATTCCTTGCAATAGTGCCTTATTGCTCATACTTCCAAGCATCTGACATCTCCTAAATCAGATCAGCCATGATGATGTAAGAGATGCGAGTTCCTTCTTTAAGCCATCCATTGGCAGTCATCCTGAAGCTCAGCATTGTGACCTTTCATGAGTCTCCTGGAAAATAACGCAACAAAAGAAACCCTTGATGCAATTCTGTGACCAACATCATTACATACTAGAAATAAAAGAGTGGGATGATGATGATGAAAGATTATTTGCTCTGCCACCATATGACATGTTGAGCTCAATAGGAAGAAAAGGTTAAGAACAAAACATACTAAGCTTGATCTTTATAGTGGAACAAGATTAGTGCCACAAAGAGAGATGTCAAATGTGCATCGGAAAGGGTGGGCGGGGTGGATGTTAATATCTATAATTCAGATGTATTATTCCCAAGCTCAATACACAGCATTTAACAAGGTTCACAGAGTGGGAGTCATTAGAAACACAGCAATTTATTTAAATTTGTATGACCCCACCCCCAACCACTGCCAAACGGTGTAACTGTGCCCCTTTAAACTCACTGGTTACATTCGCATCAGGCACATAACCCACCCCCAACCTCCCCAAAAAAAGGCTGCAATAATACTGCAATAATTGAAAAAACAACTCATGGCATTCTGGGTATAAGACATGGAAATTTCTAAAATTGCGGAGATTGCACGCTGTGGATGTAAAGGTAAATATGGTGTATTGGCATGTATAGTGGTTTTCCAACAGCTGCCCTTGTAGAAAAAGCACTGGAAAATATGAAGTTCGAAGAAACCCATCCCTAAGAGATCCAACTAAGCCATAATAACAGGAATCCCTTGGGGGGACATTCAGTTCTGCCTTTAAGGGAAAATTAAACCCTAGAAAGGCTAGAAATGCCATATTTTATATACTGAACGTATTGAACCAGTCTAAAGCTTTAGCATCTCTGTAATGATTCAGACCTTGAAAGTTCTCACATGAGTTTCCCATCTTGGATTTTGTTAGACGTGTCTGTGACTCCTTTATTATCCTGGTGAAAAGTGAACCTGTGTCAGCTTCCCTTGATGAAAGAATACTGCAAAGTATGAAGTTTGAAGAAACCCAAAATAAATTCTCTTCTTTCCCTATGAGATCCAACTGAGCCATAATAACAAAAATCACTTGGTGGGACTTGCAGCTCTACCTTTAAAGGATAAGTAAACCCTAGAAAGAAATATGTCTAGAAATGCCACATTTTATATACTGGACTTATTGAACCAGTCTAGAGCTTTAGCATTTCCCATCTTGGATTTTGTTAGACGTGTCTGTGACTCCTTTATTATCCTGGTGAAAAGTGAACCTGTGTCAGCTTCTCTTGATGAAAGAATACTGCAAAGTATGAAGTTTGAAGAAACCCAAAATAAATTCTCTTCTTTCCCTATGAGATCCAACTGAGCCATAATAACAAAAAATCACTTGGTGGGACTTGCAGCTCTACCTTTAAAGGAGAAGTAAACCCTAGAAAGAAATATGGCTAGAAATGCCACATTTTATATACTGAACTTATTGAACCAGTCTAAAGCTTTAGCATCTCTGTAGTAGTAATGATTCAGACCCTGAAAGTTCTCACAGGAGTTTACCATCTTGGATTTTGTTAGACGTGTCTGCGACTCCTCTGGAATCCTGGTGAAAAGTGGACCTACATCAGCTGCCCTTGATGTAAAAATACTGCAAAGTATGAAGTTAGAAGAAACTCAAAATAAATGCTCTTCTTTCCCAATCTAACTGAGCCATAATAACAAAAATCACTTGGTGGGACTAGCAGCTCTATCTTTAAGAGAGACCTAAACCCTAGAAAGTAAATTGGATAGAAATGGCATATTCTATATACTGAGCCTATCAAACCAGTGTAATAACTCAACCTGGTGGTCCAGTGGTGCAGTGGGGATGCCCTCCGTGCCCTCCGTGCCATCAACGCCCACCATACCACTCCTCTTCTCTTCCCCCAGTTTGACGGTTCCTTAAGGTGCACCTCTCCTGGTTTTATAGGCGCATGCGTGCTGCCGTGATGACACCAGCATGCAATGGCACGAATTTCAAATAGTATTTAAAGGGGCTTTGGCAATCTGTGGGTTCTGGCAAATGCCAGAGGGGCTGCTGTAAGATGCCATAGAAAGTGACTATTAAGTGGGCTGGTGGGGGCTGTTTGGGCCTCTTTGTAGTAGGAATGGCAGGACTTATTGTGAATCTGAGTCCAGTCCTGGTTGTGTTGTGACTCCTGCCTGATACTGACAATCTTGACTTCTGTATCCTGACCCTTGCCTGATTACCGACTCCGATTCTGCTTAACCCTCTGATTGACTTCCTGGTTTGACCCTTGCCTGCCTGACTCCATTTGTCCTCTGCCTGCCCCAACCTGGCCTGATCTGACTGTGATTCTGTTTACACCTTGTACCGTGATCTTCAGCCTAAAGACTTTTGTATACAGTTGTGCCCCTCTGCCTGTCTAGAACCCCTCACCTTCCACCTCTCGTTTTAAGACCTGGCGGCATCCGATTAGCCTAGGGCTCCTCCCAAGGTGAAAGGCGGCTGTTATAGGCAGAAGCACGAGCTGAGACCAGGGTGCTTGGCATCGGTTCTAGATTTAGGGTCTAAAACTTCAGCATCTGATCCAGAAGTTCAAATTTGTCACAGGAGATTCCCATCTTGTCAGAATTATCTGCAAGTTCCTGGTGAAAGGTGGACCTGCATTAATAAAAGTATGATGTTCGAAGAATCCCAACATACAGTAAATCCTCCTCTTTCCCTATGAGATCCAACTGAATCTTAACAGCAAGAATTACTCTGTGTTACTAGCAGCTCTCGTGAGGCAATTTCGAGCGACTTAGGGAAACGCAGCGCCCGCGCAGGTGACTTTTCATTTTAGCGGGCAAGACACAGGTATGAAATTTAAGGATATTAGTCACCCCAAAGAAGCGGTGATTAGTCGCCAGGCCTGAATCTTCCCGTGTGGACTAGCCCTAAAGATCAAACATTTGCAGGTATGTATCATAATTTGTATCTGACAGTAGTGATGGGCGAATCTATCCCGTTTCGCCAAAAAATTTCCAGTGAAATTCGTGAATTGCCGAAATTTTCAAGATGCGTCATGTTTTTTTTTTACGCACGTAAATTTTCGGCAGGCGAATTTTCGCTGGCATTTCGCAAATTTATTCACCGGCGGCGAATAGTGGAAATTCTCCGTGAATTCGCGCCTGCCGAATAAATTTGTCCATCGCTATTTGCATAATCACAACATTCTAATAACAGGAAGACTTTAAGGCTAATGAAGCCACTTAGATTTGCTGCATACACAGAAAATAGATTTTAAACATAGCAGGATTATTACTTTTAATTGGCTTTTGACATGGTGCCCAAGAGAGGCGGAAACAGATGCATAGTCATTAAATGGGAAAGTGATCTCAACCTGGAAATGAGAGACTTAAGAGTTTAAAAGAAGGAAGTCTTTTTGAGGTTACTATGGGGATGGATTCAACAATATTAAAGAACTATAATGTAGAGACAGGATGGATTTAGTATCCACACAGGCCAAAGACGTCTGCTTGATTTCTATGATGAGGATGAATGAACTCAGACCAGGGAAATAATGAAAATGTTTTCTATACGAGCAGTTGACAGAGGGCCAAACAGAAGGTTATGGAGTGATTTAAGGGATATGGAGCTATGGGAAAACATCTGCGTTTGACAGAAAATGAGTTGACAGATGGATTCTAAGGAGTTATCATTTAAAGGGGCAACAGATATCTCTATTACATATGTATTTCATACACTATAGGCCTATAGGTTTCTGTTGAAAGTTTGTTTTCCTATTGCTGGTGTTTGTGTGTTCGTGCACGTGTGTGTGTGAGTTCATTATTCATCTCCAATTTAGGGCAAGACCATCTCTCATAGACTCCATTTTAATCAAATTAGGAATAGAATGCAATTACCCCGTACTTTATCATAACTAAGATAACTATTCAATTCATTTTATAGTAGACTAGAAATTAAGCCAGTTAAATTAACGGGCGCTAGAACATATGTAGTCAAACATTTATAAAAAACAGAATTGTTCTAGGCGAATTTTCGCCTGCGCAAATTCATTAATGTGCGAATTTATGCTCTGGTCGGTGAACGGTAAAGTATTTACGTTTTTCAGACTATTCCCACAATGGTAAAACACGCCACAGCGTAAGGGTGCGAAGTTGCGCGTCTATCTACTTCGCTAGCGTAAATTCACCAGAGGCGGTCCGCACATCTGCAGTAGCGCAATTCCACGCACACAGGGACTGGACGCAGAGACACTTGAACTTTACATTAAGCCCGTTAAATTAACGGGCGCTAGAACATATGTAGTCAAACATTTATAAAAACAGAATTGTTGTAGGCGAATTTTCGCCTGCGCTACGCAAATTCACTAACGTGCGAATTCAGACTATCACCCACAATGCTAAAACACACCACAGTGTAAGGGTACAAAGTTGCAGAAATATTCAATAAATCAGCCTGAAACACTACTTTTAAATCAGGGGTCCCCAACCTTTTTTGCTCGTGAGCTACATTTAAATTTAAAAAAGAGGTGGATACCAACACAAGCATGAAAAAGTCCATGTGGATGTCAAATAAGAGTGCTGACTAGCCCTAAATAGACTGGCAGCCTACAGGAGAGAATGTTTGGCAGGACATCTGTTTTTATACAACCAAAACTTGCCTCTAAGCCATTGATTAAAAAATAAGCACCTGCTTTGAGGCCACTGGGAGCAACATCCAAGGGGTTGGAGAGCAACATGTTACTCACGAGCTACTGGCTGGGGATCACTGTTTTAAAGCATATTACTTCTATATTTAAAAGTGTATAATGCACTGGTACATTCTTTTTTTACACAATATGTCTCCTTTAAGCTATGGCACCCAGGCAGTTGGTGAATTTTATTGTGTCTGCCTTCATAACAGTTGTATATCACATTTAACTGAACGACTATGGCGTTATTTTTCCTACCTACTATAACTTTAGGAGAGGTTTTAAAGGGCAAGGAAAGGCAAAGAAATAAAATCCCATTTTTACTTTCTTTAATGAAAAAGAAATCTATCTCCAATATACTTTAATTTTAAAATGTGTACCGTTTTTATAAGAAACCTGACTGTATGCAGTGAAATCCTCCCTTCATTTAGTGCTTCTGGCAGGGAAACAATCACTTATGAACAGCAGGGGGAGCCCCTGCCTTACTTACCAGCCATGCAGAACTCAAGCAGACCATACTGAGCATGTGCAGTGCCAGTGTCAGACAAAGATGTATAACAAAGTTACAAGATGACAGCCCCCTGTGGCCAACTTTGAAAGCATAAATCATTTGTTTGATTAGGCTTGTGGTGCAGTAAGTTCATGTTTATGTTTACTATACAAAATACAGCAATTCTAGTCTTATTCTATTTTACACTTTCCTTGCCCTTTAAAGAGGGAATAATTCTGCTTTCAGAATTAATGTAAGGGTGTAACAGGCAAGCATTGCAGTTAAGTATCAGCATCTGCATTACCAGAATGCCATTCATATTCTGTGTTATTTCCTTAGCTTTAAAGCTTTATATTGAAATACAATTTTAATAGAGTGCAGGGTTATAAAAATATATACACAAGTTAGTATAAAATAGTTTCGGTAAAAGAAAAGATTTAATGAACACCTGCATTTTGCCTTTTAAATCTCATATGCTAATACATGCTATTTTATTCCGTTTCAGTTTGTGCTTGTTCATGAAATTCAGGCATGTGCTTATTATTTTTACATAAACCATATTTTTTTCAGGGTAAAAGAACCAGTCATTTCAAGTAGGAAAAGCATTCCATACTTCAACCATAGTTGAATTCTGGCTAGTGGTGGATGCAGGGACAAAAGGGGCGGGCTGTGACATCAAAGGGGCGGGCTGTGACATCAAAGGGGCGGGTTGTGACGTCAAAGGGGGGGAGCCACGGCCCGGGATGAGCAGAAGGCAGTGAAAAAGGTAAATTTTGCTTGGATTGGGGGTGGACAAAGGGCCTTTTTAAGGAGTATTACAGTTTTACTGGAAGCTACATTGCCTTTAAATTTGTCATATTGGACCCGGCCTTGGCAGGTGTTACCTTTTTTGGAAAAAAATACCGGGCTGTATATTTCGATTTTTTCCCTATTAATAACATTGGGGTCAGGTATCATTTTTACCAGTCATACTGGTAAAATACTGGCCAGGTGGCAACACTAGTGGCAACTCTAATCCTCTCTAATGTAAAGCTTTAACCATAGCTTGCTGGTGATGTATCCCTTTAACCTCAGCAAGTATGTAATAAAAGTCTAAGATAGAATGCACTCCATTTACAGACAAATACAAGAGGTCATCTGCACTCAGATATAATACATCAATATATTAAGGACATAAGGGCATTTAGTGCCTTAAAAGGCCAGTCACATAAAAAAAAAATTTTTTTTAAATTTGTAATTTTTACAAACATTCAGTTGGGTTGGATGCAGAGGACCTCTTGTATTTGTATCTGACTTTTGTGGTCACAACTTCATTGCGCCCCCGCTTAATGTTTGCAAACATTTGTGGTGAGCACAATTTGTTTGTTATAGTTCATATAGGAGCAGTGCCCTGTACCCATTTAGCCCATATCCAGGTATTGGATTAAATGCATTCTATATCATATAGATCCTTATTTAGCAGGGGCAGCCCTGAGTCACATACCTTATCAGAAGGTGGGTGCACTTTGGGAAAATAGGAGGCACAACTGGGCATACCTCATGTGGCCTGGGTGCCCCAATCTCCTTATACGGAATGCTGAGAGTTTAGAGCTTTAAGTCAAGAAATGTTAAAATCTGTGTTAATGTGTGAAGATCTGTAGTGATAAAAAATCTGTGTGTAGTGAATTAATGACTGTTACAAGGACATCCCTCCATAAGATTAATAAATCATCAATAAACCTGGTTTTGCACAAACCTAATTAATGGGTTAATTCAGCATGACAACCGGGTGCATTAATATTGTCCAAAGATGGGCAAAATTTGATTCAAATGAGATCATGGAGAACTTCATGAATAACTAGTCTCAGATGTATAGATATCATGAATATAGACACACTGTAATTTGTACATAGCAGACCCCACTGATGTTTATTTCTTCTATATCACTGATAGACAACCCTTTCACAAGCTGAGTAAGAAAATTCCCCAAGAATTCACCAAGGGAAAAGCTGTAAACGCAGTGTGCTGGTTCTAGAGAAAGCACATATGGTACCAATGTCCTCCAATTACAGCTACACAACTATCCTTGGGAACATAAACTCCCAGGCCAGTTACATTGGCATTACACTGGTCTGACTTCAGAATTTGTTTTAAATGTACTTCTCTTAGCAACAAGGATCCAAAAAGCAAAGGACTGAGTTAAAAAAAGAGTATAGCGCTGCACCATTTTATAAAACTGAATTGAAGTATAATAATTAAGGACACCATTGCAGGGTACAAGGGTTGCAGTAACGTTATTGGCAAAGTGTAGGGGCGTAGGCACTATGGACCAACACATGTGCCGCCAGGAGGCTTTAAACATGATGAACAAAATATTTCACCAGGTTTCGCAGTAAAAAAGATGCCCATAGACTCCAATAGGTGAAAAAGAATGTTGTGCGTCAAAAAAGATTAGCCCTTCACTTTCCTCTTTGAAAAATCAGCTTTATTAGTACACAATTGTGAGTACAAACAACAGCGGAGGGTGGTCAAACCAACGCGTTTCGTGCCTTCAGACTTGGCACTTCATCAGGGTTCCCGACTTTATATTTCTAAGTGCTATTTAATAACTTAGGCATTTTTGCTTTAAACACTAAGCAGGCTACCTACTAAACTCCGGTCAGGCTTTTTTTGGGGCAAAACCCATATTTTTGAGATCTATTAAAGCCCTATGCAGGGCTGCCAAGCTTGTGTATAAGTCAATGGCAGAGGACCCCCCATCCAATGTTGAAGTTTCTTTGGTCTGCTCTGGAATTAACCCAAAAATGTAATTCTTTTCGGGCAAAAATTCACAATTCATGAGCGATTCAGTAAAAACTCTGAAAAAAACCTCAAGATTTGGGTTTTTACTGGATTTTATCGAGTTTTTACCGGAACGGATTAAATAAAACGAAATTACTGTCCAGATGGCAACCATAGCCCCATGTCAGATTTCAAAATTGAATATAAAAAAATCTGTTTGCTCTTTTGAAAAATGGATTTCAGTGCAGAATTCTGAAATGTACTTTCTTTTATAATTTATTATAGGGAAGGTCTACTGTTTTTTTTTTTTAAATCATTAAAACCCAGTCCTTAGCATATGGTCTTCAACAACATTTAGTTTGTCAGCTCTAATAAGGCAGGTCCTCTTTATCTCCTCTTTCAGTTAGTATTTGTATAAATTGTGTATGTTTGATGATAATTCAATTGGACAGAGCTGCAGAATTTGTTGGTACATTATAAATACTTGCTAATAATATTAACAATATATTAGTTTTTTATACATAGTGAAAGGTCACCCTTGGTTTTGCCACCCAGTCACTGTATTACCTACAAGATCTGTAGTGATAAAAAAATCTGTGTGTAGTGAATTAATGACTGTTACAAGGACATCCCTCCATAAGATGAATAAATCATCAATAAACCTGGTTTTGCACAAAACTTAAAGGGGTGGTTCACCTTCAAGTTAACTTTTAGTATATTGTAGAAGGGCCAATTCTAAGAAACTTTTCAATTGGTCGTCATTATTTATTTTTCATAGTTTTTTAATGATTTGCAATTTTCTTCTGTTTCTTTGCAACTTTCAAATGGGGGTCACTGACACCATATAAAAACAAATGCTCTGTAAGGCTACAAATATATTGTTATTGTCACTTTTTATTACTTATCAGTCTATTCAGTCCCTCTCCTATTCATATTCCAGTCTCTTATTCAAATCAATGCGGGGTTGCTAGAGTAATTTGTACCCTAGAAACCAAATTGCTGACACTGCAAACTAGAGAGCTGCTGGATAAAAAGCTAAATAACTATAAAACCACAAACAATAAAAAATGAAAACCAATTGCAAATTGTCTCAGAATATCACTCTCTACATTATACTAAAAGTTAACTCAAAGGTGAACAACCCCTTTAATTTATGCATGACAACCGGGTGCATAAATATTGTCCAAAGATTTGATTCAAATGAGATCATGGAGAACTTCATGAATAACTAGTCTCAGATGTATAGATATCCTGAATATAGACACACTGTAATTTGTACATAGCAGACCCCACTGATATTTATTTCTTCTATATCACTGATAGATTGGGAAAATTCCCCAAGAATTCACCAATTCAATTGGACAGAGCTGCAGAATATGTTGGTACATTATAAATATTTGCTAATAATATTAACATTATATTAGTTTTTTCGGCATAGTGAAAGGTCACCAGTCACTGTATTACCCATAAGGTGGGTGTAAGGAAGATTATCTTGGTTCCAGAAACCCTATGATACAGGTCCTACATGTGTATTTAGTAGGGATGCACCGAATCCACTATTTTGGATTCGGCCGAAACCCCGAATCCTTCCCGAAAGATTTGGCCGAATACCGATCCGAATCCAAACCCTAATTTGCATAAGCAAATTATGGGTTGGAAGGGGAAAACATTTTTTACTTCCTTGTTTTGTGCCAAAAAGTCACGTGATTTAACTCCCTGGCCCTAATTTGCATATGCAAATTAGGATTTGGATTCGGTTCGGCCAGGCAGAAGGATTCGTCCGAATCCGAATCCTGCTGATAAAGGCCGAATCCTGGCCGAATCCCGAACCGAATCCTGGATTTGGTGCATCCCTAGTATTTAGTCTTCTATAGACCCTTATCTGTATGTTGAACCTTGGCTTTCCTGCTGAATACTCTCTCTATTGCACTAGCAATTGAGTAAATCTAACAAGAAGTCCTGGTGAAAGAAAAGACATCATGGATTGAAGCCAACAACATTGCTCTCTGGGACCTTGCGGTCAGGGTTTGGGTTTCTGCTATAAAAAGCAGAGGCTTCACATTAGCATACATATCCACAGGGGGTATAGCAAATGGCAGAACAGCTTTATGTCATCATGGACCCTTAGTAAAAAATAGATCTGTCTCGATAAGGGCGATGATAAACGCAATTGCTTTGCCATATGCTCGCTCTTCTGGTGCCAGGGCAATACGCCAACATATTCCGTCTGTAGAATTTTCTGCTTTAGAAATATGAAGGATCGTTAAACGCACACATGCTACCCATTTATAAAGCTATTTCAGTGAGCACATTACAACAATCAATTTTATCTCAGCAGTTCCACATTTGGAAGCCGAGTTGTCTCCCCATTATTTGGGTGTGTAGAATATTAATTAATATACACAGAGTATTAATTACACTGTGGTCTGTTCACCAAAAAAAAAACTGAATGCACTGAATCAAGTATTTTCAGATTCTGTCGAATCCAGAATCTTTCATGAAGGATTTGGCTGAATCCTGAACTGTGAACACGAACCTTAATTTACATATGATAATTAAAGCATGGAAGGGGTTAAGAGAAACTTGAATATATCACGTGGGGTAAAAAATGCAACAACAAAAAAAATCACATGATTTTAAAGATTACGATTCAGATTAAGATTCAGCCAAGCTCTTGAATTCGGCCAACTTGGATTCAGCCAAATATGAATTCTGGTGCAAATGGGGGAATCTTGGTCAAGTCCAGAACCAAATCCTGGATTCAGTTTATAACAAATGAAATCTGCATTAATTTTATCACTCATTAACACAATATCACAAATTCTCTCTCTCTCTCTCTCTCTCTCTCTCTCTCTCTTAAAAGAATTCTTAATGAATCAGATGCAATTTTGAGAATAGGACTGGCCAGATATGGGATGACTTTGACGTAGTTGGCCAGCTTAAATATATTGCAATATATGGACAAACAATCCCTGTTTTGTTAAGGCTGGGGACAGACAGGGAGATTCGGGGAGATTCTGTCGCCTGGCGTTTAATAGCAGGCGACTATCTCCCCGAACTTCCTTCTCCCTGTCCGTCGCTAGTTTAAATGACAAAGCGCCAGGGCTGTGCCCACGCAGCGCATCGATTTCCGGAATCGCCCGAAGTTACTTCGTGAGGAAACTTCGGGCGATTCCGGAAATCGCCGCGCCGCGTGTGCATAGAGCCGGCGCTTTGTCATTTAAACTAGCGGCAGACAGGGAGAAGGAAGTTCGGGGAGATTGTTGCCTGCGACAGAATCTCCCCGAATCTCCCTGTCTGTCCCCAGCCTTAAAGGGTAAGGCATTTTTTAGTAGCTGTATGCACAGAATGTCTCAATGTATTAAATATATTGATAATGGGTTGAGTGCAGAGGACCTTTTGTATTTGTCTATATGTATTTTGTGGTCACAGCCTCATTGCACCTCCACCTAATGGTTTTAAAAATTAGTGGTGAGCACAACTTTCCCTTGTTTGTTATAGTTCATATATGAGCATTGATCAGCTCCTTGTTGTAGCCCCCACCCCTCCCAGCTATAGTCAGGTGATCCCACTGGTGTCTAATAAAAGTTTGGGAGTTTTACTTTGAAAGCAGCAAGTAAGTTGCAGGTAAAACTTATTCCCTTTGTAAAATGTATAATGAAGCAATAGAATTCGTAATGAATCAGATGCAATTTGAGAGTAGGACTGGCCAGATATGGGATGACTTTGACGTGGTTGGACAGCTTAAATATATTGCAATATATGGACAAACAACCCCTGTTATTTAAAGGGTAAGGCATTTTTTAGTAGCTGTATGCACAAAATGTCTCAATGTCTTAAATTGATAATGGGTTGAGTGCAGAGGACCTCTTGTATTTTTCTATAAACAGACTTAGGGAAGTATAGAAGTACATCCAACTGATCCAACTGAAGTTCCACTTGGAGGGACTTCTACTCAGGATTGGACACTTTCAAATAAGTACTATTGTAGTGGTTAACGTTACGACCCCAACTAAGCAAGTGGCCATCCACCAATACATCGAGGGCCTCGAATGCAAAAGTCGAATGTGACACTTGCTCTGCTGACAGTTGCTGGGAGTTGCCCCTCACACAGCTGGGTTGAGAACAGATAAAATTAAAAATACAGAGTTCCTTAACCAACTGAATCACAGAGTACAGTACTGCATTTGCAAACAGTGTTGAGTTGAACTAGGACATATTACTAAATCCAGGACAAACATCAGTCTCAAATCTAAACACTAGAGGTCTCCCTGTGACAACTAAACTGAGCTCTTTAATTTCCAAATTTAGTAAAATGATACAAATTGAGTTCTTTTGTAATTTTCTGGCCCTTATCTTAATGGGGCTGGGACTTTCCTGTCTCTTTAACAGGGGTACACCTGCTATGAGGAAAGCTGAGAACGTTTAGGCATTTCCTTACAAGTTACCAAGGGCAGCAAAAAGCGATTTGAACGCGTTTCTGCTGGATCCGACGCAATGCGCAAAAACGCAGCTTGCAGCGTCTGCATCTGACAGTTGTGTCGTGTTGGATGAACGCTGATACACCACCTGACATTGCTATTACTTACCTTGTTTTCCATCTCATCAGACTTGATGTCCGGGTGAAAATCCAGACAGGTGGCAACCCTACTCCAGACATTATCAGATGTTATAGAAATGTACCCTGGGCACAAGTCACCTGTGAGCAAATACCACACAACATTGCAATGGTGCTTTTTAGAAGGTCTGACAAAAAATACAGGGGCCTGTTTTGTAGCATCAGGATAACTGATTTTCCTCCCAGAATTCCTGCTGTTTTTATTTATATTATTATTCTTGTCACATATATGTATAAGCACCAACATATTCCACAGAGCTGTACAACAGATGAGCGTATGAATTAAACATAGACTACGTCTAAAAACACATGAACTGATACAAGAGGTAAATCATACAAATCAGACTGGCTTAGGGTTGTCACCTGCCTGGTTTTTTGAAGGACTACCCGGGTTAAAACTGTCTGCTCGGTTTTCCAAATTAGGAGCAGCTTGTTTATATAAACTATAGTAGTACTTATCTGTTATCTACTGTGTATCCT
>CM044444.1:91133042-91145876 GCA_024363595.1 Xenopus borealis
AAAAAAATTGGGAAAAAAAAAAAAAAAAAGAGACATCTGGGCTTTTCCATAGTTTTCTCGTTTTGGAAACTGTTTCACACACACAAACATATATTTATATATATTTATAGAGATATTTATATATATATATTCCTTTTGGCTCAAAACATAACACAGAGGAGGTTCTGTAAGGGTGAGGTCTTTGTGGTTTTTGTGGCCCTTCCCCCCGGCCCATGCATTTATTTAAGGGTCCAATCCCCTGTTGCTTGTTTTAGTCTCCTGCCAATTGACAGTTCAGAGGCTCAAGGAAAATGCAAGATGCCTCCACCTTTGCACATGATTATTTCTGCCAGTCCAACATGGCTAAGATGAGGGGAAGGGAGCTCGGCATTTCATCTCAGTCTTTCACCAGCCGATAGATGTGATGCTGGGCTCCATGCTCACTGGTTGATACTTCAAAGACATAAGCTATGCACAGAAGCAATTCCTGGGTGTCCCGGTTTGTAACCACCTAGAAAAAAAAAAAAGGTAAATAGCCTCTTGAAAAACGTATCTTAATCTGGATCTTCTATGCAGCAAGAATGATATTACGGTACATATTACTTATTATATCAAATACAATTAAGATGTAATTCATAAAGGGACATATTTATGATGGTACGCCTACTGTGTTTTGTTTCATTTATGCCTCAATTAACTTCCCTTGAAGATGACTATGAAGATTATCATTCATCCAGGTCATAGTAATATAAGTAATTAAATACAAAAAAAACAACTGGACTTGTTGAAAATTTTTAAGGAAATTATACAGTGGTATACGCAGTCCAGTGTAGCAAGGAGCAGACTGATCTATACATTGGGGAGACAAAACAACTGCTCACCAAGCGAATGGTTTAGAATAGGAGGGGAAACTCTACAGGGCAAGACATGGCTGTCTTTCTCCTTTGAAGATAGCAATGTCCAAATATTGGATAAAGAAGACCGCTGGTTTGAAAAAGGCGTGAAAGAGGCAATTCATGCCATGGTGGAGAAACCATCCCTGAACAGAGGCGGGGGGGGGTGGGGGTGGGCATCGACACCACCTGTCTGCTACATCTGTACCCCGGCGGTTTCAGAACAATTCACACATCCGGTCATGCAACTCTCACAAGTAACACATTTCTAGGAGTTGCATGACACATTGGTAATCCTATCAAAGTAACTACACAGGATTAGTGATGGGCGAATCTCCCAAGAAAAATTCGTGAAACGAGTCGTGGGTCGCATCGTTTTCGGCGTGTTGCGTCGTTTTCGGTGTGTCGCGTCAAAAACTACGCGCGACTCGTTTTTCCAGCGAATTTTCGCTAAGCGAAATTTATTCGCCAGGAAACTTCGTGAGGAAACTACGGGTGATTCCGGAAATCGCAGCGCAGCGTGTGCACAGGCGCTGGCGCTTTATCACTTATACTTGCGGCAGACAGGGAGAAGGAAATTCGGGGAGATTGTCGCCTGCTAAAAACGCCAGGCGACAGAATCTCCCCGAATCTCCCTGTCTGTCCCTACCCTAAGGAAACAGTGGTCTGAATTAACAGCTCAGATGCATCATCTGTTGTTTGGCTGCTTTGTTTACTGCACAACACATTTCATGTATTCCAGCACTTACCTGTAGAATAGTGAAGTTTTCCAATACGCTGTTCATCATGTATTTTTCCGGCAGCTGCTTCAGCTTATGGATGAAGTTGATGAGATATTCACACATAGGTGAGCGGTGGATTCGGTAAAGGAACCGTCCATTTTCAAACCGAGCATATTCAGTCTGTTGGCCCATACAAATAAAATAAGATTTATAACCATTTACAAGGTTGAGATTAAGATTTACGAGGAGCATTGTCCTCAGCTTTGTCAAGATGGACTTTGATAGATGAATGTATTTTACTTTTATAATCTCCATTTTCATAAAAGGAAACAGTTGGGGTCACCTGAATCAACCAAAAAAAAAAAACCAGTTGATTCTGATGAACATATCTACAGAACAATTTCTCACCTCCACTTTCTCCACCACTTGTTTTCCGAATGAGCAGACTTTGGAAGAACAAGTGATGGTCATGTTCTCTGGACTTTCATACTGACTGCTGACGCCATAAAATACACCTGGCTCATCCTGGATGTTGTTGTTCAGATCAGCCTGGAAACCACACAATTAAAAAGTGTAGAGGAGACACAATTAAAAAGTGTAGAGGATTCAAATTCTTACAATTCTTCTAAAATGCAGAATTTATTTTGTACAGTGTTAAACATACAGCTGTGTCCGAATATACTGAGTGACCTTGTTGCTCTAAACTGTTTATGGGAGGTATTTCCCACATGTGGCCATGGATTCCCTCATAACACAAGACTTTGAAGAACCTATTTATTGAAATAAAATGAATGGCTTGGTGGCACTAGTGAGTAAGTAGGTGCTTTATCACGATCTTGTAACCCCACCTATGTTAACTAGCAGGTCACTCCTGAAAGGAAAAGTAAATGTTTTTCTTTTTCTTTCTGTAAATTTGCTCTAAACAGCCCCCCAGATTAATGTACCTTAGTCCCTGCTGCAAGTCTGCTCTGGTTTCTGTGTTATCAGCAGCTTGTTTCCCCTTCTTCCTGGTGCAGAGTGAAGCCCAGCCCCTTAGTTTACTGAGCAGTCCATTTGCTGCTGTTCCACAATAGAGAGGAAGAGGGAGCCAGTGTGTGCATTAGTAAGCTAGTTTCCCCAAGGAAAAGGTGCTAAACACACTGCTCTCTGCTATGTCATAGTATGCAAATGATCTCCAGGACTAGTCACAGAGATAAGGTCAGCTCAGAAAGCTAAGGGGCTGGGCTTCACTCTGCACCAGGAAGAAGGTGAAACAAGCTGCTGATAACACAGAAACCAGAGCAGACTTGCAGCAGGGACTAAGGTACATTAATCTGGGGGGCTGTTTAGAGCAAATTTACAGATAGAAAAAAAAAAGGTTTACTTGTTCTTTAAGCACAATAAATTAAGATTAACCTGCAATTTCACATGGGTGGCAGGTCAAGGACGGCCCTCCTAAGCAGAGTAAGCAGACCCTGGGACATTTTTCACAGTGAAATCATTATATGAACCAATAAGCAAATCATTTGAATAGGGTATTGAAGTAATGAAATCAAATCTGACTGCTGTGGGTGTGCATTGCACATTTTGTGTTCCTAAGGACAAGTGTCATCAAACTAGGAGTGCTGGGCTTTTGACATTCATAAGCAACTATTTTCCAAAAAGAGTGAGGTCTTTGTTTTCAAGTAAGAGCTTTTCTTGAGTGCCATAAGCAGCACAAGGTCCATTTTCTAAAACAGGTCTTTATGTTATAACCAAGGGGCAAAATCTCTTACCCAGAACTTGACCAAAAAGAAAGCATTTGGAGGTCCTTTCTCATAGAGCTCTTTCAGACCTCCTTTCTTCTCAGGGAACTTGTCATAGATCTGACGGACATCAACAGATTCCAGCAAAGAATCACTGTAGGATGGGTTTGACTGGCTAATATGGACATAGAGGTGTTTGTTGTACTGTTGGCAAAAAGACAAGCAAAGGTTTCTTCCAGCTACTATGACTACAGAAAATAAATTACATTTCTTTCAATATGTTGAAATGCCCTTACAGGCATTTAGATATATGTTTGTAAAGTTTAAAGAATTGACAGTTCTTCACAAGTAGCAGTGGGTGGCTCCATTCAATGCCCAGCATAGTGGATAGTCATGCTGTACAAAGCTGATGGTGGGCTACTCAAAGGTTCTGTGGTGTTTATACAAATGGCCTGCGGGTGTCACTGTGCACAGGACTTTCTGTACAGCTTGAAAGTGAAAGTAAGAAGTTACTGTTGTTGTGTAAGGCCTGTATGAGCCTGTTAATAAATCACTGTTATACTCTCCTCATCCTCGGCTACCAAACATAACAGGTTTGTAACATTTCTTACTTACTGCATCTATGAAATCATTAAGGACGTGACTATTGGCTGTAAGATTGAGAGTAAAGTGGTCAACAGCATTTACTATGATTTTAAATACAGTAAAATAGATACAGCGTTGCTATCTACCCATAAATGTACAACTGAATGGCCAGCCCCCTAAACCAAGGATATCAATAGATGTTGCATGATGTACATCAGCAGCAGCTTTCGTGCAACAAAAACAAAAAAAAAAGAAATTACTTGTTTAAAGGGCAAGGAAAGGCAAAGAAATAAAATCCCATTTTTACATTCTTTAATGAAAAAGAAATCTATCTCCAATATACTTTAATAAAAAAAATGTGTACAGTTTTTATAAGAAACCTGACTGTATGCAGTGAAATTCTTCCTTCATTTACTGCTGTGGATAGGAATTGTCATTGGTCCCTAACTTCTGGCAGGGAAACAATCATACTCATGAACAGCAGGGGGAGCCCCTGCCTTACTTAACAGTCATGCAGAACTTAAGCAGCTTTGTTTTTTGATCATTTATGACGATCCCTTAGAAGCCCAGATCACACTGAGCATGTGCATGTAGTCTAGTCTTGCAAAGATGTATAACAAAGTTACAAGATGACAGCCCCCTATGGCCAACTTTGAAAGCATAAATCATTTGTTTGATTAGGCTTGTGGTGCAGTCAGTTCATGTTTATGTTTAGTATACAAAATACAGCATTTCTAGCCTTATTCTATTTTACACTTTCCTTGCCCTTTAAATAATAATAGATGTGGCCAGTTCTGACCTAGACATTGTGCATTCAAAAAGGATACAGAGACGGTCAGTAACAATTGCCGACAGTTTTTATAATAACTTGTTTCCATTTATATGGCACTACAGCCCTTAAACTATATTTAACAGCAGAGTTAACTTTAAAAAATGCATTTATTTGTTTGCCGGTGCCAAACACCACTTACTGCATCTGGTTCTCCTTGCTGGTCCATGAAGGCTAAAAATTCCACCAAACGCAGTTTCGGAGTGCCAATGGAGCGACCCTGCCATGCAGGCCCAGAAGGTACAGGGGAAAGACTGGCAGGCGTTGCATTATAACCTAATAACCAATAAAAGGAATGGGGCACATTATGTACAAACTAGAAGAGGCTGTCACACCAAGGCAAATAAAAGCATTGCTTTTGAACATTGGTGCTAAATTGCACAATAGCAATGCATCAGATCTTCGTTTTCATCTTCCAACTTGTAGAGTACAAGATGGATCAGTCAGATACCACAGAGTATCATCTAGTGCAGTGATCCCCAAGCAGAGACACACACGTTGCTCACCAACCCCTTGGATACTGCCAAACCACATAGAGGCTTCTAAATAGTCATTTACAGCCACAGCTTGTGTTGCTCTCCACATCTTTTTACAATTGAATGTGGCTCATGGCTAAAAAGGTTGGGGACTCCTGATCTAGTGGAAGGCCAACTTAACCTAAGAAACTAAGCAGCCTTTCAGAAAGTTGCCAATGGTTGAGATCTTGTATTGCTACTGCAAAAATAACCATTGGAAAACCAACATCTACAACTGTTATTCGTTATACTAATGTCTTAGCTGGAGTACAGAAGCCAACATCTAACATGTGTCAAAAACATGTGTTTCTTTTATAATACCTGGAAATGTATATATTTTGTCTACATCTGTAAAAATGTATTTTGTCTACATCGGTATAAAGGTATATAGAGTAATGCTTGGGCAGGGCTGAGAGTGCCAGGCCAAATGGCAAGGGTGCTCAAAACAAGCCTCATACTATATTATCCTGTGGGTGATGCCCCATCCATCAGTGGACTTACAAAAAGCCTACCTAGGCAGGCAGAAGACGGTTGTGCCTAGTTTCCCCATTGTTTCACCCTTTGCACGTGCCTCTTCTGCCACCCCTAGTTCAAATAAGCACCCAGTTTTGCTGTTCATGTCCAAATTGCATCAAATCCAAAACAGGGACAGCACCTATCTGCTTCCTGGCTGGTCAATGATTTCACCCACAGGTCCACAGATGCCCAATTTTCTAGTTTTGAGCATCATTCATTTATATAGCTGAGAACTGGCAGTTCCACACTGAACAGAATTAATAAAAAGATAATGCAGGACTATCAGTATGTTTTGTTCCTTGGAAGCAGGCTATCACAACAGCATCATAACTGGACTGCTTCAGGCTTGCTATTACTCTAGCTCCCCAAACTTTTGAACCTGTGAGCAACATTCAGAAGAAAAAGGAGTTGGGGAGCAACACAAGTAGGGTTGCCACCTGGCCGGTAAAAATTATAGTTGAGCTCAATGTTATTAATAGGGGAAAAAAAAAATGTATAGGAAGGCCGGTATTGAAAAAAAAAAAAAAAAAGGTGGCAACCCTAAACACAAGCATGAGAAATGTTCTTGGGTTGCCAAATAAGTGCTGTGATTGGTCATTTGGTAGCCCCTTGTACATTGTCAACCTACATTGAGACTCTATTTGGCAGTACACCTGGTTTTTATACAACCAAAACTTGCCTCCAAGCCTGAAACTTAAAAATAAGGACCTGCTTTGAGGCCACTGAGAGCAACATCCAAGGGGGTTGGTGAGCAACATGTTACTCACGAGCTACTGGTTGGGGATCACTGGTTTAGCTACAGGCTGACAGGCTCTGGGCAGCCTAGAGTTCAAGTTCTCTAAATCACAATCGAGAGAAACGTGACATGACAGGTACAGGAAAAAAAATGTAATAAAAAAAGTAATAAAAGGAAAATGTGTAACATAAGGCAAAGGTTGAGAAAATAAAAGAACATGTTGTTTTATACCTGGTACAGCAGGAGGGGGGGCAGCAGACTGCAGGGGGTATGGAGGCTGGGAAAACGGCTTAATGCTAAGAGAAATAATACAGAAATAAAATAAAAATAAGCTCATGAACGCATGAATGGTAGAAAACGTCACCTTTCAATCCTTTTTCCCCATGAAGCAGTTAATGTGAATTAGAAAGGAAGAAGAGAGAATAAAGACAATATATTTATTAAGGGCAGTACTTGCAAAGGGACATTGCACCAATTAATTACCTAAACAATGCAATCCTGTAGAACCTTCCTTGCTCTCTATATACAGCCTGTGCCCTGAAGCTTGAAGAGATACTGTCCTTCCAAAATAACTCCTCTCTTTCATTATTATGCCTTTTTCATTCTTCTCAAAGCTGAATATATAAATTATGTTTTTGGCTTGCTAAGATTGCTTCCCTCGCTCTGCTACTTAACTGCGTTTAATTAAATAACACAGAGTTAAATTAACTGACACTATTTTCAATTTCCCCTCCCCTCCCATTACTCCATTAAATGTCTGTACTTGCAATTTCATGCTATTCACATGGGCTGCAAGGGAGTGGGGGGGGGGGGGGGGGGGGGGGTTGACTCCAAAATTTAGTTCTGTGTGACATGAACAAAAGGTTTCAGATAAGACCTCCGCCCAATATTGTCAGAATGCTATAAACAAGTAAGGGACCCATTATCCAGAATCTTTGGGACCAGGGGTTTTCTGGATAAGGAATATTTCCCTAATTTTGATCCATACCTTAGGTCTACTTAAAAAAAAAACAACATTTAAATAGTGATGGGCGAATCGGCGGTGTTTCACTTTGCCGATTTTTTTGTGAATTTCTAGAGAAATTCACGAAACGGCAAAAAATTCATGAAACACCGCCATGTCACACGCATCCGTTTTATCAACGCCAGCAATGGGTGCCAGCATCCAAGAAACGAGACGCCAAAACGAGACGCCGGCGAACTTTCGCCGCGAATACATTCGCCCATCACTACATTTAAACTGTAAAATAAATAACAACAGGTTTTTTTTTTACTCCAATAAGGATTAATTATATCTTAGTTAGATCTATAACATTTCATGTTAAATTTGTATTATTTCTTTAAATGGGGTCTATGGCCTTCCCATAATTTGGATCTTTCTGGATAATGGGTTTCTGGATAACAAATCCCATACCTGTATAAAAACAAATAGAACCTCTGCCACTTTCCTAAACAAGCACATTGGTAGACTATAGAATCTATCATGTCTAGTGATGGAAGAATTTATTTATTTCCGTGGAAGAATTTTCTGCAACAAAAAAATAGTTGCAAGTCAAAATTATTTGGACGCCCTTTGACTTTAATGCATTTGGACAAAAGTCACATGTGTACAAAAATTATTTTTACGCCCATTTATTTTATATTCATCCATAGTAAATTTTTCGGGGTTTCGCAAAGAGTTTTGTGAATTTCTCAGCAAAGCGAAACGGGACAGATTCGCCATCAGTAATCATGTTTCCTCCCTATTGTAGCAGCATGAAGAGGTTACTGGAAAGAGATATGTTTTTAGCGAAAGAGAGAGATGTAGTAGTTTAATTCAGGCAAAAGAGTAAGAAAAGAAATATTCGATGGCTACTTACTCTTGTGTTGGTCGGGGTTGGCCACCGCCTGGCCAAAACTGGAAAAAGTCTGGTGTCTAAATAAAAGAAAAGAAATGTGACATTGAGACAATTGTGACAAAGCTGACTCTTGACGCATGTTTCTAAATTAAATAAATTCTGTATTACGGGTTTCACATATTCATAGTCCATTGTATTATTTTTATAGTGCATGGGCTACTGGGGGGCTCTGTTTCACTGTTACAGGTATGGGATCTATTATCCAGAATGCTCAGGACCTGGGGTTTTCCGGAAGGCAGATGTTTCCGTAATTTGGATCTTCCTTTTTTAAGGGGCAAATTTACAAAATTCGTGCGAAGAGATCGAAGTTTGATCGAATACCGATCGTAGGATTTTTTTGGAGGATCGAATATGCAAATTTGCCAACTTCGATCATCGAATATTCGAATTATCGAATAGATCGAATTATCAAATATTCGATCATTCGACCATTCGATGATTGAAGGATTTAAAATTTCTTCGAATGCCTACTTCGTCAGATTGAACCTACCAAATACCAATAGAAGCCTATGGGAACCCCCCATAGGCTTCTTTTGCAAAGACCTGCTCGAATACCATTCGTACGATCGAACGCCTCAATCGTTCGTATCGTACGAATTTTTCGGAGGCTCAAAGGGAAAAGTACGATCTTTTCGTGAAATCGAATGATCGGTATTTGATCGTACGATTTCATCAAGAAATCGGATATCGAGGAAATTAAAGCCTAAAACTATTCAATAAGCATTCGGTAGTCGAATGCTTATCGAATTTCGAGGGGATTCCAGGGATTTTATGGGAATTTTAGTAAATTTGCCCCTAAGTCTACTAGAAAATTATGTAAACATTAAATAAACCCAGTAGGGTTGTTTGCGTCCAAAAAGGGTTCGGATCAAGTACAAGCTACTGTAAAATCTTTTTTAAAAGTTGGAGTCTATGCGTAATGGGTTTCCGGATAACGGATCCCATACCTGTACCACTTTACCCTGTAGAACCAACATTATAATATATAATTCACAATACCAGGTAGTAATAAATTCAAATCTGGATTCCATAAATGCATAAAAACCAGTGCATCACTGATAATCAGCCCTGCAGCATCAGCTTCCATGACAAATTATAACTGCTATTTCACTTCTTCATTTATGACGATCCATAAGATTAGCTTCTCAATGGAGAAACACACTGAGCATGTGCAGGGCCATGGGCATTTTAAAGATGGCTGAACATAATCCAAAACGGGAAGACGCTGTGGTCAATGTTGAAAGCATTAGCAGGACTAAACGGAAGACTTTGGCACATTTCTGTTGGATCCAACGCTGAGCGACAAAACACCCACACCAAGTCTGATCCGACAGGAACACGGTAAGTTAATAGAAAGTCGGACTGTGTTGAAAGGTTGATCTGACGCAACACAACGGTCGGATGAAAATGCTGCATCCGAAAGTCGGATCAACCTTGCGACACCGTCCGACTTTCTATATTTACTTACCGTGTTCCTGTCGGATCCGACTTGGTGTGGGTGTTTTGTCACCCAGCGTCGGATCCGACAGAAACGAGCCAAAGTCTTCATTGTAGTCCTGCCCTTAGACATTGCTACTATAGGTCTGCTCATGTGCATTCATTTTAGAAAAAAGTACACTCTTTAGTTCTCCTTTAAAAAAAAAAAAAACAAAAACAAATAACCAGCGATGCAAAACAGGTCTGATAGGTGACAGGGGCAATTTTCTAATTGCGTGACAAAGCCGTTGTGTTTGAGGAACTGCCTGATCTGACAATATAACAAAACACTTCAACAGCACTCATCTCTTCAGTCACTGGAGGACAGGGAATGGGACTTGATTTAGGCTATGTACACATGGGCATTCTTTAGTTTATGTGTTTCTACCAGTATTTAGGGATGTGCATGAATTGTCACCAAATGCACGCCTAAGCGCTGAGTCAATAAAGACTTGAATGCAGAGCAGCAAAATGCATTCTGAAGGCACTTCTACACACAATTTCACATTTTCCCACAGTTACAGAGGCCTCGGTGCACCTGCAAAACTGCTTTTACCACCTGCCCAACATGTACAAGAGCGCAGAGGAATCTCCTCCGCTTCAGAAGTGGTGCACGGTCACGCTTTAAAGGAGAACTAAAACCTAAAAATGCCATATTTTACATAAGGAACTTATTGCACCAGCCTAAAGTTTCAGCTTGTCAATAGCAGCAATGATCCAGGACTTCACACTTGTCACAGGGGGTCACCATCTTGGAAAGTGTCTGTGACACTCACATGCTCAGTGGGCTCTGAGCAGCTGTTGAGAAGCTAAGTTTAGGGGTCGTTACTAATTATAAATAAGCTGATGCTACAGGGCTGATTATTAAAGGGGAACTCCGCATTCCAAACCAAAATGTGATAGAAGCCCACATAACACAGAAACCCCTAATATGCCAATCATAGATACTCATTTCTTCAAAAAGTAAACAGAACTTTTCATACTAGTTGCACTGGTGTCTGTGCTGCCATGTAGTAATTATCTGTATTAATGGCTTATCAGCCTTATATTGTGACTATATTGCTATGACACTATGGGGCAGATTTACTAATGGTCGAATTTCAAATAAAAAAAAAAATTCGAAATTTGACCATGGGAATAACGGGGAAGTAAAATCCTTCGAATTCGACTATCGAATTCAAAGGATTTTATCGCAATTCGATTGATCGAATATTCGAATCAAATTCGAATCGAATCGATCAAAGATAAGGATACCCAATTCGGTAGCATTGATCTGGCGAAGTATTCAAATAAATATTCAAAGAAAATTTTATTCGAATATTCAAATAAAATTGTATTCGAATATTCAAATCATTCGAATTTGAATATTCGATGGTCAAATTTGCCTAATTTGCATATCCGAATTCGAATTTAATACAAATTCGATCGAACTTCGAATTATTCACGTGAATTTCATGTGAATTTTGTAAATTTGCCTCTACGTGTACTGTATATTGTCCCTAAGCTAAGTGACAGCAGCACAGAGCATGTGAATCAGTGAATCAGAAAAGAAGATGGGGAGCTACTGGGGCATCTACTGGGGAGACACAGATCTTTACTGCTAAAGGGCTGTGGTTGCCTTGGGCTGGTACACAAGCACAAAACATCATGTACAACATTTCTACCTAATTCTTTAGTTAGGCTTTAGTTCTCCTTTAAGTAGGCAGAATATCACTGATTGCAGCTAGAATAATGAAGGAAAACCCTTGCTTGCTACAGACGACTAGACCTGTCATATCATTGCTACCAATGAAGCAATGAGAATCAGTCACTCACCCCTGGAGTGGGAGGGAACGGTGTCTGAGAGATGCTAGATACCCCCAGCTTGTTCTGGATGGCTGTGGCAGATATAAGCTGTGCCGAGGACATTGCTGCCATACTCTGAAGAGCTTTATCCTTGGCTACCTGATCCTGCAACAAGATGATAGGAACAACATGACTTTCCCCTTGTAACATGTCAAGCAATGGTATAAGACACAAATCACTCAGAGCCAGATTGCTCTCAATCTGGACATGAAAGAGTTAACATAAACCTCAGCGGATCATTCCCATGATGAACATCACCGATTAGTTCTGCCCAGCACAGACGCACGTTGATACCATGTGATGGATCTATTTTCCTGGAGCGTTTAGGGGAAAGGAGACAGAACTTGTACTTATTTATCTTCAATCCGCTCACCTTTTCCCCATGACTGAATGATTTGCAGTGGCGTAACTACCAGGGGTGCAAAGGGTGCAATTACATCAGGGCCCCCACCCCCTTGGGTCCATCAGAGCCACAAAAATGGTTATGGCAGGCAGTTATCTAGGCGGAATTTTTACAGCACACATGCCATCAACACTCCAGCATGGGATTTATATAGAGGTAAGGGCCCAACAGGGGGCCCAGGTGCCAATCCTGCACCGGGGCCCACCAGGGAATAGTTACGCCACTGATGATTTGCCAAAACCCTGCTCAGTTATCGTCCTACGGATGGGGGACACCGCCTCACTCATTAAAAAATGCTGAAAATATCAGAATATAAACTGGGCAATTCCAACTCATCTCCTGATTTGCAATGCAGATTATTTTAACATGTTTGGGTTTAAAGAGGTGAGCTGGTAACCCTTAGTGGCATAGAATAAGAGCTTACAGATTTCAATGCAAGGTTTGATACAATAAAACACACAAAGTCAGCACCACGTCTAGGAAGCTATGTCAGCCAATCAGCCGTTACTGGTCACCTGATAGAACACAAATATCCAATTGGTTGCCACGAGTTATTAGTATATAAAAACCATTTATTGCATTACCCTTAGGACTCTGCATTTGCCACAGAACCAGACCAAACACGACCACTTATTTGACAGGCCCCTCTTATTTGTACAGGCCAATAGAACAAAAACTTGCCACATGGAGGAATGAAAAAAAAAAAAAAAAAA
>CM044444.1:91154286-91166952 GCA_024363595.1 Xenopus borealis
GGGACCAGTTATCTTATATTGTTACAATTACTTATTTGCTTATCTCAAAATTGTTACAAAAGCATCTCATCTTCTGCTGTGTCTGTTCTGAGCTCTCTGCCAAAAGTCAATTAAGTTATAAACTTTGTTTCTTTTTCTGGCTGTTCAGTGCAGAGAAAAAACGAGACAAATGAGGGACTGCAGGTTGAGCAAACAAAAGAGGGACTGTACCTCTAAAAATGGGAGAGTTGGGAGCAATTAGACAGTAGCAGTAGCGGGAATTAAAAGGAAGGTGCAGGGGCGTAACTACAGAGGAAGCAGATCCTGCGGCTGCAGGGGGCCCCCGGTGATATAGGGGCCCCACGAAGCCCTAATTTATATAAAATCTACTTTGGTGAAATATTTAATAAAATACCAAAATTAAAATTATGTGATACAGGTAAGGGACCTGTTATCCAGAATGATTGGAGCCTCCTGTTTTCCAAATAACAGATCTTCCCATGATTTCAGACTTCATACCTAAAGTCTACTAGTTTTTTGCTTCCAATAAAGATTAAATATATCTTAGTACAAGGTACTGTTTTATTATTTTATTATTACACAGAAAAGGGAAATCATTTTTTTTAAATTTATATTTTTTTTTTTTGGATAAAATGGGAGTCTATGGGAGATGGCCTTTCTGTAATTCGGATCTTTCTGGAGAACGGGTTACCGTATAACAAGTATGGACCTGTATTGCATGTGCTGTTTCGCTGCAGGTTGAGGCTAGGAATGATTTATTTCCGCATTGTTTAATAATGCTTTTCCAGCTGTATAACACTACTTGAATGATCTCAAATATAATACATAGCTGGCATTAGATCTTTATTATTACGGGAGATCAGCATGAGCCCTAAACATAGTCTAAGGGTAAGGCCAGACGGGGAGTTTTTTTTCCTGGCGAGCGACTTTTAAAACCGCGCCGCTGCGTGTGAATAAGTGCAGGCGACTTTACGTCTAGCGGTTGCGCATCGCTAACACGCTATTCGGGGAGATTCGCCGCGGCGATAAGTCGCCAGGCGACAGATCTCCCCGAAAACTCCCCGTCTGGCCTTACCCTAAGGCTGTCGGAGCCAGGAAAAAGTTAATCATTAATAAGTGAAAGAAAGTAGCAGAAATAAGCACATTGTAATGTTGGTATTTATCCCTATGCAAACATACTACAAACAAACCAAAAAATAGGACTTCAATCAACATATTTTAACATTCCAGGTAAGAGTAACTAGTATTAGAAAATGAGCCATTTATCTTTTGGTTTTACTGCTGGATCTTTTTTAAACATTCAGGCTGCAGGATAATAATGATAATAGGGTCCATGAAAGATTCTGCACATTCTACCCTGCCAACTGGAACCCTGGGGGGCAGAACATAAAACTAATCTGTTACGGACAAGTACAAAACACCAACTTACCATGTTCATAGCCTGGACACAAAGAGATTGTCATCCAGAGCAGCGAACAGGAAAGTTGCAATCCACAGGGAGAGGGTGAAGGGGAGTAAAAAAAAAAAAGAGAATGAAAGGAGGAAGGTTGGAAGAGTAGTGAATGAATTTGAACGGGGAGGAAGGGAGACAATAGGAAGAAGGGAGAAGAGTGGAAATATAAATCAGATCAATAATACGTGGTTTATTAAGTTACATAGGATACTCGACATAATCATTTGTGGCCGGTTTCTGGATGAGAAAGGGTTAATGTACAATTATTCAGGAGAGACAAAGGGAGATGGAAAAGAGATTAAACAAAAAGGGGGGGGACATGATTAAGGCTAAATTTAGGGCTAGTCCACAAGGGAAGATTCAGGGATATTAGTCGCCTGCGCCTATTCACACACGGCGCTGCGTTTTCCTACGTCGCTGAAAATTGCCTCGTGAGGAAACTTCGAGCGACTTAGAAAAAAGCAGCGCCGCGTGTGAATAGGGGCAGGCGACTTTACAGTTTAGCGGGCGCGCAACATGGGCAAGCAATTCAGGGAGATTAGTCGCCCTAAAGAAGCAGCAATTAGTCGCCAGGCGACAATCTCCCTGAATCTTCCCGTGTGGTCTAGCTAGGGTTGCCACCTTTTCTTGAAGAAAATACCGGCCTTCCTATATATTTATCTTTTTTTCCTATTAATAACATTGGGATCAACCATCAAAAATACCGGCCAGGTAGCAACCCTAGGTCTAGCCCTAAAAGGGGAAACTCACAATGCAGTTTACTGGAGTGGATTGGAACATACTGTCAGGGATTTCTATTCCATATAGGATGTTTATATATATATATATATATATATATATATATATATATATTTTTTTTTTTTTAAAGGGGCTGTTCACCTTCCAAACATTGTTTTCAGTTCAGTTGCTGTAAGATTGTTCTCCAGAAATAAAGGCTATTTTCAATTACCAGCCATTATTTATTTTTTACTGTTTTTCCAAAATCTAAGATTAAAGAGGAATTTAGTTGGTGTTTTAATCTGGCAGCTCAATAATTCTGATACAGACTCTAAAGCTCCCCATAGACGCAACGATATTTCCCTGCCGAACGACCAATTTTAGGGAAGTCCGACCAATCTGTCAAATTATCGTGCGGTTAGTGGGATACAAACGATCGTTCGTCTCACGATTTTTCGTCCGACATTGGTCTGATGATTGATCGGCCAGGTTAGAAAATCTTTATCGGTCCCCATACAATCTACCTATATTTGCAGGGTCAAGCAGGCTGCGATCCTTCAGTTTTGCTGCAATATCACCTGAAATGGTCTTTTTAGTTGATGGACACATTGGACATTTAAACAATCGTTTTGAGACAATCGTGGTCTCACGATAACCATTGGATCTTTCAAATATCTTTACGTCTATGGCCAGCTTAAGGATAGAGGCACACAATGATATCTGGGGAAGATTAGTCACCTGGCGACAAATCATCTCTACCTCTCCGCGAATGGCCTGCTTCTGAGCTTTTTGGGTAAAGCTTTCCCGGATTATGGATCCATTACCTGCATAAGCGAAACAAGTACCTAACTGATCGATACAGGTGTGGGGAGCAATAAACTCCCATATGTAAGCATAAAGGGTAAATACCCTGCTTATCTCTGCATCCATTGTATTTTTCTGTGAATTCTCAGTAAAATATATTTTTAAACTATCCAATATGGTGCCGTGATGCCTCCCACCCAAATCAATCCATTCCAAAGACTTCAAATCAAATAGCTACACCAGTCAATAATCATGTCATATGAGTGTTAAAGCACCAGTAAAATACATTTTTTTTTCAAACAGTTTGTTTGTACTGAACGAAAAAAAACACACCAAGCCAAATTAAGTAACCCGTTATTAAGTCTTTATTAAGACTTTTAATAACTTCCTGATACTGCGCTTCTGCTCCTCTTCAGAAAAAGCTATCCTCGGTTTCTACTCCCTGCATTCTATAAGAGATAGCCAGGGAGGAGAAATCAAGTGCTGCACAATGGATCATCACTGGATTGCCTTTTCTGAAGAAGTTATTTCTTAATAAAGACTTTGCAAGTTTAACCCTTAAGGTGTCTTGGTGTTTTGTTTTTTTTGTTCAGTACAAACAAAAATTTTTTACGTTACTGGTCCTTTAATACAAATGCTTATTTGAGTTTCCCTTTAAGGGCAGACACACGTGAAGATTCCGAGTAATCTCCCTGAAAAGCCTTCCTGCCGTCTCGAATCTAAACCGGCAATTTACATTCTTGCGGCCGGGAAGGCAGGGGAAGGCAGTTCGGGGAGATTGTCGTCCTGAAAAGAGGAGATTTGTTGCCGGGCGACTACCGTAATTTCCATGAATCTGGCTGTGTGCCTCTACCCTAAACTGCTACAATTTTGCAACATTTAGTTGATACATTTATCAGAAGCCTCTGTGGAGTTTTAGCAACTATTGTATCAAGTCTAGCTGCCTACAACAAAACCCAGTGATTCTGCTCAGCAGGGACAAAGATAAGAAATGTATCAACTAAATGTATCAGTTTAGAACAGTTTACAGGGTCGGTGACCCCCCCCTCCCCCCAGAACTGTTTTAAAAGTTGAAAAATGGCGCTTCAGTACACTTCAATATTAGAAAAATGGTGACATATAGAAAATTGAAAGTAATTTGAAAAAGTAATTATTTCTGGTGATCTCTCTGAAACCAACTAGTTGTTTGAAGGTGAATAACCCCTTTAAAGGGATCCTGTCATGGGAAAACATGTTTTTCTCCAATGTGCATCATTTAATAGTGCTACTCCAGTAGAATTCTGCACTGAAATCCATTTCTCAAAAGAGCCAACTTTTTTTTATATTCAATTTTGAAATCTGACATGGGGCTAGACATTTTGTCTATTTCCCAGTTGCCCCTGATCATGTGAGTTGTGCCAGCACTTTAGGAGGGAACTGCTTTCTCGCAGTTTTTCCTTCTCAATGTAACTGAATAGAACACAGTGGGACATGGGTTTTACTATTGAGTGCTGTTCTTAGATCTACCAGGCAGCTGTTATCTTGTGTTAGGGAACTGTTATCTGGTTATCTTCCCATTGTTCTGTTGTTAGGCTGCTGGGGGGGGAATGGAGCGGGTGATATCACTCCAACTTGCAGTACAGCAGTAAAGAATGATGAGGACAAGTCACCTGACTTGGGGCAGCTGGGAAATTGACATTATGTCTAGCCCCATGTCAGATTTCAAAATGAAATATAAAAAAATCTGTTTACTCTTTTGAGAAAAGTATTTCAATGCAGAATTCTGCTGGAGCAGCACTATTAACTGATGCATTTTCCCATGACAGTATCCCTTTAAGAGAAATCAGCCTACAATCATGCCTTATTTGAGCTTTTAGGCCCTCTGAGTGGAAAGGGAGGTCTGTGCTCAGGAATATTCTTATCTGAAAGACAGTGGCTTTCTATTGTTTTATTCCACAGCAGCACAAGTAGAAGCAGAAGAATTAGAAGGTGATAAAGAGTAAGATCCAGTTAAGTCAGATGTTGTATATCCAAGGAACATAATGGCAAGGTTAATAAACAGAAGCTTCCCTGGTAAACTGTGCTGTCATGTAGATAGATATACTAGTATTTGATATAAGCAGATACAATGAGTACACAGTCCGTTCTGTAGCATATGCCAAGCAAAGCAGTAACCGTAAGTGGAGCCCACTGCCAGTTCAGAGCCAGAACAATATACAGCCTATGAAAATGATTTAGTCTGGCAGCATAGTGACACAGCATAGAGAGTGAGTGGAGCATATAGAGAGTGAGTGGAGCACATAGAGAGTGAGTGGAGCACATAGAGAGTGAGTGGAGCACATAGAGAGTGAGTGGAGCACATAGAGAGTGAGTGGAGCACATAGAGAGTGAGTGGAGCACATAGAGAGTGAGTGGAGCACATAGAGAGTGAGTGGAGCAGAAATAGCTGGTGCAGTGAATGGAACAGAGTGAAGAAAGCAGGGCAAGTACGTTGACCCCACCATCTGCTAAAGGCAAACTAAAGCAGAACCAATATAAATTAATCTACCAAGTCCACCTAAATGTACAGTATGGTCTAATATCTTACAGTATTCCACTGATGTTTCAAAGGTTGTAGGACCAGTCAACGCTGACAGCAGATGGAGAAAACCATCTTGTATACAGTCGTTTTCTGCATGCTTTGCCATATAATGCAAAAAAAAGTCAGCTGATGACTGGGAAACTCAGAATAATGAGGGCTTGTTCAAATGCTGATGGAGCCGGGTGGATATTGAATTGTATAGATTGAATCTATACATGGCTGATGGTTCTGCAGAGGCTTACTATTTAGTGCATTTTTTTTTGGATCAAGGGGTGAACCTATGGATCAGCTCTATTTGGTCCACATATATACAAATTTCAGAAGAACGTTGTCATCCAATCCAATCAAAGCCTGCCTTCAATGTCGGACTGGGACATCAGGGGCCCACCATAAAACCTTAGACCAGGGGCCCACTCTCAGTACTAATATTCTTCATCTCCTCAATCAACCTCTATTCTCCTAGTTTGTTTTCTTTACATACTATAATCAATTATTCCATCTATTTAGCCTCTTTGTTCTCATAGAAATAGGAAATGGCCATGAAATAGGCCAAAAGTTTAGCAGCATGAGGGCCCACCGGAAGTTTTTCTGGTGGGCCTTTCCGACACTGCCTGCCTTGATATTTATCAGAGAACATGGCACTTAATTACAGAATTCCTCTGCTGGTAGCTGTGCCAAGAGGCCAGACTGGTGCAACAGTCGCACACATAGAAATACAGACCTGTATAAAGGACACTACCAGCCCATCTATTCTTTCTTTCTTCCACCCAGAATAAACTTACTTTCAAGAATCATCATATGATTAATACCTTTCTTTATTATCCACCACAAGGGTCATTAATCCTAAAGCAGCACAAAGAAATGATGAATTATTGCTGATAGAGATGATGTGCTCCCTACTTTGCCATTGGCTAAACCCCCGTGTCAGCACAGCCAATGAGCTGAGGCAAGGCAGAAAGCAAGGCCAGGGTGCAGAGAGCGAGCGCAAGCAAAGAGGTCCAGCTGGCAGACGTGAGAGACAAACAACTTACTTACCTTCATCTTGGACTGGATCTCACGGGATTTCCTCCGTGCTAGGACTTGTATGTGGCTGGACACCTGGGATAGGGGACAAGGAAAATATAAAAATAGATTATATCCGTTGAGCATTGCTAGCCGCTATACATTATCATTCCTTAATAACCATAGTTAGGTCTTGCCTATGAAAAGAACCCTTTACTTTTCTGTCATGATTTTTACTACGTCATTTTTATTTCTAAATTAACCTGTTTAAACTGCAAATAGTTCACTTTACAATATAAAGTTTCATTCTTGAACCAGCAAGTGTATTTTCTTTAGTTGTAATATTGGTGTGTAGGTGCATCTCAGGTCATTTTGCCTGGTCATGTGCTTTCAGAAAGAGCCAGCACTTTAGGATGGAACTGCTTTCTGGCAGGCTGTTGCTTCTCCTACTCAGTTTAAAGGGGTTGTTCACCTTCAAACAACTAGTTGTTTTCAGATAGATCACCAGAAATAATGACTTTTTCCAATTACTGTCTATTTTCTATTTGTAACTGTTTCTCTAATATTGAAGTGTAAAGTGTAATTTTCCACCTTTTAAAGCGCCACTGGTTAGTGGGGTCGCCGACCCCCCCACCCTAATCTAAACTGATACGTTTAATGGATACATTTCTTATCTTTGATACAATAGTTGCTAATACTCCAGAGATGTTGCTGTGAAATGTATCAATTAAAAGTTGCAAAATTGTAACAGTTTATAGTCTGCACCTGAATTACTGAGCTGCCAGACTCAAACACCAGAGACACCAAAATTCAACTTAAAACTTACAGTAGGAAAAACAGTAAAAGATAAATAATGGAAAGTAATTCTAAGTCTTTATTTCTGGGGAACAATTTGAAAACAACTGAACAGAAAAAAAAGGTGATTGGAAGGTGAACAATCACTTTAACTGAATGTGTCACAGTGGGACCTGGATTTTACTATTGAGTGCTGTTCTTAGATCTACCAGGCAGCTGTTATCTTGTGTTAGGGAGCTGTTATCTGGTTACCTTCCCATTGTTCTGTTGTTAGGCTGCTGGTGGGGGGGGTGATATCACTCCAACTTGCAGTACAGCAGTAAACAGTGACTGAAGTTTATCAGAGCACAAGTCACATGACTGGGGGCACCTGGGAAACTGACAATATGTCTTTTGAGAAATGGATTTCAATGCAGAATTCTGCTGGAGCGGCACTATTAATGATTTTTGTAATAAACATTTTTTTCCCATGACAGTATCCCTTTAAACAGTAGCTGCCATATTGCTTGTATTGACAGAGGAAACAGAGCCACATATATGTCGTATGTATGGATTCGCTGCACTACATGGAGAGTAATTTTGTAGATGCAAGCAGTATACCAGCTCCCACTTAGAAGTAAAAATATGGAGAGACTTCGGTTTGCTTGTGCACTTAGCAACTCTTTCTACCATTATGTACGTGTAAAGGTAGTTTGCCGTTTCAGGCTAAGATGCCATTGTCTTTCAGGCTGGCTGGCCGCAACAATTCATGGGAGCATGTTTGCAGTCCAGTGTATAGTGTGTGCCAATCATACACCAAGATCTCAGGGTATGGCACCCAGTCAACTCTTTTTTGCATTCGTCCAATAATTTAAGTGGAATATATCATGATTCAGTAGTTGGTAGTGCAACATAGCCGAGAAGATGAGAATGTTGGGGTGCAGGAGACTACTTCTTATTTGTACTCATTCTGAATGTGTTGCATTACCATTACACACCACTGAGGGTCACTGCCTCTCCAATAAAGGACTAGATTTCTATGGAATGTAAATAGTGCCTTCCAGTGGGAACGTAAAGTAAACAGACTTAATCCTTATAGTACCATTCTCCCTCCTCTCCTGCTGACTCAGGCCATTATACACAGCATTTCTATACTGGCAGACAAAGCACTAACATATTCTACAAAGCTTTACAATAGTCTTTTTTTTAAAAAAATAGGTCTTCTCACCTGTTTTCTAGTACGTGTCTTTCCTGTTCGAAGTTTTATGTATCTGGCTATCAACTCATTCCGGCCTGGGAATCAGGGAAAAGGTGATGGACAGATGCAGGGGTAAGAGGAGACAAAATAAAGGATACAGAATTAAAATTATGAAAAAGCAGAAAGGACCACACCGAGCTATACGTTCAATGATAAATGTGCAAGGTTATCAAAAACACCACTACTGACTAGGTTACATAAAATACCAACTTTAGGGGCAATTTAATTGGCTTAATGCAGGGAAATGGAACTTGCTGCCCTCCAGCAGATACAAATCCCATCAACAGCTGCTGGATTGTGTTGTTCTTGCTGTCCAGCTGTTGGACGGCCAAGGATTCATCATTAGGATAGTGACAAACGCTAAGATTTCGGGGAGTGACCCAGTGACAAAAATCACCCCTTTTCGGCCGACTAATCTCCCCGAAAAGCCTTCCCGCTGGCTATAGTGTAAATTGCCTTCGTTTTCCGAAGTCGCGCAAAGTAGCCTCACAAGGAAACTTCCAGATAAAGCGCTTTGAGTGCCATCCCAGCAGCGATTTACATTCTAGCCGGTGGGAAGGCTTTTTAGGGAGATTAGTCGCCCCAAGAAGAAGATTTTTGTCACTGGGTGCCTAGTCTCCCCGAAATCTTAGCATTTGTCACTACCCTAACTATGTTTTTGGAGGAAACCAGAGTACCCAGGGAAAACCTATGCAGACATGGAAAGACAATGGTCTAGTTGGAATCAATCAGTGCTGGGAGGCTGAATAGGTTTTCCACTGATATAAAAAAAAAGATATTTTAAACAAATAGTTTAAACAAACTACCACTAGGTGTCACTGTTCTTACAGAGACTGAGAAGGTACAATGAAGAAGCAGAATCTAATGAAAACGACATAGGTGGGACATTCAATCTCCCTATGGAGAAGCTACAGGAGCACGGGTCAAGCAATCAATAAACTACTTTTATCTCAACTCTATAAGCCTGAACATGCAGACACAGCTTTGGGTGTACAAATATTTGATTAGGTTTTTCACAATACAGAAAGAAAATGACATAACTGCTACAATCCTGCAGTTTCAGAAACATGTTACAGGTTACAAATAAGTGTGCTAGTTCAAAACGAACAAAAAGATGAAGTGAAAAATATTCCAATAAAACAAATAAAATAAATAAATCAAAAATGCACACACTTGACTTGGAAGATTGAGTGGAGACAGGATTATTCTCCTGTTATTCAAGTTCCCACAATGCTTTGCTGGCCTGTTAATCACCGAACAAGCAAGGCATTGTGGGAACAGAAGTTTTGCCAGACCCAGAGGCAAATGATCCATCATTGCAAGAAAAGGACAATGAATGCATAATGAAAAGTTCCTTGGAATGCTTTTTTAAAAAAAAAAATTACATTAAAAACCAGGGATGCCCTGAATCCAGGATTCGGTTCGGGATTCGGCCTTTTTCAGCAGGATTCGGATTCGGCCGAATCCTTCTGCCTGGCAGAACCGAATCCTAATTTGCATATTCAAACTAGGGCCAGGGAGGGAAATCACGCGACTTTTTGGTACAAAACAAGGAAGTAAAAAATTTTTCCCCCTTCCCACCCCTAATTTGCATATGGAAATGTGGGTTCGGATTCGGTTCGGTATTCGGCCAAATCTTGCCAGCAGGGAGTATGACCTGTAGGCCTGAGGAATATGTTTGGATATAAGTGGGGGCATAAGCTGCTGAACAAGGTTATACACAGAATATTCCATAGCAAGGATAAATGCTGCTGCTGTCAGAGCTCACGGTCTATACAGAGAGATACCATAAACTGTTATCATTATTAGGTGCATTATTAGGGAATATCAGCCCCTTTACCCCTTATTTACTATAAATATCATCCTCATCCACTTGTCATGCAACGGACTATTGAGTGGATCCTTACGCTTCTCTCTTTTGCTCTTTAACTCTTCTTCTTTCACTTTGCTTTCTTCCTTCACTCTATTTCTACCAAGTCCGGTTGCTGTTTAGCCAAACCGCTTATAGATAATAAGAGTATTTTTGGGAGCACTGGAAAGGCTTTTAATGCACGTTGCTAAAAGTCTATTAAGTGGACGTTGTCATAACATGAAAGAGCTGAGGGGCCCCGTGCTGCGGGCTGACTATCTTTTAACATGTCGTGTTATGGGACCCGCAGTGGAGAAGGTGCTAAGTGGGGAAACCAGACCCGAGGACTAGATGGGGGGGGGGGGGGCATTTCAACCCAAACAATCCCTTTTGTTTTTGTTCATTTGTTAAGTTAACACAGAAGACAGTTGCTGCCAATTTCAAGGCGTTCAATTGCTGGGTCAAGGAGACTTATCTGTTTCCAAAACACCTTCCCTCCCAAGCCCTGGGGTGGGGGCGGGTATATCCCTGGGTCAGCATTATCTTTTGTTTGAAGAGAGAAGAGATTGTATGTCAGTGGCTGGAGGCAGAACGGGTGGGTGCGGCCACACCTGGGCTTCTTGATGGCAATTAGCTGTGCGGTATAGCTAGCCAAAACAGAGACTAATTGCTTCAGGTTCCATTGCATGCCAATATTCAATGGCGCTTCCCCCCACCCATGAACTGATGAGTTACATCAGACAGAACAACATTTCTTTGTGGCTTTATATGGTATTTTTTGGATAAGGGATATTTCCATAATGTGTGTCTCCATACTTTAAGGGGCAGATTTACTAAATTCACATGAAGGATTCGAAGCTTGATCGATTTTTCAAAAAGATTCCAATTTTCGAATGTTTTTGAAGACCACTTCGACCAGTGAATTTTCAAAATTCACTCGAATGATTCGAATAAAAATTTATTTGAATATTCGACAGTCGAAGTACTCCCCCTTTACATTTTTATTCGATTGCCTAGTTCGCCAGATCAAAGATGGTTATTTTTGATCGAATAAAAATATTTGATCGAATATTTGCCATTCGATAGTTCGACCAATTGAATTGCGGTAAAATTTTTATTCCCCATCTATTCACATGGTTGAATTCGAGGGTTTTTTAACTCTTGAATTCGACCAATATTATATCTGCCCCCAAGTCTACTAAAAAATAATTTCAGCATTAATTAAACCCAGTAGATTCTAGCTGGGTTTTCCATATAACATATCTTTCTGTAATTTAGATCTTCATACCTTAAGTCTACTAGAAAATCATGTAAACATTAAATAAACCCAATAGGCTGGTTTTGCTTCCAATAAGGATTAATTATATCTTAGTTGGGATCAAGTACAAACTACTGTTTTATTATTACACAGAAAAAGGAAATAATTACAAAAATAAATTGCATTATTTTTGGAGTTTATGGGAGATGGCCTTTCTGCAATTCGGAGCTTTCTGGATAATGGGTTTCCGAATAACGAATCCCATACCTGTACTATGGAGGGAAAATTAGAGCCCTGTTCCTTACTGAGAAAGAAGATACGAATAAAGAAAACTATTGATAAATATATGAAGATACAGAAATAGTAGTTAAAAAAATAAAACATTAAGGCTGTACTAGAATTAAAGGAGTACAATAAGATAGGGGTACAGGGGTACATACGATTTTCTATAGAGAAGCCGATATTTAAAGGTACAGAATGACAAAAACAAGATTAAAAAGACCCTGACCCTGAGCAAACTCTTAGGGGCACTTTCAGAGGTAAAGAAGTATTAATTCTCCTTTAAATTGCCTGCTACGGACTATTGAGTTAATGATTACCATCCATTCTTTACATAGAAGAATTTATAAAACATATAAGTGATACAATACAGAAGGTGATAATACTTTATGCTGAGAGACAGCCCCACACCAGAAGCAGTAAAGCCAAGAAGCTAGACTTAATAGGGCACATAACTATCCCTTCTCACACAACAAAGGGTGAAACAGGTTTGGTTTAGCTGCTCTTTCAATAATAGGTTTACTGTGCCCAAAGCAAATATCAGAGAACAGCTTTTCTCTCGCCTGATGTGTAACATCCATTGGACTCGGGGCAGGTGCTAGCTGCTTGTCAAATATTTTACAGCCCGACCATTTGCCCCAACCCCTCCACCCTCATTTTGTGTCAGTTGGGAAAACACTTCTTTTTTTTTTTTGTTTTTTTTTTTTTTTTT
>CM044444.1:91184535-91196196 GCA_024363595.1 Xenopus borealis
GCCAATCAGAGCTCTTATTTGACATCCACATGGACTTTTTCATACTTGTGTTGCTCTTCACCTCTTAAATTTAAATGTGGCTCACGGGCAAAAAAGGTTGGGGACCCCTGCTGTAAAATAACCAAATTAAATCAGAGTGAGATAGATAGACAGACTGGGAGTAATGATACATACTGTAGACAGACCGACAGACAGACAGACAGACAGACCGACAGATTGATAGATAGATAATTAAAAGATATATAATAGATAGATAAAAGATAGATAATTAATTAATAATAGATAGATGATAAATCATAGATAGATAACTAAAAGATAGATATATAAGTTGGCACTATAGAAACACATGTTAATGATAATAATAATAATAATAATAATAATAATAATAATAGATAGATAAGACAGATAATAAATAATAGATAGATAGATAATAGATCGATAGATGATAGATAATAATAGATAGATATATGTACAGTGTATATGAAGCAATTACTTGGAAAAGCATACAGGCGTGAGATTCTGAATAGACATGGAGAATTCTGCTCTCCTAAGTGATAAGTTCATGGCAAAGATATGACAAGCCCACTAACAGCTCTGCGGTGCTACAGATATTTGCCAACTGTGTCAGCACCAACTACAAAAAAAAAATTGCTGTGCTGTATAATATGTAGTGCTGTACTTAGGTAGAATTATTGTCTAACCACCAGAGCTTACAATCTAATATTTCATTATAAAGGCAAGTATGTAGGTATGTATTTATATATATATATCATTCTTGCTATTAGACATGGCAGGACTGCTGCCATAAAGCAAGAAAGGAAGCATTGAAATTGAGTAGCCGGAAAACCGGCACATACAAACACAAAGTAACGTAAACATTTCCCTCATGCCTGGAAACAATGAGTTATATTGTATAAATACATTTTGTTCTCAACCCAGCATCCCATTAATTCTAACCAAAATATGGATATAAGTGGAGATATGTGTGACCTTGGCCGGCCCCTTTGCTCTTGGAGCAGATCTAAGCAGGCAGCGATTCTCTGTAATGTTTTGTCTTGCTTCCACCCAAGGGAAACAAAAGTCAGTGGAAATAGATTTGGCTGCACAAGGCACCCAAACGTTGGCTGTTGGAAAGATCCAAGGGCAAGTTGACCTCGGCTAGACTGTGGCAGGTGTGAAATGAATCCATCACGGAAGCCCAGTTGCCCTTCTAACGGAGCAGAGATATTGTATGAAGTGCTTACAAGAGAGTTACAGATTAGTGATGGGCGAATTTATTCGCCAGGCGCGAATTCGCGGCGAATTCCCATGATTCGCCTCCGGTGAATAAATTCGTGAAACGGCAGCAAAAATTCGTCAGAAAAAACGTGTCGTGTCAAAAACATGCCGCGACTCGTTTCGTGAATTTTTGTGGCACGGTGCCACTAGACCTGAGAACAGCAGTATGGCAGCCCCATCTTGCTCTAATTAATAGTGATGGGCCAATTTATTCAACAGGGGCGAATTCCCGCGATTCGCTGCTGGCGAATAAATTCGTGAAACGCTGCGACTCGCTTCGCAGATTTTTTCGCCAAATAGCGAATTTCGCTGGTAATTCACAAATTTTTTGGCAAGTACAAACGGGGTAGATTCGCCCATCACTACTAATTAATACAACTATCCACACAAACTGGATGGCTGCTAAATAAAAAGCTAAATAACTCAAAAACCACAAATAATAAAAAATCAAAACCAATTACAAATAGTCGCAGAATACCACTCTCTACATCATACTAAAAGGCAACTCAAAGGTGAACAACTCCTTTAATAGTTTTTTCAAGAAATGATGTGAATTTTTTTATTTTTTTTACCCCCCCAAAAATGATGCTTTTCAATGTAGTTTTACTCTCCAGGAAAAGCGGCTTACAGTTATATTTACACGGCGAGGACAAACAGATGATTTCATTCCACATGTCGGCAAAGCGGAGATCAGTTCCGCCAGATGAGGTTTTATTTAAAACCTGCCAACGGAAGCATGCTTTAAAAGAACGATTGCTTTTCACTATTTCTGGCCTTCGCTTTAAAGCATCAGTGACCTTGTTCTAAATTCTGATCCACATTGCGCCGCTGTATTCAGAACGGGATGATGAATCAATATGAAATGCAACTGGACGCGCTCCGCGTTTGTCACAGCATCATCCAACACTCACCAAATAATAAACACATTTGTTATAGAAAGGGGAAAAAAAGACGCACTTTGCCTATGGAATAGATGTATTTAATCCCTTTCATTGTTTTCCATTTGATTTTCCATGGAACACAAAGGCAAGGAAAGGCCACCCCTCGGCCTTACAGCACAACTGTATATATTTATTTTGACATGTACTGCTGAACATGACCTAAAGCAGGAACAGTGGAAAGAGATACCAAATCAGGAAACAAACAAAAAAGAAGTAAAATGTTTGGCTAAGAATGTATGAGTTTTAAGTAGGGATGCACCAAATCCAGGATTCGGTTCAGTATTTGGCCAGGATTCGGCCATTTTCAGCAGGATTCGGAATCCTTGTGCCTGGCCGAACCGAATCCTTGAAATCATGTGACTTTTCGTCACAAAACAAGGAAGTAAAAATTTTTTTAGCTGCACTCTTCGTGCTGGCTTTTACCCTTCCTCTAACTAATTTGCATATGCAAATTAGGGTTTGGGTTCAGTATTGGGAAAAATCTTTCACAATGGATTTGGGGGTTCGGCCGAATCCAGAATATTGGATTCGGTGCATCCCTAGTGTTAAGTGGCTGCTCGGATGAGGAATCAGATTTTAACTCTCACTAATATGGATACACAAAGCTGCACTGATATTCCAATTTGCAAAAAGGCTTACATTTTTTTTAATTATTTTTAATTATTGAATTATTTGTCTTTTTTTTCCCCATCAGCATCAGTTTAGATATAAAGAGTTGCCAGGGTTCCTTTTTAACCTAGCAACTAGCCAGTGGTTTGAATGAAATGGAAAACAAAGGCACGGTGATATTCTAATTTGCAATAGGGCTCAATTTTTTTAAATTATTTTTAATTATTGAATTATTTGGCTTTTATTCATCAGCTCTTTAGATAAGAAATTCAGCAGATATCTGGTTGCCAGGGGATTCTTTTTAACCTAGCAACCAGTCAATTGTTTAAATGAGAGGCAAAACAAAGGCACAGTGATATTCTAATTTGTGATAGGGCTTAATTATTTACAATTATTTTTAATCATTGAATTATTTGCCTTTTTTTCCCATGAGCTCTTTAGTTAAGAAATTCAGCAATTATCTGGTTGGCAGGGTTCCCTTTTAACCTAGCAACCAGCCAGTTGTTTGAATGAGAGGCAGGAAAGATCAACAAATTCCGTTTTAATTTTGCTATACTGCATGTCCTTTTAGAAATACAATGACTAGTGATGGGCGAATTTATTCGCCAGGGGCGAATTCACGGCGAATTCCCGTGATTCGCCGCTGGCGAATAAATTTGCGAAACACCAGCAAAAATTCCCCCAAAAAAACTAGTCGCGCGTCGTTTTTGACGCAATGCGTCGCACTTTTATTTTGCACAGCCTATTTACCCAGTTTTTATTCATACCCTGAGCTGTTCCTTTAATCTTCCCATGTGGTATAACCCTTAAGGCGACTAATCTCCCTTAAAGGGAAACTGTCATGGGAAAACATGTTTTTTTTTTTTTTTAAACGCATCAGTTAATAGTGCTACTCCAGTAGACTTCTGCACGGAAATCCATTTCTCAAAAGAGCAAACATATTTTTTTATATTCAGTTTTGAAATCTGACATGGGGCTAGACATTTTGTCAATTTCCCAGCTGCCCCATGTCATGTGACTTGTGCCAGCACATTAGGAGGGAATTGCTTTCTGGCAGGCTGTTGTTTTTCTTTTTCAATGTAACTGAATAGTACGCAGTGGGACATGGGTTTTACTATTGAGTGGTGTTCTTAGATCTACCAGACAGCTGTTATCTTGTGTTAGGGAGCTGTTATCTGGTTACCTTCCCATTGTTCTGTTGTTAGGCTGCTGGGTGGGGGAAAGGGAGGGGGTGATGATATTCCAACTTGCAGTACAGCAGTAAAGAATGATTGAAGTTTATCAGAGCACAAGTCACATGACTTGAGGCAGCTGGGAAATTGACAAAATGTCTAGCCCCATGTCAGATTTCAAAATTAAATATAAAAAAAATCTGTTTGCTCTTTTGAGAAATGGATTTCAGTGCAGAATTCTTCTGGAGCAGCACTATTAACTGATTTGTTTTGAAAAAAAAATTTTTTTCCCATGACAGTATCCCTTTAATCTTCCCGTGTGGTCTAAACCTAAAGGTATGAATATCCAAATTATGTAAAGATCCATTATCTGGAAAATCTCATACCTGTATAAATACATTAGCTGGGTGAATCTGTAGTGACCTTCTTGTTACAACTTATTTAATTACTCAAATGATGTCACAGTTACAAAAACGCACTGAACTGGAGCCAAGTATTCTAGGAATACAGAAAAGGTTAGGATTGCATTGTACAGCATTCCATTGCACATAAACAAAACCGAGGTGCTCTGCCGTCCTTTCCGCTTTCTTTTCTCTTATGTTATGCACGGCGAGACAACTTTTTATTTTGTCAGCTCTGTGCTGTATACTATAGCGCAGGAGAAGCTGCTGCAATTTCACAGTTAAGGAAATCGCACTTCTAAGCAATTATTCAGTATAATTACTAGAGATGCACCAAATCCAGGATTCAGTTCGGGATTCGGCCAGGATTCTTCTGCCTTTTTCAGCAGGATTCGAAAACGGACGAATCCTTCTTCCCGGCCGAACCAAATCCTAATTTGCATATGCAAATTAGGGCCAGAGAGGGAAATCACGTGACTTTTTGTCACAAAACAAGGAAGTAAAAAATGTTTTCCCCTTCCCACCCCTAATTAGCATATGCAAATCAGGATTCGGATTCCGTTCGGTATTCGGCCGAAAAGAATTTGAGTATTCGGCCGAATCCAAAATAGTGGATTCGGTGCATCCCTAATAAGTACAAACTTGCAGTGGTTTTAAAGGCAATTTGTAAATATGTGATTCTAAAGATTATTTCATTATAATGGAATCTATGGGATACGGCCATGCCATAATTCTGAGCTTTCTGCATAATGGGTTTCCGGATAAGGGATTCAATACCTGAACCAGAAAGTGCAACAATGAAGTTGCTAATTAAGTTTGGCAAATATGAAATCTGCAGGTTTTATACATTTCAAAAAAACCTAAATGGCAGTGTTTGTGCAGTAAAGGACCCGCGCACCATCAAGTACCTGGTTAGTGATCATGTCTGCGTCCTTTTTGATCTGTTACAGACTTCAACGACTTCCTTGCAAAGCTTGCGACTAAATGGCGTTTGTGCACATTCGCAGTGTATGTAATAAAATTTCACAATCGCAAAGCATATTTAACGAAACTCCGTCGCAGGTGTTGAATCATGCTTACATAGTATGTTAGGTTGAAAAAAGACACACGATCATCAAGTTTAACCTTTCCACTCTATTTTAACCTGCCTAACTTCTAGTTGACCCAGAGGGGAAAAAAAAGAAAAAAACGCATCTGAAGCCTCTCCGATTTGCCTCAGAGGGGGGAAAAATTCCTTTCAGACTCAAAGATGATAAATCGGACTGGATCACAATGTACAATGATCTCCCATAACCCTGTATTTCCTCACTTGCTAAAAAGCCATCCATCCCTTTCTTAGGGTAGGGACAGACAGGGAGATTCGGGGAGATTCTGTCGCCTGGCGTTTTTAGCAGGCGACAATCTCCCCGAATTTCCTTCTCCCTGTCTGCCGCTAGTAAAAGGGACAAAGCGCCAGCGCCTGTGCAAACGCTGCGCGGTGATTCCCGGAATCGCCCGAAGATACCTCGTGAGGAAACTTCGGGCGATTCCGGGAATCGCCGCGCAGCGTGTGCACAGGCGCTGGCGTTTTTAGCAGGCGACAGAATCTCCCCGAATCTCCTTGTCTGTCCCTACCCTTAAAGCTATCTAATGTATCAGCCTGTGCCACTGATTCAGGGAGAAAACTCCACATCTTCACAGCTCTCATTGCGAGTTTTAATTACATTCCCCTCAGTGGCTCTATTTTGGCAAAAACAGCTTGATTGCCAGAGGACAGCTATCTTTTGCTTGTGAAGAAGAATAGGGCAGCTGGCTATGCAGGCACATTACCCAATGCTTCATCCATTACTTTATACAGTACCGTTCCTCTGGGAGCTGTATAGAACTAACAAAGCCCATTCTAGTTAGTGAGGTCATGCAAGCCTCTTGAGCACACACGGAATTCTCCGAGCACTTGTTGCTGATACAGTCCTTTCTCTGTATGATTCTCAGCATGTAGAAAGACAGCTGGAGACAGTCTGCGTTCAGCATGATAGAAGTACAGAGAAAGAAACAAAGGAGGGGCAGGAAGGGTAAAAACAGAAGGGGGAAAAAAGTTTACAATGCCCCTGGGGCACCAATCTAAAACAAAGAAACATTTTGTCTTTTTTTTTCCCTTTTTCTCCCTCCAAAGATTTTCTGTGCATTCCTCCTTTCCTTCCCCAGCCCTTATCCTCTCCACACCCCCTGGCTGTAATGGGCCTTCTTGTCAAGCACAACTGACAAGCCAGGGCGCCTGCTCTCCAATCTTAGCTGCACAACAGGTGGAGCTGCTTTAGATGGCAGCTGCTTTAGAGAGGAGCACAGGGGTCTGCCAATGGATGGGAGAGATTAGAGCAGAGAAGAGGCCACGCCAATGGAAACTAGCGGGGGTGGAAGAACTCAGGGACAGTTTTTAAGGCAGGGTAGGGGGAGAGCATCTGCTCAGGAGACTCAACAAGGGACCCTACCCTACAAAACGTCCTTGGTGAAAGCATTAAAAAAAAAAAAATCATATTATAATATTATAACAACTGTTACTTATTTTTTACCAAGCTACCACTTTCCCCTTAGATCAGTGCCAGTGTCTTACTTAATCTCTAATGAGTATTAGCTCAGTTATACGGCACCAACTTTAAAGGGCTACCCCCCTGTATAGTGCCCAAGCTGAGGTCACTTCTGATTAATCAATGATATCTTCATGGGGCCCAGCAGCCTTTGTGCCTGGAAAGGTTACAGATCACTATAAGAAGGGTAGCAAGCCCTAATCTGCTTTTTAGTTTAGAGCACAGTCCCCAAAACATTGAGGCCCCGAATGGAAACTTGAGGTCAGATAGGTTGTGGTTTGAAATGACTACTAAAGGTGGCTGAACCTGCTCAGAATTTGTTAGCCAAGTTGGTCACTTTTGACCATGCTGCCTGAACACCTTGAATGCAGGGTCATTTTTGTTTACACCAAATTTTCTTAAGACTCTGGTTGATCAAGGTCAGATATTGACAGTAGCTTAAGTGAGCAGCGTCGGGCCCCCCGCCAAAAAAATCTACTGAGGGGGCCAATGTCAACAGTCCTCCTCCCCTTGCCAAAACTCTATTTTGAAGTAAAATTCAGGCAGTCAGCCAGACAAAAACAGAAGAATATAAGGTATGGGATATGTTATCCAGAATGATTGGGACCTGGGGATTTCTGGAAAAGGGGTCTTTCTGTAATTTGGATCTTCATGCCTTAATTCTACTAGAAAATCATGCAAACATTAAAAAAACCCAATAAGTTGGTTTTGCTTCCAATAAGGATTAATGATATCTTAGTTTGGATCAAGTACAAGTTACGGTTTAATTATTACAGAGAAAAGAGTAAATCATTTTAAAAATTATTTGATAATAATGGAGTCTATGGGAGACAGCCTTTCGATAATTCAGAGCTTTCTGGATAACGGATCCCATACCTGTACAAACTTGCCCAATGTCCCCTCTAATTCCTTCCTATCTGTGTCCGCATGAAATGTCTTTTGCGCACACATTTTAAACAGTTTTTGGCTGGTTGGAGTACCATAAGGGCCCTTACACACGGGCGTTTTGGACCTGCGCTCTCCTGCGTTGCGTTTGGCTGTGTTCAGCCGCAGGGGAGCACAGGTAAAACGCCCGTGTGTAAGGGCCCTTAGGGTTCCTACCTGGCCAGTATTTTACCGGCCTGGCCGGTATTTTCGGTGGTTGATCCCAATGTTATTAATAGGAAAAAAGATAAATATATAGGAAGGCCGGTATTTTTTTCAAGAAAAGGTGTCAACCCTAAGTACCATCCAGGTCAGCCTGTGTATAGACTTCTTTGTCTTCTGTAAATTCTAGGAACTACATCAAGATGACAGACACAAAAGTAGTACAACAAAATAATCATTGGTAACTGGCAAGATTATTTCTTGCAAAATTACAGGCAATTCTTATCAAGATTTAGTTCGAATTTGGGGGTTAATGTGGAAGAAACAAACAAGCAACCTGTCTTTACTATACAGTTATATATCATGGCCATGCTCCAAATGAAGGGAAAGCCTTGAGAGATACAAATTCTCTCTTGGGTCTATGGAATTCATTGTTAACTAATGCTACCATGACAGATACAAAAGGGCAAATGAACACAAGCCTAAAACAAAAAAGGGATTATAAAGCTGTAATCCCAGTCAGACCCAGACTATAAATTTTTGTCCACCGAGTTCTTTGCCGAGAGTGTGATCACTTGTAAATGCCTGATTGGAAACAATTCAGGGCAAAGTGTCAGTGCCCATATTAAACACAATGCTAGTGCCTTTCATTAGAGTAGAAGACAAAGGGCTGCTCATATGGAGAGTTCAAGGGCTTCCACTAGCAAAAACTCAGCTTTCTATTCAAACCTGTTTATAATTCAGCCCGTAATGCAAAGACATTATTTTGCCACCATAGTCCAAACAGCTGATCAACCCATGGTATTTCATGTGAAATAATATTATGTATGTTGAGAATGTAGCTATATCCAATAACATTTTTTTTTATTGCTACTCTAAACTGGCTATGCTGCAAAGACAATTTAATTAAAGGGATACTGTCATGCCAAAAAAAATTTTTTTCAAAGCACAGCAGTTAATAGTGCTGCTCCAGCAGACTTCTGCACTGAAATCCATTTCTCAAAAAAGCAAACAGTTTTTTTTTTTTTATATTCAATTTTGAAATCTGACATGGGGCTAGACATATTGTAAGTTACTCAGCTGCCCCTAATCATGTAACTTGTGCCAGCACTTTAGGATGCATCTACTTTCTGACAGGCTGTTATTTTTCATAATTAATGTAACTGAATGTGTCTCAGTGGGACATGGGTTTTTACTATTGAGTATTGTTCTTAGATCTACCAGGCAGCTGTTATCATGCCATACACGGGCCGATAATAGCTTCAGACAGGCTAAATCGGCAGCTTATTGGCATGTGTATGGGGCACTCCGACGAGCTTCACCGATCGAAAGTCGGCCAGTTGTCCATCGGGCAGGACTAAAAATCCAGTTGGATCCCAGACGCATCTGTAAGTTGATGCAGTCCCGCAATCCAACTGTTCATATGGCCTACATTATGATCCGATCGTTGGGCCCTAGGGACCACGATCGGATCAGCCGGATATTGGGCATATCGGGGAGAGATCGCCAAACAAGCAGATCTCTCCGTGTATGGCCACCTTTAGGGAGCTGCTATCTGGTTACCTTCCCATTGTTCTGTTGTTAGGCTGCTGGGGGGTGGGAAGGGAGGGGGTGATATCACTCCAACTTGCAGTACAACAGTAAAGAGTGATTGAAGTTTATCAGAGCACAAGTCACATGACTGGGGGCAGCTGGGAAATCACAATATGTCTAGCCCCATGTCAGATTTTAAAATTAAAAAAATAAATAAAATCTGTTTGCTCTTTTGAAAAATTGATTTCAGTGCAGAATTCTGCTGGAGCAGCACTATTAACTGATGCGTTTTGAAGAAAAAAAAATGTTTTCCCATGATAGTATCCCTTTAAGTTACAGTGAATCCCTAGTACTGGAGTCACTTTGCCTGTTAATAAAGGGCAAATAAAAACGATTTTTGCTCCAGGATAAGACACAGGAAATTCCCCAGGCTTCCCTGCAACAAACTCACTGTAGATGCCCCATTGTACCAACCCCTCCTGAAAGCACTAAATACAGCCCAAGGGCAAGAATTTGGCACGGAAGCTCCATAAATCCCCAGAAAAAAAAGCAGCACTTTTGAAAACTTCTCACATAAATCCCTAGAACATCAGCATTTTTATTAATCTTCTCACAAACAAGTTCCATAAATCCCCAAAGTAGCAGCAGTTCAGTAAGCTTCACAGAGACTGCAGTATTCCCTATAGAAAGAGGGTTTTAACTGCTCCTCTATTCAGAACGAGCATTTATTTTATCATTAATATACGTTACAATTTGAAACATTTGTTTATAATTTGTCCTTTACTGGTCACCGCTTTGCATTGGATCTTCTTTGTTTGAATAAATTTTTCTTTTTCTTTCTATTTTGCCTCTAAAATTCGCCAGCTGTAAAGTGCAGAGACTTCATTCCTGGTCATGGATATATTTTTATTCTCTAGGTACAGGTAAAGGATCTGCTATCCTGAAACCTGTTATCCACAAAGCTCCGAATTACGGACAGGTCATCTCCCACTGACTCCATTATAATCAAATAATTCAGATTTTAAAAAATATTTCCTTTTTCCTTGTAGTAATGAAAGCGTACGTTGTACTTCTTCCCAAATAATATAATGAATCATTTATTGGACGCAACACTGTTTGCTCTTTTGAGAAATGGATTTCAGTGCAGAAGTCTACTAGAGCAGCACTATTAAAGGGCAAGGAAAGGCAAAGAAATTAAATCCCATTTGTACTTTCTTTAATGAAAAAGAAATCTATCTCCAATATACTTTAATTAAAAAATGTGTACTGAAAGCTGACTGTATGCAGTGAAATTATCCCTTCATTTAGTGCTGTGGATAGGAATTGTCAGACGGTCCCTAACTTCTGGCAGGGAAACAATCATACTCATGAACAGCAGGGGAAGCCCCTGCCTTACTTACCAGCCATGCAGAACTCAAGCAGCTTTGATTTTTAATCATTTATGACGATCCCTAAGCAGCTCAGACCATACTGAGCATGTGCAGTGCCAGTGTCAGGCAAAGATGTATAACAAAGTTACAAGATGACAGCCCCCTGTGGCCAACTTTGAAAGCATAAATCATTTGTTTGATTAGGCTTGTGGTGCAGTAAGTTCATGTTTATGTTTAGTATACAAAATACAGCATTTCTAGCCTTATTCTATTTTACACTTTCCTTGCCCTTTAACTGATGAATTTTGAAAAAAACATGTTTTCCCATGACAGGATCCCTTTAAGGTATGGAGATCCAAATTACAGAAAGATCCCTTATCTGCTAAAACCCAGGTCTCAAGCATTCTAGATAACATGTCCCACATCTGTAGTGATATGAGACAACTCTATCAATGTGTTATTCTACAGCAACGTAGAATATGTTGGTGCAGAGTGACTCGGATGAAGTCTGCCAACAGTAATGATATTTTATTTCCAGATTACTTCCCCTTTAACGAATACTTATAATGGCAACAACTTGTCTCTAAATTTTAATGGTCAGAAAAAATTGCAGCCCACAAATATAATCAATAATTGTAGAAAAGGACTTCATGTTAGAAATATCAAAAGCATAATGACATAGCAGTAATATACGGGGGGGGGGGGGG
>CM044444.1:91196368-91218427 GCA_024363595.1 Xenopus borealis
TTTTTTTTTTTTGTACTCATAAAATGCTCAAAACAGATGTTTCAAAGAAAAACAAGGGCCTGTTTTCATGCCGAGTGATTGAGAAACAACTAATGGCATCCGTTGCAAGTAGTGTTTAATCATACAGGTATGGGATCCGTTATCCGGAAACCTGTTATCCAGAAAGCAACACTCTCCCGTAGTCTCCATTTCAACCCATTAATCCCAACTTTCAAAAATGATTTCCTTTTTCTGTGTAATAATAAAAACAGTAGCTTGTACTTGATCCCAACTAAGATATAATTAATCCTCACTGGAGGCAAAACCGGCCTACTAAGATTTTTTAGTAGAATAAGGGGCAGATTTACTAATGGTCGAATTTCGAATTAAAAAAATTTCGAAATTCGACCATGAGAATAGTGGGGAAGTAAAATCCTTCAAATTCGACCATCGAATTCGAAGGATTTTACCGTAATTCGATCGATTGAACGATCGCGTATAAAAAATTTGATCGATCGAATATTTGAACGATTTTAATCCATCGAATTTTTTTTATTCGATCTCAGCTAATGATTCCCAATTTAGTAACTTGATCCTGGTGTAGTAGGTGGTCGAATAAAAATTTAAATGGGAAGTTATTCGACCATCAAATAAATTTGCCTAATTAGCATATTCGAAGATTGTATTCGAATTAAATTAAAATTCGATCGAACTTCGAATTCTTCATGTGAATTTAGTAAATCTGCCCCTTAAGGTATGGAGATTGAAATTGCAGAAATATCCCTTATCTGGAAAACCCCAGGTCTCAAGTATTCTGGATAACAGGTCCAATGATATAGTGATTGAGTATACATGATCAGGTATAACAATCTGTTCGCGAAGCGAAACGGGATATATTCACCCATCACTAAAGATAACAGCTGCCTGGTAGATCTAAGAACAGCACTCAATAGTAAAAAGTCCCACTGAGACTTCAGTAACATTGAGTTGAGAAACAACAGCCTGCCAAAAAGCAGTTCCATCCTAAAGTGACCTGATGCCAATATTATAGATTTTAAAAAATACACTTGCTTGTTCAGGAATTCAATTTGACATGGTAGAGTGAATTATTTGCAGTGTAAACATGGTAATTTAGAAATAAAAACTACACCATAAAAATCATGGCAGAATCCCTTTAAGATAAGCAGGTCCCTTGGGAGAACGGAGACTTGCCACTTAAAGGGCAATTTCAGCTTCATTAGCAAAACTGCTATAACACATAAAACTTGACCCTAAACTCCCAGAAATGAGTTAAAAGTTTCATAACCTGACAAATTTTGTAAAATGAACGTGGTAATTAGGGAGTGTGGCCATAAAATGGGTGTGGTCAAAAATGTTGGCACGCGACACACGCCTGTTGTTTTTACAATTTTTAAATATTGGGAGGAATGAATACATTATGGCAAAGACCAGAATTCTGATTCAACCAACCACATGTACCTGAAGAACCACAAAATAACTTGTAATGTAACTGTGTACATTCGTCAAATACCAAAGCTTTCAACGCAGACCTCTGGTTGGTGGCCATGGATTATAATAGGAATATTTGATCTTCTCCAAATGAACAGTCTGCACTAATCCATGCTTCCCAAAATAACTCTGCAGAAACAGAATAGGAATACAGAAGCCATTTTCTGGTCAACTGCCTCTTTTTTTCCAGCTCTTCACTCAATCACTCCCTTTTTTTCTTGCCAAATCTTTGCTATAGTAATCTCTCATTTTAACTTTCTTGGCTTGCTTTCCCTTCACACAGCTCTCCGATATTATAAACAATAAAGTTTCCATGCCAAATATATACAAAGCTTATACTGTCTCTACACTTCTAAATTTGGAGCCTGAACCCTTGGTTCCAAGACTTCCAAAACACTTCCAAAGGCACATGGTGACATTTATGGTCATATCAAGTGCAATTAAACCTGCTCCTGTCTGGACAGGGTTGCTAGGCTGAAAGCAAAAGATACAATTGTGAAATTGGTCTTCGCTTGTTGCTGAACGCATTCAACTCTTCTGGGTTGGTCTTTCACCAGATGATGAAGAATTGTTGGTGAACTTTAACACAAGAGGGCTGGGCCCTGATGTTGGACAATGAGACCTTAGCTTGTATTGAGCAATCTCAATCTCAATCCAACAGGTGTTTAGTTGAGGTCAAAGCTCTGTCCAGCATAGTCAGGTTCTCCCATTTGTACCTTAGAAAACCAATTCTGTACCAAACTGTTGGCAGAAAGTATGAAGACTGTCAAGAACATCATTGTACTATACTGTTAGGGTTGAGGCCACAAATTACACAACCCAGATCTGTCAAACCCACATTCCCCCATAAACCTGTCATATTTTGAACTGTAATTCATCACTTAAACTTTTGCTTGTATTGCTTCAGAATTCAACTGCAATTACCTTTAGGCCATGCTAGCCGACACTGGTAATGGCGTTGTTAGGCTTGAGTGTGGCTGTTTGCCAAAAAAATAATAGTTACAGTTGGTTTAAGATACAGTCTGAAACGCAGTGAGTGTTATGATTTAAGAAGACACATAGAGAAGAGATGGATACTTTAGCCTATAAATTACCACCCCAGCAAAGAAAGATTGAAACCCGATTAGACTGTTTTTACAGTAGCGGACTTTTCTCCTCTTCAGACTGGTCATAAATTAAGAGGTTTTCACAACTGGACCACCAATACAGATGTAAAACATGCTCCAAAATACTTCTTCTTCTGTTGACTGGGTTTTATGGGGTCCGAGGGCACCTCATACATAAGAGTGGATTTGGGTCTGATCTGGCCACCCACATTCTGGGCCAGCGATTGGAACATCCCACAGGAATTGTTCAGCAACTAAACGGTAATGGTAACTGTAGTATACGTGCCCAGCACACACCAATATTCACAGCTCTATTAGCTTTAGCCAATCGATAGAATGTTTGGGGAGGTTACATACCTCCTTCTACTTTTGTACCCCCCTGTAATTCTTGGTGTGCACTGGGCCCGCTTCATCCACACATAGTACATTGATTGATTGATGTAACCATGATGTAGCCATAAGGGGTCCAGTCCCATATCTTGGGAACCCTATGCCTTACTGAAACCTAGTCTTTGAAACAATGCAAGCCAATATTAATTACCCTTAAATTTGTAGTATTTGCTAATCACTAGGCATGATGACCTACATTGTGCTTATTTAAGGAGCCAATAATGCATGGAAAATTCTATATATAGTTTTATGTCCTGTTGGGCAAGTACAACCTGTATTGTACACATTAAACTCGCTCCACCAGTGAAGAGCAAACTACTCAGCAACAACAACATTAGGGTGGCTCTGGGCAATAAAGGGCGCAAGTTGGCAAGCTCAAAGAACTGCCTTGAACCTACTGCCTGGCCAATGTATGGCACCGGTCTGTGGATGGTAAAGCACAAGGGGAACTTTGCTTCCATTTGGAAATAAAGGATCAATGGGATAATTTTAAGAGGCAGTCGTCTATAATATATAAAGTAAATATAACTTGTGAATGTTTTTCTTTGAACTAGGCATGTCTGTTCCATGTTACTGGCAGGCAAAGCACTTGTGAGATGCCAGAGTTTTTTTCTGAAGGGAATAGTGCTCTAACAGAAAACAGAGCAATACTCTTGGCTTTAGGAAATGCTATATTTGCAGTAATATACATGAAGTTTTGCCAAAAAAAAAAAAAGATGCAAGTTGGTTTAGAGCACAAAAAATTGATGTGTTCTGCTTACAGAAATAAGTACAACATTGGCAGATCCACATGGGCGTTAATTAGTGATATTTACTCACAAGACCCTTAAACCCAGGGATTACTCCTGTTAATCAGGGCAAAGAGGTTAATGCTCAGTATACCAGCTCACTCCAGGGAGACATTCAGTAAAGCCCAACAGTGGGGCTGGGCAATAACGCTAGTCATACATGGTCAGATTTGATGAGGCAGTTTGGTCAACTTTATCCATGCTTCCCAACCGTCGGGGGACGGGGTATGTATGGCAAGTCAAGGGTCTGTTAAAGCCCATAATCCTGGTACTGTAGATCAAGGTTTATCTGTCCTGATGAAGTTTGCTGCAGGGTGGTTGGGTACCTGGGTATCAGGGGCGTAACTACAGAGGAAGCAGACCCTGTGGCTGCAGGGTGTCCCCGGAGGTATAGGGGGCCCAATGATGCCCTAATTAATAAGCAATTTTAACATATATTGGCAGAACAGGACAACCTCTGGATATGTTTGGGGCCCTAAAATTAGTTTGCTGTAGGGCCCAGTAACATCTAATCACACCACTGCTGGGTATCCTTTACTGTACTATGCATGTGCCATGCAGTCTGAAGTTTATCAGAGCACAAGTCACATGGCTGGGGGCAGCTGGGAAACTGACAATATGTTGCGCATGAGCCACTGGTTGGCAATCACTGCTCTAGAGTATTCAGTTCCTATATCAAAGTGTCTAAAACCTTTTCAAGAACAAAGATGTTCCATCCATCAGCATAAGTACAACAAAACAAAGTAGGAACAGCTAACTTATATAAAGTCTGTTTCTGATAATGACGTCCAAGCATGTTCACAATAAGGACACGTATCTGAGCTTGTTAATTATCCCACAGGAATCATGGAAGGCACATTTATAGAACGGCCAGACAAAATGGATTCTCCGGCTGTTGCTCCTCTATAAGTGCTATCAATAGCTGTCTGAGAATGCTGGGAATTATGGTTCAGCCGGACCCGCTCTGTACTCCAGAATGGCAAACAGAGGAGCCATGCTTCTTCAGCTTATCTTTAGCAATACACTGAGAGTAACTGAGATTTTAATCAGTAACCACTTCCTGCCTCTTCAAACCCTCCTGCTTTGTGGTGGGGGGAAAAGCTCTATAAACACAGCCCAGATTAAGCTTTTTGGCTTCTAGACGTTTCTCCTGCCCCCACACCCCTTACTCATTTCTGATTTGTTCCCTTGCTTTTTTGTGTACAAGGCAATGCTCTGCCAGACCTCTTTATTTTCACTAGGTAAACAGTGTTGTTTCCTCCTCCCAGGATAAGCGGCTGCTCAGTCTAACTAACCAGAATTCACCCTCACATGTTTATAATCAGCATTTAAGGGGAAGTAAACCCAACAAAGCAGTACAGCCAATTAAAGAAAGGTAATTCTAAGAGAGCTTCCAAAATGAAATTAATTGCAAACTTTTCAACAGTTTCTAAGTTATTTGGACATACATCTGATGCTGGAATAGGAAAAATGTTGGAGACTAATTACATGCAAATACTTCCTTAGGAAACATCATAATAAACCAATTAAAATAAAATGACATCACGGCAAAGTCTTAGGTGTGTAATGCTTGAGACATCTACTCCCTATCGCACTGGCTGATTTAATATGTTTGGATGTTACTAATAATAAAAGAAGGTAATTATCCGCCTTACGGGTTACCTGTACACATGAAGCAACAGAATGAAAAGATATGAAGACTATAACTTTTACACAAATGCTTTTCAGTACATTGTATCGACGGCGAGTTTTTTTGGTTATTCCCTAATATTTCTATATAACTGATCCAATTATGTTTTTTTTCCCCCTGTTTGTTAGCACACATCCATGACAATAGCTGTAAAATTGTTAAGCCACCTTTCTGGTGATGGGTGAAAACTGGATGAAAAATAAAAAAATGGAGAATCGCCATATTTGGTGGATTTATATGAAACCACCATGTGGTTCAATTAGATAAAATCCTATAAGGCTGGGGACAGACAGGGAGTTTCGGGGAGATTCTGTCGCCTGGCGTTTAATAGCAGGCGACAATCACCCCGAACTTCCTTCTCCCTGTCCGTCGCTAGTGTAAATGATAAAGCGTTGGCTCTGTGCACACGCGGCACGGCGATTTCCAGAATCGCCCGAAGTTTCCTCACGAAGTAACTTCGGGCGATTCCGGAAATCGCCGCGCCGCGTGTGCACAGCGCTGGCGCTTTGTCATTTCAACTAGCGACGGACAGGGAGAAGGACGTTCAGGGAGATTGTCGCCTGCTATTAAACGCCAGGCGACAGAATCTCCCCGAATCTCCCTGTCTGTCCCCAGCCTAAAAGTGAATAGAGAATTGGGGGTTCACTTGGATAAACAGACCCCTGTAAGATAAGAGCAGGAATAGCCTCAGAAATGGTTATGCCAGTATAGATCTTGGTAGCGTTGCATGACAATTGCAACATTTTCACAAAAGATGGAAGTCTGAATAAGCCCTTAATAGGATGAAGCCCCATCATTCTTAGGGCATCACCTTTGATCCAAACAATGCCAGAGGCTGCTTCCCATTACCACCAAAGGCCTCATTATTCCGTAATCTATAGTTGTAAACTGGCACTATTGAAAATATTCAACTTTTTTTTTTTTTAGCTATCCAAAATAATAAACATTTAATTGTATGTATGAAGTCACATTGGCACGTCTATCCAGAGTTGGAGCAACACTGCTGCAGACTGCAATAATTAAAAAAGGTTTGCAATTTAACGGATGATGACTAGACAGTGGGTCGGCCATTTATGAATGAAAAGAATCCGCAGGTTGGTTCTGTATCAGACACAGAAGCCTAAAACATTTGTTTGGTTCAGACTAAGGACATTCCCGAAGGTAAAGCCGAATCTCTTCCATGCAGACTGAGAGCAGGAACTCTCTGTCACATCTCTGTTCTTTATATTATGACCAAAGAGGATGGCAGATTGGACGACTAGTTTGTCACTTCCTAAGCGATTCATTTATGCCCCCCCCCCCCCAATACAATGAGAGGAAGTGATGTGCGACTTTTGGCACACACTTAATTTGAGGGTCTGTTTTCAAAGAAAAGGAAAAACAGGGTGGACTGTAGTAAATATGTTAGAAACACCACTTTTTGTGCTGCGTATCAGGCTTTTCTCCTTTGTTCAGCAGACCCTGATGTGCCCATAAATTTGTTTTTCTTAAAGAAGGGTTGAAAACAAAAAGAAAGAATAGCAGAGAATGCCCTGTGTGCCATTAGCCTTGGGAAGTGTTATGTTCTCTAAACTAAAGATAAAGAAGCTGATATTCCCTCACAGCCACCCCCACTGATCCCACACCCATGTAGTTAAAAGCCAGTCCCCACAGTGCGATTGTTATCTCAAAACCTGACAGAAACATAAACAAGCTTTACTATCCAGGAGTGGCCTGTAGCACATCCAGACTTGCCCTCCTTTCCTGACCCCCATGAATGGCAAAGACTGGGGGGGTTGGGGGAGAGATCTTAGCAGGTAAACTAAAAATCAACACTATGGGTGGGATTTACCTAGTAAGGCCAGTAGTATATGCTGCTACTAGGGGAGATTAGTCGCCCACTAACAAATCACCTCTTCTTTGGGCGACTAATCTCTGCTAAATGACTTCCCACCAGCTAGAATGTAAACTGCAGGCGGGATGGCACTCGGAACGCTTCGTTTCATGAAGTTTCCCAAGGTTTCCTCACTTCGGGCGACTTCGCAGAATGAAGCATTCCGAGTGCCATCCCGCTGGAGATTTGCATTCTTGCCAGCAGGAAGGCATTTAGGGGAGATTAGTCGCCCGAACAAGAGGCGATTTGTCGCTGGGTGACTTATCTCCCCCTGTAGCAGCGTGTGCCACTGCCCTTGAACAATGTGGGTCTGATTTCTGCTAGAAAACAGTAAAAAGATGAGAGTAGGACTGCCCACAGTGCCCAGCCCATCAGCTTGATAACATCAGGCTCAACAGCATTCAACATAATGAGAATTCACACCTGAATGAGCACACCAGTGGGTCCCAGCAGGGGCAAGTATTTAATTGGCCTGTCCAGATCAAAGGTAAAATTAAACTTTTTCCAATCCAAAAAACTGCAATGGTGGTCCTCCCTACTGGAATCCAAATCAAAATGTGCAAGACCAAGAGGAACACAACACATTTACTTGATGGACAAAAGAGCCCCAACTAGCACTGCTGACCAGCATAAAAAGTCCAGGACTGCATTTTAAAGTGATTTCCAAGTGCATCATGCAGATCCATGTCATTGCGATAAACTGAAGGCAATTCAAGGTATTTTGCAGGCAACAAAATACTTGGATTCAATCTTTGCCATTGCACTAAAGTGGGGTTCCCCAAACTTTTTCATCCACGAGCCACATTCAAATTTAAAAATAGTTGGGGGTGCAACACAAATAACAAAAAGTTTCCTGGGGGGGTACTAAATAAACACTGTGGTTATTTAGTATCAACTATGTGGACTGACAGCCTACAGGAGGCTCTGTATTGCAGTTCAAATGCTTTTTATGCACCAAACGTTTGAGGCCACTGGGAGTAACATCCAAGGGGTGGGTGAGCACCATGTTCTTCACAATCCACAGGTAAGGGATCAGTTCCCTATGGGGTGTTTGAAGTTGCAGTTCAGAAGCAAAGGTATTGACACAACTGGTGGGTTCTTTGCTCTAAAGCAGTGATCCCCAACCAGTAGCTAGCGAGCAACATGTTGCTCTCCAACCCCTTGGGTGTTGCTCCCAGTGGCCTCAAAGCAGGTGCTTATTTTTGAATTACTGGCTTAGAAGCAAGTTTTGGTTGTATAAAAAACAGATGTCCTGCCAAACATTCTCTCCTGTAGGCTGCCAGTCCATATAGGGGTTACCAAAAAGCCAATCAGAGCTCTTATTTGACATCCACATGGACTTTTTCATGCTTGTGTTGCTCTCCAACTCTTTTTTAAATTTAAATGTGGCTCACGAGCAAAAAAGGTTGGGGACCCCTGCTCTAAAGCAATCAGCATTTGAAAACCTTTCCTGCCACCCAGGAGTCCATATTGCTCTTGACGTAACTCCAGCTTTTGTCATGTAGATGAACGTTAGGAATGATGATATCGAAACCATCTACAGAAATAAGAGAGTTATTTATTTGTACAGTTCCCACAAGGTATACAGTGCTTGGCATGTTTATAGAGACATGTGCCACACATTCACACACGTGTGATCAAGCAAGACACATTCTGGTCACTGGAATCATTGACCAGTGTCAGTTGTACGATTAATAATTCACCATACCCTTCTCTAATCCATACAGGTTACATCATGTTAGATGAACAAAAAGCTGATGGCACATGGGCAAAATGAATAGTCTGAAAAAGGTTGGTTCCAGCACTGGCACATGTTTGCCATTCCAATGAATAGGGGGCAGTAGTTTGTGTTGGGTGCATCTATACAGGCAGAGATTAGGCCCATGTGCCATAACCTTAGTAATGTATTCCTGTAAGCAAAAGGCATGAAAAAGGGAGTTTTGGCCTTTTAGTTGTAATGTCCCAGCATCCCCAGAAGGCCCTGATCTCACACATAAAATAATATGTATTTGGTTGCAAATCCAACCTTTGTACACACACACATACCTACCGAAGTAATGACTTGGAAGTGGTTTTATAACAGAAGAGCTTATTGAAAAATTTAAGTGCCATCTTTATCTTCTCTAACACCCAAAGAGGCAATTCCCTAAACACATTGTACCTTCTCCCTCCCTGGGACCTTTGATCTCATGAAACGTATCTCTTACTTTAATTTCACCCTGAAGGCATTTCTGGATTCCCCCAGGTGAATCTTTTCCGCCTCCCTAAACCTGGATTATATTGATGAGATTGCTGATTGGAGCGTTCCCTTTTCACAAATTGCTTCTCTCTGTGTCCACTTAAAGAATTTAAATTTTAAAACCAGCTTCAATCTGAATCCTACAGTTTCCAATGGACTGTGCAACTCTTTGGGTATTTACACAGTACCGAGATGGAGTGCTGCTTCCAGTGTTACATGTTTTGCTGTTCGATACAATTTTTTGTGCCATACACCTAGAGTCACCAAACACCAATGGCACATCCGATGCTGATAAACCAGTTGTGGGTTGTTTATTTAGCTCGTAATAGTGGCAACGTTTTGGGCATATACCAGACCCTTTGACAAGCCTGACAAAGGAACTGGTATAGGCCCAAAATGTTACCACTATTATAACCTAAATAAATAACCCACAACTGGTTTATCAGCATCGGATGTGCCATTGGTGTTTTGTTCATGTAAACTCTTTGGGGACCTCATTCCAACTGTGAACTAAAACTCCTACCATTTACATATTTATTCTGGTTCATTTATTCTCATGTCCTGTAAATCAGTCGTATATTTGTGGTTCTGGCATGAATACAATACAGTCATAACCCCATTAGAGAGCCAGCCAGCTTCCTCTAGGAGTTTCTCATTTGTATTGATTCCCCAATTACACTTTAACATTTATTTAGAGTATCACTGGCAACATTATTTCATAAATGTTTAATTAACAATGTCTTGCTAAGTAGTGTAACATGACCTCAATGCAAGAACGGCAAGCTCATAGAAAGCAATGGCAAAGCTCAGCTCATAAATCTTCCAATTAATATTGTTTAAATCAGAAGACTTTACTGTATATATTTTTAGTTAATGGGAAACTGTCAGGGGAAAACATGTTTTTTTTAATAACGCATTAGTTAATAGTGCTGCTCCAGCAGACTTCTGCACTGAAATCCATTTCTCGAAAGAGCAAACAGATTTTTTAATATTCAGTTTTGAAATCTGACATGGGGCTAGACATATTGTCAATTTCCCAGCTGCCCCGGTCATGTGACTTGTGCCAGCACGTTAGGAGGGAACTGCTTTCTGACAGGCTGTTGTTTTTCCTTCTCAATGTAACTGAATAGTACTCAGTGGGACATGGGTTTTACTATTGAGTGCTGTTCTTAGATCTACCAGGCAGCTGTTATCTTGTGTTAGGGAGCTGCTAAGTGGTTACCTTCCCATTGTTCTGTTGTAAGGCTGCTGGGGGGGAAAGTGAGGGGGTGATATCATTCCAACTTGCAGTACAGCAGTATATAGTGATTGAAGGCATGTGCCTCTTCTGTTTGCCTATGTCCTAATGGTTGGCTTTATTGCCAACCCTAAGGCAGCTTGCCTTGAGCAACGAAGCAACTTGGACCAACACTGGTGGACCCTTGGATGTTCTCCATCTAATTAGGCTGTGACTAATCAAGTGAAGAGTATCTGATCAGATACCATACCTCCCAACTGTCCAGTTTTCTGTGGGGCAGTCCCAATTTTGACAGTCCCAGGTTTCGTATGGAAATGTTTGGACTTTCTCTTTGATGTCCCGAACAAAGTTTCCAAAGCTTTATTAAAATAGGAGGTTTTTTTTTTTGGCAGAGAGCCCAGAACAGTCAGCAGCTGCGCTTGGAAACTTTTGTAACAATTTAATACAAACAAGGAAACAATTGTAATTATTTAAGATAAACAGGTCTCTTGGGAGAACAGAGACTTGCAACTCAAAGGGCAATTCACGTTTCACTGTTATAACACATAGAACGTTGCACTAAAACTCCCAAAAATGTGTTCAAACTTCCATAACCTGCCAAATTTTGTAAAATGGACGTGGTAATTGGGGGTGTGGCCACTCTACATGTGGCTCGGGTTACCACCTTTTCTTGAAAAAAATACCGGTCTTCCTATATATTTATCTTATTTATCCTATTAATAACATTGGGATCAACCATCAAAAATACCGGCCAGGTGGCAACCCTACAAGTAGCATAGATTTTATTACCTCTCTTGAAATGTTGGGAGGCATGGGATACCCTAGAATTCCAAATCAACATTCTATATATAATGGGTATTTTAAAAGGACCTTTTTTTTTTAACCAAAAAAAAAAAATCCTTATTGAAGAGACTCATGTTGGTCAAAAGAACAAAATAATTGCAATTGAAAACAATAATAATAATGGTCTAGCAAGCAACACAAGTGTGTAGATTGATTTCCCAACGTCTCAGTTGTGAAGGATGCCTATGGAAAACACCTCTTTTCGCAGAGAACTATTGTCAACAGCAGTAAAGGTGTTAATCAAGCTAATCCCCTTATTGTATTTGCCATAGGTTTAAGGCACAGAGTGTATTTATATAATGGTGTTACCACTTTCAAAGAATAGGCTTCTATTCAGTGGAGAGATGTCATGCTATTCAATGCAGATGGTGCAAATAAATGGGGAGTTGCAGGGTGGCCCCTGCTCTGTTGAATGGGGATGGTTTGCACAAAACAGGATTCTTTGTGGCCCGGGCAGCATTGTTATGTATACGCTCATTTCCAGCTGCACAAAACCCGTTACAGGGCCATAAAATGAAGATGTTCTCACATGCTCCAGTTTGTGCTCTGTCCTGTCAGCACAGAACCCAACAAGTGGAGCTTAACCCTGCAGGAGCCAGCTGTGGGGTTGAGCTCCATCATAATATAAACACAGTGAGACCAGTGACGGTTTCAGAAGGAGAAATAATGTGGAAGGCAATGGGACTACACTGTTCTATATTGCAAACCCAGCACTATCGTTCGGACAGAATCTTTTCTCATGATATAAACCCATTATTATCCCCAGTTCTACCCATTACTGCATTGAGATAACATCCTAGTAATTACCCATGCATTAGGTTAAAATCCAAATGTCTACTTCCAGGTCACAACCATGAAAGACCAAAATTATTTTAAAGTTAATTAAGATTTACGTATTACAAGTATAAGATCCGTTATCCAAAATCCTGTTATCCAGAAAGCTCTGAATTACAGAGTGGCCATCTCCCATAGACTCTATTATAATGAAATAAACAACATTTTTAAACATGATTTCCATTTTGGTAAGGATATAATTAATTATTAGAAGCAAAACCACCAGCCTATTGGGTTTATTTAATGTTTACATGATTTTCTAGTAGACTTAAGGTATGACCATCCAAATTACAGAAAGATCCGTTAACTGGAAAACCCAGGTCCTGAGCATTGTGGATAACAGGTCCCATACCTGTACAAGGATATCTTTTTCAGCACATACATGTTTATGGGTCTGAAACTCACTGTTCAAAACATAGAGGGACACATCTAAAAAAAATGCAACTTGCCGGGCTGCACTGATTGAAAAAATTAAATAAAAATAAAATTGCATATGAATTTAATGCATAAAATGATTGTCTATTTAGAGTGTAAGCTCTACAATTCAGAGGACACCTTCTTTTTGTGTCTCTTAACATATACCACTTTATGTGTGTCCCCCCATTTAAACTACTACTAGTGATGGGGGAATTTTCTGAAATCTGCAAAACAGTGAAAAATTTGCGAAACAGGGAATTTGCGAATTTATTCGCCAACCATGAAACACGGAAATTCGCCCCTGAAGAATAAATTCACCCATCACTAAATATTACTGTATTCTACAATATTCTATGTATAGCATTTCCTACAGTATTATTATATAAATATTTACATATATCGGGTAAGCTCTCCTTTAAACTCACAACTGACGCAAAGGATAGCGAGAAACTGCCATTTGGGCTCTGATCAGCATTACCCAGTGTTACCAGTATAATCAATGCAATTTGTAATTGTCCCCAATTCTTGTTCAATGCACAATGTGCCATTAAACAGCCTGTAGAGTATTTCCTCCAGTGTTTTTATTAACTAAGCTTAGCTTTACTATTTCCAAATATTTGCTGTTATTCACAATCCGTCTCTGCTACTGGTTTTGCAAAGTATAAATATTTGTTTTACATCCTGATCTGCCTGTTATTTCTAAATATGTAACCAGTAGAGCGTGTGTGGTGGTGGTGGTGGTGGTAGGGGGGTACTTAAAGGGATACTGTCATGGGAAAACATGTTTTTTTCCCCAAAAGGCATCAGTTAATAGTGCTGCTCCAGCAGACTTATGCACTGAAATCCATTTCTCAAAAGAGCAAACAGATTTTTTAATATTCAATTTTGAAATCTGACATGGGGTTAGACATATTGTCAGTTTCCCAGTTGCCCCCAATCATGTGACTTGTGCTCTGATAAACTTCAGTCACTCTTTACTGCTGTATTACAAGTTGGAGTGACACCCCCCCCCCAAAAGCCTAACAAAAGAACAATGGGAAGGTAACCAGATAGCAGTTCCCTGGTAGATTAAAAAACAGGACTCAATAGTAAAAGCCAAGTCCCACTGAAACGGATTCAGTAACATTAAGTAACTGCCAGCCTCCCAGAAGGTAGTTCCATCCTAAAGTGCAGGAGCAAGTCACATGACTGGGGCAGCTGGGAAACTGACAATACGTCACCATGTCAGATTTCAAAATTGAATATTAAAAAAAAAAATCGGTTTGCTCTTTTGAGAATTTAATTTCCCATGACAGTATCCCTTTAAACTCACTAGTTTAGAACCCATGGCAAAACACAAAAATGGTTACAATTACCATCACATAACACGGACATAAGGTTATGAATTAAACATGGAATTAGCCAGCTATGCTCTTAAAGGAAAACTATACCCACCAAACAAGGTCTCTATAAAACGATACTTCATAAAATAGCTCATACATAAAACGCTACTACTTTCGTAATGACATACTTTTTAGTAGTGTGTACCATTGGGTAATCCTAAACAGGAAATTGCCATTGAAAAAAAAGAGTATTAATAATTAATTAATAACGGTTAATGTGGCTTGGCAATGCTATGTATTTGTTTTAATTGTCACTGTGATATGGTTTATATGTTTGTTAAAAATAATAAAATAAATACTACAAAAAATAATAATAAGTGCCACCCCCTGGGATGGTAGGATTCACGGTGCACACAAACATACCCAACAAACCATACATGTTAGGTGACACAAGCCAATTAAGAGTCTTTTGCTTCCACACTTCTTCCTGTTACAGTTAGGGGCAGATTTACAAAATTCGTGTGAAGATCGAAGTTCATCAAATACCGATTTTTGGAGGATCGAATAGGCAAATTTGGCATCTTCAATCATCGAAACCGTATATTCGAATATTTGATCATTCAATGATCGAAGGATTTAAAATTTCTTTGAATACCTACTTCGCCAGATTGATCCTACCGAATACCAATAGAAGCCTAAGGGAACCCCCCCCCCCATAGGCTTCTTTTGCAAAGACCTGCTCTAATACCATTCGTACAATCAAACGCCTCGATCGTTCGAATCGTGCAAATTTTTCGGAGGCTCGAAGGCAAAGCTACGATTTTTTCGTGGAATCGAACGTTCGGTATGCGATCGTACGATTTCATAGAGAAATCGAATATGGAGCAAAAAGATAGCCTAGAACTATTCGATAAGCATTCGATAGTCGGCGACTCCCCCCCTCCCAGAGCTGCTTTAGAAGGTGAAAAATGACACTTTACACTTCAATATTAGATAAACAGATACAAATAGAAAATAGACAGTAATTGGAAAGTCATTAATTCTGGTGATCTATCTGAAAACAACTAGTTGTTTGAAGGTGGACAACCCCTTTAGGTATTTATTTGGGGGTAAAGTTTTCCTTTCACTAAAAATCCAAAAACCACTACAACCCCCTGTCAGCAAACGCTGGGTGCTGCATGGCCCCATTCTGGGTATTCCTCTATCGAAAGGCTTACTTTGTATGAAGCCAATGACTCCTTTAGCCCTCCTATTGCGTGACAAATTCCTAATGAAAAGCCAGCAATGGAAGGGTTTGTGAAGCCCAATAGCTATGGTGTGATAACATCTTATAAACATTGCTCTACTTTGTCATTACCGATACTGGACAGGCACAGCTATGGCAGAGGGACTGTGCCTATGTGCTGGTTTGGTTATAGCAGTGGTTCTCAACCTTCCTAATGCTGCGACTAGTGATGGGCGAATTCGCGGCGAATTCCTGCGATTCGCCGCCGGCGAATAAATTCGCGAAACACCAGCAAAAATTTGCAAACGAAAATTCGCCAAAAAAAACGAGTCGCGCGTCGTTTATGACGCAACACGTCGAAAACAACGCTACGCAACGGAAATGACGCGCCGCGCGTCAAAAACAACGCGCGACTCATTGCGCGAATTTTTTCACCAATTCGCGAATTTCCAGCAAAGCGAAATGGGTGAGATTCGCCCATCACTAGCTGCGACCCTTTAATACAGTTCCTCATGTTGTGGTGACCCCCAGCCATAAAATATGGTAAATTTGTTTTTTGCCACACCCATTTTGTGGTCATCCCCCAATTACCATGTTAATTTTACTTATTTTAAATGGGCAGGGAGAGCTGTATGGCAGTCCCTACATAGGGGATATAGAAAGTTGTAGTGCAACTGGCTTCCCTACCCAGGTTACTGAACTACAACTCCCAGCACCAACACCCGGAGAGCTACAACCTTGCCCCAGGGCTAGTGGTGAGCGAGATGATCCTGCTCCTGGAACCCCTTAAGTGACCCCTGTGAAAGGGTTGTTCGACCCCCAGGTTGAGAACTGCTGGGTTATAGTATAAATCAGAATGCATTTCAAACTCTGGGAATACTGCAGAACAGGGGGTTTTGGTCCATCTGTTTTGAACATCTCAGCAGACGAATCTCAAGGCAAATATCTCCCTCCCAAACGATACTGTCCCCCCTGCATCCCCCTAAATCCTTTGATGTTTTGGGTAGTGAAACACGAGCAGATTCGGGAACATTTAGTCGCCTGGAAACTAATCGCTTCTTCTGGGTGACGATCTCCCCCAACTGCCTTCATGTGCCATACCGCTGGCTTGAGTGTAAATCACTAGAGGTAAGGCACTTGCAGCGCTTCATTTGCCGAAGTCACCCATAGTTTACTTACGAGGCAACTTCGGAAAACGCAGCGCCATGATGGTGACTTTTCATTTAAGCCGGCAGTCTGGCATGGGAAGGCAGTTCGGGGGGATTGTTGCCCAGGAGAAATGTCACACAACCCTTGAAGGCTACAAGTTTTACATAGGGAAGGACAGAGGAGGAGTGGTGGGCGAATCTGGGGCGTTTTGCCGAAACGGCGAAAAAAATTCTCAAAAACGCTGCTGCGTCTCGTTGTGGACACTGGCAACCATTTTTGGATGCTAGCGCCCATTTTTTTGGACACCGACAAAGGGCGCTGGCGTCCAAAACAAGACGCCCGTGTCCAAAACGAGACACCGGCTAATTTTCGCCAGGTGAAATTTTTCTGGCGTTTCACGAATTTATTCGCCCATCACTACAGAGGAGTTAAGTGATTGTTTGTCATGACTTTGCAGTTGCACTTCAGTTCTATTCTACCTGCTAGGAGTTGTTGTTCTCCTCTACCATCTACGTCAGCAGTAATGTTCCTCTCGGCTGTTTTCACTCATTCAGCATGACACATTCGCAGGCATTATAAGGTTTAGGTTCATTTAATATAGAATTGTAAATAACCATGAATCATATTTAAGTATCTATGTGCACCACCCTCTCTCTCATTTAGATTCAAACAAGACTTTGAGAGTAACCCGTGGCAAAGTCATCCTACTACCCAGTTCATGTGCATGACCTTACAGTCAGTTGCAGCAGTGAGTGTGTATGGGTGAGTTTAAGTACACGCATGGCATCTGTTTATGTCTGTGTGTATATGTGCTCACACTCCATGGAACTTGGGTCAATTTTTTGGTTATTTGCTGTATACATCTATAGCAGTGATCCCCAACCAGTATCTCGTGAGCCACATTTTGCTCTCCAACCCCTTGGATGTTGCTCCCAGTGGCCTCAAAGCAGGTGCTTATTTTTGAATTCCAGGCTTGGAGGCAAGTTTTAATTGTATAAGAACCAGGTGCTCTGCCAAATAGAGCCTCAATGTAGGTTGACAGTCAACATAGCGGCTACTAAATTGACAATCACAGCCTTTATTTCACACCCCAGGAATATTTTTCATGCTAGTGTTGCTCCCCCAACGTCTTTCACTTTTGAATGTTGCCCAAGGGTTCTAAAGGTTGGGGATCCCTGATCTATAGCATATACAGCTCAGCAGAGGGTTTCAGACTTTGCATTGAGGACAAACCATTGCTCTTCTACACAGCAGGGAAATAACTAAAAAAAACACTATACTGTGCATGGGTCAGGCAAGGGATTCCTTGGACAATTGAAATACAGTAGAACCCCAATTTTACATCCCCTGATTTTAAGTTCCCCCTCATTTTACATAGATGTTTTGTGGTCCCACCTATATTTTATGCATGATATATTTTCCCTGATTTTACATTTTCCTGGTCCCCTCAAAAAACGTAAAATGGGGGTTCTACTGTACATGGCAGTGCAGCAGCAGCACTAAGATGGATAATACCCTGGGCAAATTCACTGTTTACAAAAGAAGAGCAAAAAGTAAGCATTTTTATTCAATGGAGGGGTGCCTCACAAATCTGACTTTTCTTGTCCTTTAAATATATATATTAATAGCCTTAAAGAAGAATTCAACCCCTTATTAAAAAAAAAACCCTACCCTACATAAATAAACCCTCCTCCCCAAGCGTAGCTGCTACCCCAGGCAAATGCCCCTGGTCATTCTGTTAATAACTTTGAGCTCCAGGCTGGGAGGGGGGGACAGAGGTGGGCAAGGGGTGCAGGGAGGCCCGGGTAGGACCCTGCCGGGTCCCGGTGAAGATTTTTGGGGGGAGGCTTGGCACGCCTTTGTTACACCATTAGAGAGAGAGAGAATCTGGAGAACAGTACACTCATCCCTAGAAAGGCCCAGGTGCTGCTACAAAAGTTTATATTAACATAAAGAACATGGAGCACTCATGGGAACTCATGTGCAAAACTTTAATGGTGTAAGTCAACCTGATAAAGGTCCTCTGTGCAAGACTGAAACATTGACTTACACATTTTTTGTATTGAATATTTTAAATATTTAAATCAATATAAAATGTATTAAAGAAATAAGTCCTTTCTTTAAGGCTAAGGCCAGACGGGGAGATTCGGGGGCAATTTGTCGCCTGGCGACTTCTCGCCGCGACTTGTAGCCCCCGAACCTCCCCGAATAGCCAAGTCCTTGGGCGCACCGGCGTTACTTGAAAACGCCGGCGCCTATTCAGACGGAGCGGCGCAATTTTTGAAATCGCTCCAAAATGACTCGCGAGGCAATTTGGAGCGATTTCAAAAATCGCACCGCTCCGTCTGAATAGGCGCCGGCGTTTTCAAGTAACGCCGGTGCGCCCAAGGACTTGGCTATTCGGGGAGGTTCGGGGGCTACAAGTCGCGGCGAGAAGTCGCCAGGCGACAAATTGCCCCCGAATCTCCCCGTCTGCCCTTGCCCTAAGAGGGAAGCGCATCAGCCTTTATCTATATCTACCCGAGTGATTAGATACTATTGAGCACAGGCTCCTTCAGTTATCCTTGGTTATCTACAACAAAGCATATAAAATGTATTTGATCATCTCTTTGCCAGCAGCCTGAATCTGAATGCCCGAAAGAAGCCGAGTGATTAAGTGAGTTGTAGTTTCCTATCTGAACTCACACAATTCCAGCAACTACTAAGTAAAGCCTTGCAGTCCAATATTTCCAGCACGAAACTCCCAACTTTTTGGCAGCTGCATCATACAAGACCAGAGACAAGTTGATTAATCAACATAGAAATATCTGCCAGGAATTTATCACACACCCCTATTGGCTCAGTTAAGTAAGGAAGTATTTACATAACTCTGAATATTAATAAGGTCTATGTAAGCGCATCCCACTGAGCAGACATTTTTCAACCTGAACTACATTATGTTTTTTATACCTCTCTCCCTTGTAATCCACCAACCTATAGGCTTAGTCCAGACGGGGAGATTCGGGGGCGGAAATTCGGGGAGATTGTCGCCTGCTATTAAACGCCAGGCGACAGAATCTCCCCGAATCTCCCTGTCTGTCCCCAGCCTAAATAAGCGCCGGCGTTTTCAAGCTATGCGGTGCCTAGCTATTCGGGGAGATTCGGGGGCGATCCGTCGCGGCGAGAAGTCGCCAGGCGATGGATCGCCCCCGAATCTCCCCGTCTGGACTAAGCCATAAACAAGAACAGTAATCTCCCATTATGTATGAGAGGTAAATGCCCCATGGCAGGTTTGAAACAGGTTTCATCGGAATTTTTAGTTGATTTTACAATGTAGGTTTCACAGCGCAATCAACTCAATGAGGAGTTCGCCTTCACAGACCTAGTTTCAAACCATACATTTTTTGACGGATTTCTATATTTTAACATTTAAAATTCAGGTTTTAAAAATGTCCTCTGCCTTTCTTATGACAAGACTGATTACAAGTGGATGCTCTGCAATTGAATTAAAGGATAAGAGAAGGCAAATTCAATGAGGGGTGTCAAAATCTTAATTAAATTGCTATTGTTTATTCCCCAAATTTCCAAAGCCCAGGGCCCTGGACACAAACCTATCAATTCTATTTACTGGATGGTAAAATCTTGGAACCCCCCTCTAGGGAATATGGTTTTCCTTGTCCTTTAAGCATGAGGGAACACGTTCAACTTGCTAAAGAACAATGTAACTAATATATTGAATTGTAGCCGTTTAGGAAGTTAGCAGGTTTTGTTTAGTTTCTACAAAGTTGCTACTTGCAAAAATGAGAGAGGGGATATACTTTTTTTTTACTTACATTTTAGAAACGCCAAAAAAAAATAGTAAAGAGGTAACAGGATTAGGGTAGGGACAGACAGGGAGATTCGGGGAGATTCTGTCGCCTGGCGTTTTTAGCAGGTGACAATCTCCCCGAATCTCCCGGTCTGTCCCTACCCTTAAAGTCATTATTTTTGGTGCACTAAGAAAACGTGCCCCTCTAAATACAGATGGGCAGAACATTGCACTCATTGTACCCTACAGACAAGCCAATGAAATAATGACATTATTTTACTTAAAGTGCAACAACTGTCACGTTCATCTGTTCCTCACTTACAATTATTTCACATGGCACTTTGTACAACTGACATACAGTAGTAATAGCATCTTATTCTTATCAACACAGATATGACCTTCCCCATCAGCTTTACATATGCTTGACTTGACCTTTATTAGAGACAATTGTTCTTATTTCTTTCCTTTAATGGGCAGCACGTTACTATAACTTTAAAAAAAAAAAAAAGAGCCTGTTAGAACTGGATGGCACACTGCGGCCAGCACCATCTTTAGGTCCCTGTTGTACCTCAAGTGATTTCCCATAAAACAAACTAACTGCATTGAACCGCCAAAAAACTTGAAGAGCAAGAATTCAAGGGAGGTTTAAACTGAGCACAAGTATTTATTTTACCCTTTCTTTATTCACTCGAGGGAGAAGAGAAAAAAAAAAAAAGAAAAAGAGGTCTCGACTTCTGTGATTAGGGAAGAGCTACATTGCTCAGACTTTAACCCTTCAATTACAGAAAGACACAAAGTGTTTTCCTAGAGGGAGTTCTCTCTTGTTCTAAGGTTACCCGGCTGAAACTCTCTTTTCTCTAAAATATCCCACACTGTTATCAATCAGCTGTATCAAGGGCATACGTGGGGAATAAAGGAGCCAGACAGAAAGGGAAGTCAGTGCTTTGTGAGTTGCAAAGGGGATAAATTAAGTACAATATGTTGGCGCTCTAAAAATACATGATAATAATAAATTATAAAGCAGATATATGCCAATAACTTTAACCTCCTGATGCTAATGAACTACTATTCCCAGCTTCCACTAACAGATTCGAATTTTAAAGGCTACAGTGGGCAAGGATATCCTTCCTCTCAACACTTGGCACTTAATCATCACTGTAATTGTATATACGCACTAATTTATTTATGTTTATAGTTGTTGTTCCCCATCTGTTCTATAAACAATCAGTGCAGTGGATACATGCAAGCGCTACATAAATAAAACAATATAAACGCAGGTGTTGGGGAATGTTGTATATTATAGTACAGTGGTATCTAAAGCGTTAAATACAAACCGTCCCCTATATCTACTGTATCTGACATGTAAAAACACTTGCAATCTCTTTAGAACGACAAAGGGCATTAAAGGGGTTGTTCACCTTCGAGTTAACTTTTAGTATAATGTAGAGAGTGATATTCTGAGACAATTTGCAGTTGGTTTTTATTTTTTATTATTTGTGGTTTTATAGTTATTTAGCTTTATATTCAACAGCTCTCTATTTTGCAGTGTCAGCAATTTGGTTTCTAGGGTACCGATTACCCTAGCAACCCTGCATTGATTTGAATAACAGGCTGGAATATGAATAGGGGACGGACTGAATAGAATGATAAGTAATAAAAAGTGGCAATAAC
>CM044444.1:91221607-91245414 GCA_024363595.1 Xenopus borealis
CCCCCCCCCCCCTTCTCCCACCGCCTTTCCATGTCGGCTTCCATTTCCTACAGGCTGCCCAGCAACAGTTGGGCAATATCCCAGCCAGCAACATGGCAACTACAGGATCCCACGGCTTTTCCCCCTTACCCTATATAACACTCTGGCTCACAGTGACCTACCAAAAAGGAAACTTGTCATGGAACAGCAATAATCCTTTGTTCCTGAAAATACCCCTTTCCTCTATTGTAATAAAAATCTATGCAATTATTGACTTTAAGTCAAATAAATATATGCAGGGGGGGCTACTGGGGTAAAAGTACTGTAACATTAGCGAAATATAACATGCATATATTCCCTAGGGTTGCCACCTTTTCTTGAAAACATTACCGGCCTTCCTATATATTTATCTTTTTTTCCTATTAATAACATTGGGAGCAACCATCAAAAATACCAGCCAAGTGGCAGCCCTTATTACAGCAATACATATTACAAGTAGACTGTAAGCTCTCCAGGGTAGGGACCTCATCCCAACAGTGCATTACAACTCATTACATTATGTATTTATTCTCACTGTGTAAGATATATAGATACAAACATATACACAAACCATACAAGGTCATCTAGTTCTTACAACAGATTAAACACAATTATATGACATTAAAATAAAGAACTCAGATAGATGAGAGAAGAAAGAAATCAGCAGCTAAACAGATAAATAGGGTGGGATCCAAGCAGCAAATCCAATAAAGTTACTGATCATGCAGGGAGACTGGGAAAAGTTGCCCCCCTCAATGCGCTTACACTAGCGCTGAGCTCAGTATTCTGCTAGAAACTAAAAAAGACCCGAGCGCAAATGTCGGGAAAAAGCGCACAGATATAAAGCGCTGTGCAAACAAGGGTTGCAGTGGGTTTATTTAATAACCGATACAGCTGGGAGATCGGGATGGAAAAGGCAACGAGTTACTTACAGAGAATGGAGCTCCTTGGATAATGAGAAACAAGTCACAAAGAAACAATGGAGTTTCCTAGTACAACCGTAGAAGTGTCCAAAGTTGGTGCGTTTTGTATCCAAAGGGCGATCGGAAGCTTTATCCGGGGGCTCTGGGAGAGAGAGAGAGAATAAATCATGTAATACCTTTCCTGCTGCTGAGGAACTACAACTCTCACAAAGGGTATCGGGGGTTGCTGGGAGTTGTAGTTCCAAAGTAAAAAGAAGGAACGTCATATCCAATTTTTTGTGACTCTCGCGCTAAATCCCTGCGCCTAGAATTGGAAACAAAAGCTGCCAAAATAAAGAAAGAAAAAGAAACAAAAATCCAGACAAATCCCCCACCACCACCCCTGTATCCCACCCTCCCCTTCTTGTTCTTGTAAAGGACAGAAAGAAAAAGACTGGGCTTTTCCCTCCTCTCTCCAGGCTGAACTCACTGCTAAAGTGATCAGGAAGAGAGAAAGGAACCCAAAAAATGCCAAACATGCCAGAAACGACAAGGATTTGAAGCTTCCAGATCCAGGACTGGAGTGAGAGAGAGTGAAAGAGAAACACACACACATTAGTCAGAGATTCCCCCTTTTTTTCTGCTTACCTTTCTTTCTGCTGGACTCACAGATTGTTACTTTGTTGCCACTTGGTTATTATTGTTGGGGGGGAATCTGGGAGCTACCAACTGGGCAGGGGGGGGGAGGGTTGGGATAGAGAAAAAAAAGTAACTCTGCTCAGCACTTTGTTGAGAAAAGACTTGGATTTTTTTTTCTTCTCTTTGGGGCAGCACTAAGAGGATTGTCTCTGCCCCCTCCTCCTGTGTGAGAGGAAGGTCAGGTGAGGATGAGGAGGGCTCTCTCCCAGGCTCTTAGCAGGGCTGGCCGGGTAGTTAAAGGCGCTTGTTGTTGTTGGTTTGCCGGTGCGGCTGCTGGTAGTTGGGAAGCAGGCTTGGTATTTTGGAAAGGTGACAGCTTTTCAGTGGAATCTCTGGAATGAAAGAGAGGAATGAAATTAGCTCAATGAGTCAGTTGCAGTTCAGGGGCGGGGAGTCGGGACGGCCCGTGGGAGGGATTTGCTGCTCTCACTCACGCACTGGCTCCTCCCACCGTGACCGTCTCGTTGTGCGCCAGTGCTACTGAGCAAACAAGTTTGAGCAGAGCAGAGACAGGGAACTGTTACATGTGGGGCTTATGGCGGAGCAGCTGGAGTTTGTAGGCTGTGGGGGAAGGTGGGAGCTCAGGGAGGTTGCTGCTCCTGGAGCCCAAAGCTGAAACAGCAAATTTCATTTCCTTCCTTTCTTCCATCTTCCCCCCAATGCTGTACAGGTACGGGATCTGTTATCCAGAATGCTTGGGAGTCAGGACCTGGGTTTTTCCATATTATGGATCTTTACATAATTTGGATCTTCATACGTTAACCCTACTAGAAAATCATGTAAACATTAAATAAACCCAATAGGCTGAATTTGCTTTAAATAAGAATTAATTGTATTGTAGTTGGGATCAAGTGCAAGCTACTGTTTTATTATAGCTGTGAAAAAGGAAATAATTATAATAAATTTGGATTAATTTTAGGGTTGGACTGGAGTCTTGGGGGCCCACAGGGGCTGCAAATTGAAAGGCCCTCTTGGCAGTCCCCAGGGCCCCCTCCCAACCTCCAAACACCCGACCCCACTGTAAGTGAATGATGCGAGCAAATGAATTGAAGTGTAACAGCTTTTCTTTATGCAGTGTCCCAGTGTCCCGCCAGCCCAGTCTGACCCTGCATCATGTTGCAGTTAGAGCTGCAGTATTTCTGGTCAGGTGATCACTTCCTGTTACAGTTAGAGCTGCAGTATTTCTGGTCAGGTGATCACTTCCTGTTACAGTTAGAGCTGCAGTATTTCTGGTCAGGTGATCACTTCCGGTTACAGTTAGAGCTGCAGTATTTCTGGTCAGGTGATCTCTGAGGCAGCACACAGACCATAACCAAATGGTGGTTCAAGGCAAGATATGTAAAAGGGCAATATTTACCTATATATATATGTATATATACCAGTTTGGTAAGATTCTTTAATATGTCACTTAATATGATATAAACTCTGTTGCATAAATGTTAATTTGAGGGGTATAGTTTTCCTTCAAATTTAATAAGGGCCACTTTTTTTCCACCCCTGCTGCACCTCCTCATGGAAGGAGTGGCACTTCCCAAGCTGTCACAAGGAGGACATAAAACACATAACAAATAGCACCCTGGTGACAAACTTAGGACTCCAGTGCTGAAAGGCAGCAGTGCTAACCAAAGGCCATACAGATGGAAACTACAGTTTGAACATTTGCTTCTTTACTCTCCATCTATGTAGAAGTACTGCTTTCTGGTACCTTGTACCCCTAGAGCTGTTTCTTTGGTGGACTACAATCCCAGCATGAGTAACCTCTTGAATAGATGTTGAAGAATTCAAGGGAGTTGTAGTGCAGCAATATCGAAGCAGGGCCCTAGAGCTATGTTTGTCTTTAAACTAGATACATAGGTTTTTGAAACCTAGTTGATCATACTGTATATAAAAACATATTATACATACTCAGAGCTAGTATGTTGTGCCTTAAAGTAGCTGTTCACCTTCCAATTATTTATTTATTTATTTTTTTCATTTTAGTTTGTTTTCAGAATTTTCATGTTTTAGTTTTTTCCCCCAAAATTGCATTTTAAAGTTTAATGTTCATGTCTCTGGGATTTCAGTCTGGCAGCTCAGTGATCCAGGAGCATCTGAACTGTTACAATTTGCTACATTTAGTTGATAGAATTAGTATAGAACTGATACAGCAGCATCTGTGGAGTATTAGCAACTATTGTATCAATTCTAACAACTGACTTTAAAGGAGAAGGAAAGGTACATTTCCTACACTGCCTCCCTCTACAGTACTCACATTGCTGTATTAGATGTATATATGATGTATATATATTTTCTCCTCACCAATGCCCATACAAAAAGGAGAAAATGATGGCTGATCTTCTGCTTCTGTAGAAAGTTGTGGCCATCTTACTAGAGGATTTGAGAATTCCTTCACCCCTACATCAGTAATGCGCATGCGTGAAAATAATTTCCCCTGAGCATGTCACATGATGCGCGCCATCTGGGGAGAGAGGCTGAGCCTCTAAGACATGCGCATAAAACTATAATTGAGCCAAATGCGCCTCAAGCAGCAGTGAGGACGCTGCCATGAAAATTAGTGACATCACTTGAGTCGACTGCTAGATTCTTTGTAGGGCGCTGTTCCTTCTTCTAGACACCAGGGAGAAAACATTAACTATGTTTTGTAAAGCTGGCCATAGACTCAAAGATCCGTGACATCACCAAACAAGCTGATCTTTCCCTGATATGCCTAACAGCATGGCTATATCAGGGGTAATCTGAATGTTCGGCCATATGGTTGAATGATCGGATTACAATGACACCAAGGGGCTCCAACAGATCGGTCAGAAGAAAATCAAACCTTCCTTATCAATATCGTGGCCAGATATCGTTCGGGAAGACCTGTCGGAAGCCCCCAAACACGGGCAGCTGCCGATATCTGTTGTTTAGACCAATTTGACAGCTCATCTGCCCGTGTATGGGAAATTCCAACAGGGTCTTCCAGACCGATATCTGGACACGATATTGATCAGGAACGTCGGATTTACTTCCAACCGACCCGTCGGAAGTCCATTAATCTCATTGTAATCTGATCGTTCGGCCATAGGGCCCAACGTTTGGATTACCCCGATATAGGCCTGTCAGTTAGTGGCATATGGGGGAAAGATCAGCTCGTTTGGCGATGTTTGGTGATTTTGGCTTAAAGGTGGCCATACACGGTGAGATACACTCATTTGGTGATGTCGCCACCATTATGATAGAAATCTAGTTAAGTTTAACCTTTCCGTCTCCTTTAATGAATCTCAGGGATTCTGCTCAGCAGGAACAAAAATAAATAAAGATAAATGCATCGACTAAAAGTGGCCATACATGGAGAGATCCGCTTGTTTGGTGATGTCACCAAATGAGCGGATCTCTCCCCAATATGCCCACCTTGAGGTGGGCGGATCCGATCGTGGGCCCTAGGGCCCAACGATCGGATCACAATGCAGGGGATACGGGTGGTCGGATCGCGGGACCACATCAATGAACAGATGCGGCCACAATCCGACGGGATTTTTAATCCTGCCCGATCAACATCTGGCCGACTTTCGCCCAGATATCGATTGGGGAAGCCCATCGGGGGGCCCCACTCATGGCCCGATAAGCTGACGACTCAGTCTGTCGCCCGCTTTTATCGGCCTGTCTATGGCCACCTTAAATGTATCAATTTAGAACAGTTAAAGGGTCGGTGACCCCCCCTCCCACTTCAATATTAGAAAACAATCACAAATACAAAATAGAAAGTAATTGGAAACAAATCTTTATTTCTGGTGATCTATTTGAGACCAACTGAACTGAAAAACGTGTTTGAAGGTGAACATCCCCTTTAATGAAACTCATGTAGAGAATAGAAAGTCTTCATGTCTGTGTCTCCAGAGCCATACAGTGACAGGGACCAGTTACTAATATGCGGTGCCGTGGGATGGAATACTTGTGTGTGTGAGCCCTTAGGCAGATACATGTCTTTGGTGGCCAATTCAAATGCAGCTTCAAGCAAAAGTACGAACTTGTATACAAACAACGTCACACTCAATATGCATTTGATGGTGTAAAGTCCAGACACAACCCGGGAGAGGTGCATAAGGGCTCATTTGCACAATTTGTAGGACGGATGTTGTCTCCGAGAGAATCAAATGAAACACAAAACCTGAGATGATTTGGGGTTGGTTTGTCGGATCAGAATGTAGAATTATTTTTTTGTCTTTAAATTATATCCGTTTTGACATTCCTTTACAATTTGTTTCTGACTCCAAATAAAACTTAAGGTATGGAGATCCAAGATCCAAATTACAGAAAGACTCCTTATCTGGAATACCTCAGGTCCCAATTATTCTGGGTTACAGGTCCCATACCTGTACCAAGAATTTAATTCAGGGGTGTCCAACCTTTTGGCTACCCAGGGCCACATTGGAAAAAGAACTGTCTGGGGTCACACGTCTGGAACCAAGCGTTTCAAGCTGGGCCGCATTCATTTCTATCCTGGGACACGTGGCCCTAGGGCCGCAGGTTGGACACCCCTGGTTTAATTCAACCATGTCTTTCTAAACCTTTACTTGACACTATCTAATGTATCTGCCAGTACAAGATGCAAAAGATCTCAGGTGTAAAAAGGAAAACCTTTTTGCACCTTAATAAGGAACCTTTCAGTTTCATATTCAGAACCTTTGTTTCCTGTAGAATTCAGCAGCTCAGGGCTATTAGGGGCCCATGCCCATTATTACTTGCAAAGTCAGACATTTGACAGAATTCATAGCAGCAATGGACTGGGGGGGGGTCCAGGGCTCACTGGGGCTGCCGTTTTACAGGCCTCCACTCCCCCCTTGGCCCTAAGCCCCAACCGCAACCTCTGCAAGGTGGGTCTGTATTGTTGGGGTCCACCAGGTTTTTTCCCACCAGCCCAGTCCGACCCTGATTCATAGCCACAGTGGCCATGGCTCCATGTATTCAACCAAAATGATAGCTTTGTTGTTTGCTCGGTACATATCTAATTGGGCTGAGTGTAAAATTAGTCAGCTGAGGACTGTACTGAGCCATTTGGGGTCTACAGTCTCCACTATTCCTCAGGAACAACCAGGAGGTCAGCCAACCCTGCTTGTAATGTTTTACACCTGTATGGCAACTTGTCCAAATCAGTGGTTCTGAATGTCTGTTTGGCTAGCTTTAGGGTGTTTTAGGGCCCATTTTGCTGCACATAGATACTCGTGAGTTTAATGGCGCCATTGGTTTAAACCTGATAAAAACCTACCCTAAAGGGGACCATAAATGGGCTAATAAATATTGTCAATACAACCAATTGAAACCAGCAGTTAATTTTCCATATTTAGGCCCAACAAAGAACGGCTTTATCAATTGCAGTGCCCAGTTTGGACCTTTTTAGTGCCCCGCCCCCTAGATTTAAAGGAACACTGTTGATGAATTACTAGCTGGGACCTGTGGTAGCTGCCCCCCCAGCAAGTAGCTCATTATTAGTCTGTCATCCTGTCAATCACCGCAAGCAGATGATTGATAGACATCTAAATTTAACAGTGGGCTTCCTGCCTCTCTGTCCTCTGCCCACCAGTGCATAGAGAGCTGCATTCAAAATATAGGAACCACTGAACACATTCAACATAGACCTGTGGCAGAATGTAGTCTGAACATTAAATACGGCAAAGTGATTAAAATAGTGATTCCCAACAATGCTGGGTCCCTCTGGGTATGAGGATTGGTTTGGCCCTGTTCTATTCCAAAATACCAATATCTGGGTGAAATCTGGCAGAAATCTATTGGACAGATTAGAATCCCTCCCATCGGGATGGCCTTAGATATATAGATCCGCTCGTTTGTTGCCAAACGAGTGGTTCTCTCCCCGATGTGCCCGGTAATTAAACGTTTGCAATGGATTCGAATTGTCTGTAAATGTAATTGCTATTGAAGATCAGTATTTGTCTGTATTTTCTACCACTGCACTGCTGGTTCTGTCTTTTGAAACAATGTAGCGGAACCCAGCTGAATTAACAGACTAGTATCATACAATACATTGTGAAATCTTGTCTGGCTTCTGCTGCATTGTTTCTGGAGCCAGAAAGGCTAGTGCAGAGAGACAAATACTGCTTTCAACTTGGGTACAAAGAGTAAAGCATCAGTAGCATATCATCAGATAATTCCATCATATATGCCCAAGTAAATCTGCAAGCTTCCTGAACACATTCATCCCCTGTGACTAATCAATCAATATGTAAAGGGGATGCTCAGAAGGGATAAAGTACCCTCCCTTGTATAATCCTGTTATGCTGCCCATGGCAAAAAAACTGGATGAGACATTGGCTGCCTAATAATCAGCTTGCTAGCAGCCAATCACATGTGTACACATGGGCTTCTGTATCAGACTTTCTGTTTTCAGCAGAAACCTCCAGGGAACGGGCTTGAGCATGCTCAGTTTGCTCCTCCCTCCTCCCCTGCTGAAATCTGTGCCTAGAGTTATGAGGGAGCAGTGAGAGACTCAGGCAGGAAGTGATGTCACAGCAAGTTAATATGGCAGCTGCTATCCTAAACAAACAGACAGCTTCTAGAGCTGTTTACTCAGGCATGGTAAAGCATTCTAATAAATATAGTGTTCTAGTTTGCACTGCTTGCCCCACCCCTTTTATGATGCCACTGTGGGGTGGGCACAGTCTATAAATAAAAGAGGGGGAATAGTGGGCCTAGCTAGAAGCAAGTTGGGAGGGGACGGGTACCACTATTGTGCTAAAATGATTATTTAAATGTACAATTTGTCCATCAAATAAAATTACCATTTCAAGCAATATCATGGTCAGGGCCCGAAGACTCCGAAAGGGATATGCAGACCACAGAGGAAGCAAAGTCCAGAACAGTTCGAGGTATACAAAGGGTTAAAGGGGTTGTTCACCTTTGAGTTAACTTTTGGTATAATGTAGAGAGTGATATTCTGAGACAATTTGCAATTGGTTTTCATTTTGTATTGTTTGTGGTTTTATAGTTATTTAGCTTTTTATTCAGCAGCTCTCTAGTTTGCAGTGTCAGCAATTTGGTTTCTAGGGTGCAAATTACCCTAGCAACCCTGCACTGATTTGAATAAGAGACTGGAATATGAATAGGGGAGGGACTGAATAGAATGATAAGTAATAAAAAGTGACAATAACAATACATTTGTAGCCTTACAGAGCATTTGTTTTTAGATGGTGTCAGTGACCCCCATTTGAAAGCTGCAAAGAAACAGAAGAAAATTGCAAATCATTAAAAAACTATGAAAAATAAATACTGAAGACCAATTGAAAAGTTTCTTAGAATTGGCCCTTCTACAATATACTAAAAGTTAACCTGAAGGTGAACCACCCCTTTAAGCAGAAAGAGTAAACAAGTCCAGGCAGAAAAGGGTCAAATCCGATGAACAGTCTGAAGTCGATACACAAGAATCCAATAGCAGAGTTATAAATCACACCCAGGAATACACAAAGTAAGACCTATATTTGCGCAAAGCCTGCTGTTGTCTGGCGTAATTTATAGGCCCCCTTTTAGCGCCAAAGCGTGATGACGTCATGATGCTGGTGTTCCGACGCTGGTAACTATTATGCCACCGGTGAATATTCTGACGCCAGTGACTATTTTGGCGCCGGCGTTGCGGTGCTGCGCCCGTCTGACGAACTACGTCCAAGACAACCCACATGGGAGGACAGGGCACCGCCATCTTGGGAGAAGGAATGGTGTGGGAGGTGAGACAGGTAAGACTTCCTTACAATCATCTAGTTGAACTAGGAAAACTGTGGGTTATTGCCTGCTTGGCCCTGCAAAAAATCACAATTGATACATTTCACTGTAACCAATGAAAATTTTCTACCCTGACCGATCAATTTTCTGACCAATGTCAAATGAAAAATCATTAGATATGCGATAGTTTGGTGCCCAATAACCAATGATAATTTGATGGAATTTTCGGATTGCACTTATTTTGGTTAACATCCATGGCCACCTTAAAGGGCAAGGAAAGGCAAAGAAATTAAATCCCATTTGTACTTTCTTTAATAAAAAAGAAATCTATCTCCAATATACTTTAATTAAAAAATGTGTACTGAAAGTTGACTGTATGCAGGGAAATTCTCCCTTCATTTAGTGCTGTGGATAGGAATTGTCAGACGGTCCCTAACTTCTGGCAGGGAAACAATCATACTCATAAACAGCAGGGGAAGCCCCTGCCTTACTTACCAGCCATGCAGAACTCAAGCAGCTTTGTTTTTTAATCATTTATGACGATCCCTAAGCAGCACAGACCATACTGAGCATGTGCAGTGCCAGTGTCAGACAAAGATGTATAACAAAGTTACAAGATGACAGCCCCCTGTGGCCAACTTTGAAAGCATAAATCATTTGTTTGATTAGGCTTGTGGTGCAGTAAGTTCATGTTTATGTTTAGTATACAAAAATACAGCATTTCTAGCCTTATTCTATTTTACACTTTCCTTGCCCTTTAAAGGAATAGTATTTTTTTTTTTTTAATAACTAAAAAAAAAAACAACAACACAGTTTAAACTTCAAATTCGCTAGGCAGGGAGGAAAACTTTAAATTTGCTAAGCAGGGAGGAGAAATCAAGCTCTGCACTATGGATCGTCGACATATCGCCATTTCAGAACAGGAGTGCATGCAGAGAATCGGTAAGTAATTTCTTAATAAAAACTTAGTGAATTTAAAGTTTAAACTGTGTTTTTTTTTTTGTTATAAAGAAACCCATTAAAAAAAATACTGTTACTGTTCCTTTAAGGCTGAAAATACTGTGTATCTATGTATTCTGCAGCTCTAAAAGGTAATTCTAGCTTCTCTAATGATAGTGTTTCTCTAGGAAGCCTTTATTACTAGACTGCAGTTAATTATGTATTTTGATTTAATGAAGCACTTTATGATAATTGTTAATCTTGACTGTTTCCTTATTCCAGTAACACCCTTCCCTATTACATGTAAACATACCCAGGCAATTACATTGGCCCAAATTCTACATCACCAATTGTTCTTGTCAGATCAGAACTGACCAACATACAGTATATAGATCCAAATGCTTGTTTGACCTCTAGTTGCAGAAAGCAAACTATCATATAAATCGAGATTCGGCTATGTAACATGAACACACAAACTCAATTAAATAATTAAGGAAAGTAAACCTAACATACATTTGGCAGAAAGGGGCACATAGGTCACAGGTTTTATTTCAACAGCCATAATTAGCCCAAAACCTATCCTCAGTATGAGCCGCCAAGCTCCCAAAAATCTGCTCCACATGGATTTATCCTCTGGGGATTATACAAAACTGACCAAACTGTCAGAATCTACTACCCCATAGTGAAGCCCACTTTCTGGTATCCATTTGACCACCATGTTGTTGATGGTCTTAGTCATAGGCAGGCCTGAACTGGTACTCTGTGGGCTCTGGAAATGCCAAGGGGCTGCTGTAAGATGCCTAAGACTCTATCTATTGGACTGCTGGGGGGCTGTGAGGTCCTCTGTGTATCTCAAATGTCAAGGCCTTTTTTAAAGCCCAGTCTAGACCTGGTCATAGGTCTATAAATGGAGGGATTCTCCAAAGTGTGACCTCAAAATTAAAATTAACAGAGAACCTATGGAACCTATTATGGTGGAAGGGAAGGAAAGGCAAAAAAAAGTTAGTTCTATTGCAGTTTGGTTTGAATTTTCCATAAAACACCTGTATAAACCCCCTCGGTTTCTCACACCTATACCCGACGAAGGGGAGGAGTTGTAGGCTAATTAGGGCACCCCCTGATTAGATTTCTGTCCTTGAGTCCGTTGTCCCACAGGCTTTATGGGCCTTCATTTAATATGACAACATCTACGGACATCAGTCTTATTTTAAAAGAGAACTAAAGCTTTAGAAACAAGCAATGTAGAAATGCTACAGATAATGTCTTGGACTTCTCTTCCAGCCCAAGGCAACCACAGCACTTTAGCGGTGAAGCTCTGTGCCTCCAAGGATGTCCCAGTAGCTCCCCATCTTCTTTCTTTGAGCTGCTATCAGTTTTCTAAGCTTAGGGACAGACTCACAATATACTGTGTATATATCAAATATAAAAGCCAGTGAAGGCTGGTAATTAATTCCGATTACATCAGCTTAGAAACCAGCAGTCATATACATGTCTCCACCCCTAAGTGTGATGGCTTTTTCCATTGTATTAAAGGACCAAAATATATAAAATAAATTCATTAGACATGACACACCATTCATTATTATCTTTACTTGTAAAATGATTCACTATAACCCCCAACCAACATGTTGCTCTCCAACCCCTTGGATGTTGCTCTCAGGGTCTTCAATGCAGGTGCTTATTTTTGAATTCCAAGATTGAAAGCAAGTTTTAATTGCATAAAAATAAAGTATAGTGTCAAGTAGAGCCTCTTGTAGGCTGCCAGTCCACATAGGGACCACCAAATGACCAATCACAGTCCTTATTTGGCAACCCAAGGGACTTTTTCATGCTTGTGTTGCTCCCCAACTATTTTTACAATTGAATGTGACTCACAGTTAAAAAAGGTTGGGGACCCCTGCACTAGAAGTTAAACACATTCCTGTGTTTTTTTTCCAGTTATTACAGTTTTGCTAATGAAGGGTTTTTTTTTATGTTTAGGGTTGAATTCTCCTTTAACAGTGAAGCCCCTCCCTATATTTCATCTCCAATATGAAATCTTCGCTCTGTTTCTGACCTTTGTCTCGCTTCTCATCTACAAGGCTTCTCTCTGGCCTCTGCTTTTGTGTTGAGCTGTCAGACTTTCAATCGCTCCTTAAAGGGGTGGTTCACCTTCAAGTTAACTTTTAGTATATTGCAGAAGGGCCAATTCTAAGAAACTTTTCAATTGGTCTTCATTATTTATTTTTCATAGTTTTGTAATGATTTGCAATTTTCTGCAGCTTTCAAATGGGGGTCACTGACACCATCTAAAACAAATGCTCTGTAAGGCTACAAATGTATTGTTATTGCCACTTTTTATTACTTATCATTCTATTCAGTCTCTCTCCTATTCATATTCCAGTCTCTTATTCAAGTCAATGCAGGGTTGCTAGGGTAATTTGTTCCCTAGAAACCAAATTGCTGACACTGCAAACTAGAAAGCTGCTGAATAAAAAGCTAAATAACTATAAAACCACAAACAATAAAAAATGAAAACCAATTGCAAATTGTCTCAGAATATCACTCTCTACATTATACTAAAAGTTAACTCAAAGGTGAACAACCCCTTTAAAGACCCACCTGTTTAAAGCAGCTTATTCAATGTACCATAATCAATCAATCACTGCTGTATCGTAACTCACAAAATTGTTTGTAAAATCCTAATGTCTCAATTGTACCCTAACCTTTAGTGTGTTAACTCTTGCGTACAAGGCCCTCTAATCCTATTGTATTCTGTAAACCCTTGTTTGTTATTAACCAATTGTTCCCTGTTTGTAATAAACTAATGTAAAGCACTGCGTAACTTGTTGGCGCTATATAAATAAATGATGATGATGACAGTTTGGAGTCCTACCACATGTTGTAGGCCATGTTTCACTATGCTGGAGTACAAGTTTTACAAATAGGAGACACTGTAGCGATAATTTGAATTTTAAATCATATGAACTCCATGAGTTCCACGCGTGAAGCAGTTACCGTGGATTCTTATATTATCTACAAGGAATCTATGATGTCAGTCTGGCAGCAATTAATAGGACAGCTCTGAACCTGATTTTTATAAGCCAGACAGACCTGTTTCAGTTTAACACAAGGTGACTGATTCAGAGATGTGGGTGGATGATTAAGGAAGTGCTGAAGAAATACTTAATCCTAAAACAGAAGGTATCGTTCTGCTTCGGAGCTTTTGTAATGGAGTTATGTCGCTGGAGTATTAGGGACAGTTTTATTAAGGGTCGAATTTAAACTTCTAATTCTTTTTATGATCAAAACTCTCAAATTTGAATTGTGAATTATCCATACTCGATTTGAGTTTTAATTCGAATTCCGAGATTTATCACACTCTGGCCCTTTAAAGGGATAATGCCATGGGAAAACATGTTTTTTTCAAAACCCATCAGTTAATGGTGCTGCTCCGGTAAAATTCTGCACTGAAATCCATTTCTCAAAAGAGCAAACAGATTTTTTAATATTCAGTTTTGAAATCTGACATGGGACTAGACATATTGTCAATTTCCCAGCTGCCTCTGGTCATGTGACTTGTGCCAGCACTTTAGGAGGGAACTACTTTCTGGCAGGCTGTTGTTTTTCTTTCTCAATGTAACTGAATGGAACACAGTGGGACATTGGTTTTTACTATTGAGTGCTGTTCTTAGCTCTACCAGGCAGCTGTTATCTTGTGTTAAAGGACTAGTAACATCAAAAAATTAAATTGTTTTAAAGTAATAAAAATATAATGCAGTGTTGCCCTGCACTGGTAAAACTGCAGTGTTTGCTTCAGAAACACTACTGTTGTTCATATAAATAGCTGTTGTTTAGCCATGAGCCATGGGGGCAACTAGTCAAAGGAGAAAAGGCTCAAGTTACACAGCAGATAAGCTCTATAGAACATAATGTTATCTGTTATCCATTACTTACCCTGTGCCATGTAGTCGTTTTTCAATTTCAGCCATTGGTACTCAGCAGCTTGTTTATATGAACTATACTAGTGTTTCTGAAGCAAACAGATCCGCTTTAACAGTGCACGGCAACACTACATGATATTTTCATTACTTTAAAACACTTTCTTTTTTTGGTGTTACTGTTTATTTAGGGAGCTGTTATCTGGTTACCTTCCCATTGTTCTTTTGTTGGGGGGAAAAGGGAGGGGGTGTTATCACTCCAACTTGCAGTACAGCAGTAAGGCTTAGTCCAGACGGGGAGATTCGGGGGCGAATACTGGCGAGGCAATTTGGAGCGATTTTAAAAATCGCGCCGCTCCGTGTGAATTAGTGCCGGCGCTTTTAAGCCTCGTCAGTGCCTAGCCATTCGGGGAAATTCGAGGGCGATCCGTTGCGGCGAAAAGTCGCCAGGCGACGGAGCGCCCCCGAATCTCCCTGTCTGGACTAAGCCTAAAGAGTGATTGAAGTTTATCAGAGAGCAAGTCACATGACTTGGGGCAGCTGGGAAACTGACAATATGTCTAGCCCCATTTCAGATTTCAAAACTGAATATAAAAAAAATCTGTTTGTTCTTTTGAGAAATGCAGAATGCTTCTGGAGCAGCACTATTAACTGATGTGTTTTGAAAAAAAAATTTTTTCCCCCATGTCAGTATCCCTTTAAGAACTCAAATTCGACTACTGGCCACCTTAAACCTGCTGAGTTCACGTATAAGTCAATGGGAGAGGGCCCAATGTTGGATGTTAGTAGCCTTCCTGACATTCGAGTTTTTTCTCCTAAAAAAGTTTACCAAGAGTTTAGTCTAATTCTATTCGAGTTTTCGGGTCGGGAATATTTGATTTTTTTTTTAATAAATAACCCCCCAGTCAAATTTCGAATATATTAGAATTTAAAAAAAACCACATGAATTAGAAATTCGGCCTTTAATAAACGTGCTTCCGAACGTCTGCAGAGTTTATAGGGTAACGCAAACTGTCCACTTTTTTCAAGATGAATATCCGGGCCCTCCATCATTAACTAGATAGGTCTGATTGTGTTTTAGAATCGCAGTTCATGATGGGATCCTGTACAATAATACTACCCAATCCTATGGCTAATGTCATGTGATGTTCTTACTACTACTACTGCCATTGGTGGAAATTCATGGTGATCACAATTGCCAATTCCCATAATAATTTATGGTAAAAGTGTTGCTGGAGCAACATGTAGAGACAGGGCTGCCATCAGGGGGGGGACAGGGAGGACAAGTGTCCCGGGCCCGGGACTGAAGGGGGGCCCGGCAGTGCTGTATTTTCCCAAGAGCCGGGCCCCCCTTACCAGTGCCGAGCCTGTGCGGCTTCTTCCAATGCGGAAGTGCCAAACAGACGCGAAGGAGCCGACACTGAAGTCCTGAAGTCACGGAAAGACCTGAAGTCACGAAAGAGCCGACACTGAAGTCCTGAAGCCACTAGTTCAATTCTACTGACACCAATGTGGGTTTTTTTTTAATCCCCTGGCCTCAAATGTTTTCTTTTAATACTCTACAGGCCACCGCCACCATTATTTTATAAAAATATTTTAATGGGCTCAAATTTTTTTTTAAAACTTGTTAAGGGGGGCCCTGCCGCCAATGTTTTTTAAAAAAAATATTTTTGGGGCCCCAATTTTTTTTTACTTGTAAGGGGGGCCCTAGTGCCAATGTTTTTTGGGGCTCTGACACCAATGCTTTAAAAAAGAAACTTTTATGGGGGGGTGGGCTGGCACCAATTTTTTTTTTTTAACTTATAAGGGAACCCTGGGGGTCACTTTTTTTAGCGCTGAAGTCTGTGTGGTCTTTTTAACTTTGATGTGGATTCGGCGGGGATTGTGATGGGGCCCCGTGATTTCTAATGGCAGCCCTGTGTAGAGATGACAGAGGGATCCCCAATACAAAATAGTCCCTTTATGTGGAGGTCCACCAGTCACTGCTATTACTGGAGTCGGCTGCAGTGCCCTAGAAATTACGCATGGCCAGCCCCCACTTAGTTCCATTACTGATGTTTAACCCTGCCAATCAAAATCTGGCTGACCTTAGTAAATATTTGGGAAGCCCGTCGTTGGGGCCCCACACACAGGCCAATAAGCTGCTCAATCAGTCTGTCGGCAGCTTTTACCAGCCCATGTATGGGGGCCTTAACAGCCGATATAGCATTGGTATAAAAATGTTCATTGGGAAATTATGAATTTGGTCAGTTGATGGGATAATCAGATAATCATAATTAAACAGTCAATTACTACTCATGCCTTGCGAAAGTAAACGAAGGAACAGATCGCAAAAATATGTGAAATATGAAGTGAAAACTTATTTGGTGTTCTGGCTATTCTTGGAACTATGACTAAATAGCTTAATTTCATGAGCTAAAGTTGGCACTGGCCATAGGTTGGACCTTCAAAGTGGACCATGGCCAAAGGCCAATTGGGGCTTGAACTGAAAAAGTTTAATCGTTGTTCCTAAATTAGCAATGAAGAAAGAAAAGGAAGATGCATAAAGAGAGTTTTTACTGGGCTTGGGGACCACTGCCATGGATGTATGGCATCCAGTTCATAATTAGTTAACGCATGTACACGACTATTTGAAATATCAGATATACCCTCCATCTCCAAATAGGCTGAAATCAGTAGTACAAACACAACCAGGTTGTTTTCAACCAAATTAGTCATTGTTATGTTTATGTGCCCAACTAATACTGTCTTTTTATACATTCTTATTGGATCACTGAGCTGGCCAGTGTTTTGCTGAAGCAACATTCATATGATCAGAAAAATGAGAAAACAGACCATAGAAAGGGAAGCTGAATTTACGTGTGGGGGAGGGGTCGGAGAAGTCCAACTGGAATTCCGAGCTGTGAGTTTCATTGAAGTATTGGTGGTGGGTGTAGCTATGAGCTGGAGTTCCTCTGTAGCTTTGTTGGTCCCACTGGTTTAAAGAGAGGATGACACCATTTATCTAACACTTTGGACTTCCACTGCCTCCTTATATTTCATTTCAGGGGGATAACTACAGAGAAAGCAGACCCTGTGGTTGCAGGGGGCGCAGAAGGTAGAGTGGCCCCATATGGACCGAATTGATATATAGTTGCTGTAAATATTGGTGAAACGGGTCAACCCCCAGACATTTTGGGGAGCTGAAAAATAATTTGCTGTACGGCCCAGTAATATCTAGTTACACAACTAGTTCATTTCATACAACTGCTGCTTGGTAAAGGCTAGATATAGCTGTTCCCTTAGATTGTGAGCTCATATGGGCAGGACCTGTCATTCTATGTTTGTTCTTGTTCTGTTTCTGGCTGTCATATTGTTTGTGTTCTCCTCAATAGAGGTACACATTGGCACTATAATATACTATTTTGCTTTTCATCTCTCTCTACTATAAGATCCCCTCAGTTGACGAGGTCACCAAACGAGCAGATATTAACCTGATATGCCCACTAACGGCCGGGCATTATCAGGTTAATCACAATGTTCGGTTGAACCATCAGATTACATGAAGACAATGGGCACAGAGGAGTCGTAGTCCTGCATCAACTAGCCAATGCGGTCCTCGATCCAATGAAAAATCAAACCTGCCAATCGATATCTGCCGGATTTTCGGTTTGATATCGATTGAGGGGAGCTGTGGGAAGCTCTAAAGGACCAATATCGGCAGCTTTAATCTGCCCTTGAATGGCCAACTTAATGTACTGTATATGTGACCGTATTATTCAACAGTTCCACTTATGCTATCCTACAACTCAGGGAGGATGCTGGTAGATGTAGAACAGATGTGCAGGAACATGGTTTGACTATCCCTGCCTTATGCTGTTAACTTTCTGGAAATACAATGTGGGAGCGAGCTAAATGGGAGTACGTCAGCGATGATGGGGACAGATTATAATTGGAGATGTGCCCCGCCCAGAGATGTTATCACCCTGCCTCATACAGTGACTTTCCCAATCCCTGCAGCTAATGCTCACCGGAGTTTCCTGTCTGACTCGCTCAGCCTGATCCCACACGTCCTACAGCCACAAAGCCTTTACTGCCCTGCTCAAAGCTCACAGCCCTCTCATTATCTCCTGCAGCAAAACAGCAGCTCTAGGCTGAGCGTTGAAGGAAAAGCCCCCAAATGAAAGGTGGTGGCAGCAGTTTAGAGCACTTCTCCAACACCACTTTTCTTTTACTAGATGACAGCCAGGGCCATTTGATGGTGACACACACTAAGATTCCGGGGAGATTAGTCACCCAGCGACAGGCAACTAATCTCCCCCAAATGACTTCCTGCCAGCTAGTATTTATATTGCCAGCGGGATGGCACCCAGATAGCTTCATTTTCTGAAGTTGCCCCCAAGTTTCCTCGTGAGACAACTTCGACCTATTCCAGAAAACAAAGCAATCCGAGTGCCATCAAGCTGCCAATTTGCATTCTAGATGTTGGGAAAGCATTTCGGGGAGATTAGTCGCCCGAAGGAGAGGAGATTTGTCACTGGCGACTGATCTCCCCGGAATCTGAGCTTGTGTCACCACCCTTAAAGTGGCCCTGGCTGTTAGGCAATGATGAGCCCAGGGAAAACGTCTCACTAGTGGGTGCCTGGCAGCTACCTAAAAAACTGTGCCCATAAGACTTCTTTGTATTACCTTTTTGTTATCATTGGTATTACAGGTATGGGATCCGTTATCCAGAAACAAGTTATCCAGAGAGCACCAAATTACATCATCTCCCATATATTTCATTATAATACACAAAAATATCTTGTAAATTGTAGCCTTATAAATGGTGATTTCTGATGTTATCAAGTTGAGTTCTGATGTCATTTCTATCACATGACTCACTGAAATGTGTGTATAATAATAAATAAAGTACCCCCCCTGCCTTCGGCCTCGTGTTTTTATATGGTCATGAAACTCCTCGGGAACTTACAATATCCTTATAATTTACGGGGTACTTTATTCACTATATAATTTACTACAAGGGGTACTTTATTCACTATATAATTTACTACAAGGGGTACTTTATTCACTATAAATAAGCAAATAATTCTGTTTCTTTTTTGTTAAGTGGTTTCCTTTTTCTCTCCAGTGATAAAACAGAACCTTGTACATTTTTTCAACTAAGCTGTCTGTTGGGACAAACCAAACCTATTGGGTTTATTTAATGTTTAAATGATGTTTAGTAGACTTAAGGTATGGCGATCAAAATTACAGAAGGAACCCTTATCTGGAAAATCCCATATACCAAACATTCTGATCCTATTTAGCTTGAATGGGTACCATGGGCTTTGGATCAGCCCTCACATGACTAACTGATCTTATACTCATATTACTATTCTTATTAACAAACCCCCTACCTACCATGCAAGCATATGTTACCTTCATTCCAGAGTTATGGTGAATGACGTCTCATGGTGGGCTCCCTGTCCTGGTGGGCTCTGAGCGAATGCCTATCTATTAAAGTGGCCCTGCTGAGAATACCAGCACTGACCCTTCCGACCCTGAAGATTCTAGGTCAATACTAAGCATTAATGATGTCAGAGCTTATGACATCACTAAACATTGATTATAAAAGTATGCATTTTACTCGGTATTCACTATACAAAGCTTTTTTTATATACAGGTATGGGACCTTATATTCAGAGGCTTCGGCTCTTGTCTATGTTTGGTGGCTTTCAGCTTCCTGGCTCACTTAACCAGAGACGGATTGCCAGTCTGGAACTGCTAGAGGCATATTATATATAAAGTAACAATGCCTGTCATGGATGCCACCCAGGAATTTTGTAGGGAAAGCTGAACACTGACATTCAGACTTAGGGGCAAATTCACTAAGCGGCGAAAATTCGCTAGCGTTGGCTTCGCTAACGTTCGGCAGGCGAATTTTCGCCAGCACTACACAAATTCACTAGAAGTATATGTTACAGCCACTACATTCCACTACACAAGCCCAGGAAACCTTTAATAAATTATAAAAAGTTGCCCTATTTGTGCCCCCTGTATAGTTGAGTTGCCATATGTTAGGAAATGTAGGGGGGAAGGAGGGTAAGTTTTTTCAAACTTCTATCTATTGTATTGAACTTCGCCAGGTCTGACCTGGCGAAGTAACGTCTTCGCTAGTGAAAATTCGCCAGAGTCCGTGTTAGTGAATTTGTGCAGTTGGCATTAATGTCAAGCTGGCAAATTAGCGCTAGCGTTAGACGCTTCGCGCTTTAGTGAATTTTCCCCTAAAGGTGGCCATAGACAGACCGATAACATCTTATGAAACAAATGTTTATATGAAATTCGTTGCGTGTATGGTGGGAAATGAGACCCAACTGATATCAGCAGAAAGACTTGGATATTGGTCGGCTGGTCGATTGGGCTGGCCAGAAAATTTTGATCGAGAGCCTTTAAAGGCACCTGAACATCGTCTACTGTTAGGGTTGCCACCTTTTCTTTTAGTTTTTACCGGCCTGCGGGGGCGGGACCAAAAAGGGGCGGGTCTATGACGTTTCAGGGGCGGGCCCATGACGTTTCGGGGGCGTGTCCACGACTCTGCGCGTTCAACAAGGGGAGGAAAGGTAAGTATACAGGGAATTGGGGGCAGGCCGATGGGTCATTTTAAGTGTATTACAAATTTACCGGCAGCTACATTGCCGGCAAATTTGTAATACCGGCCCCGGCCTTAGCAGGTGTTTTACCGGCTAGGCCGGTAAAATACCGGCTGGGTGGCAAGCCTATCTACTGTTAGTGCTGAATCATCAGATACAAGTAGAATTCTGTTGTTTCTATCTGTATATCTGACAATTCAGCTCTACACGTGTGTATTGAAAAGAACGATCTTTCTTGGAAATATTGTTTCCAAGAAAGATTGTAATTGTAACGTCTAGGGCCACCTTAAGACTGGCACATTGTACAGAGAGTAATAAAGCTGTGAACAACTGAAGCAGAAATGTTGCTCCATATAAAGTAAAATAACTGTGATTTCCTCCAACACTCCCAAAACATACAGGTGGGTAAGTTTGCTGCTGATAAAATGTACCATTGTGTGTGTGAATGGAATAAGGATCTTAGATTGTGAGCTCCATTTGGGCAGGGACTGATGTGGATAAGTCTCTGTACAGCACAGTTGTATATGTCAGTGATATATAAACAGAGGACAATGATTTCTGCAGGGAATTTCTAATATTATATTAAAGGGCAAGGAAAGGCTAAGAAATAAAATCCCATTTTTACTTTCTTTAATGAAAAAGAAATCTATCTCCAATATACTTTCATTTTGAAATGTGTACCGTTTTTATAAGAAACCTGACTGTATGCAGTGAAATTCTCCCTTCATTTAGTGCTTCTGGCAGGGAAACAATCACTTATGAACAGCAGGGGGAGCCCCTACCTTACTTACCAGCCATGCAGAACTCAAGCAGACCATACTGAGCATGTGCAGTGCCAGTGTCAGACAAAGATGTATAACAAAGTTACAAGATGACAGCCCCCTGTGGCCAACTTTGAAAGCATAAATCATTTGTTTGATTAGACTTGTGGTGCAGCAAGTTCATGTTTATGTTTAGTATACAAAATACAGCATTTCTAGCATTATTCTATTTTACACTTTCCTTGCCCTTTAAGTTGAGAAGCAGATGATCTTGTAGAGTAGTACGTACCACATCTGCCCTCTGCTGGCAGTTGTTTTCATAAACGTAGTAGATGAGGTTGAAAAAAAATCATGCTTGAAGGTTCAACTTTATTGACTTTAAAGGACCGCTAACATACATTTTTTTTTTTAATTTGGTTAGTACGCAACACCAAGACAAATTATACTTTAAAATCAAAAAGTCTTTATTAAGAAATAACTTACAGAAACTCTGCTTCCCCTGCTCTTCAGAAAAGGTGACAGGGCGACCATCCATAGATTTCTCCTCCCTGGTTCTCTGCTGCTGGATCCTTTAGCTCCCACATTCCGTCTGCAGTCTCGCTGCACGACTTCATGTATAAAGTGTATCAAGGCGTGCCTTAATATAGGCCGCGTTTTCACCGGCTCCAGGCCGTGTATTGAAGTACTTATGTCATGGAATGAAGAGACAGGCAGGAGCACGGGTGGGCGAATACTGCAGCGAGACTCTGACTTGTCGCCCCTGAAGCATGTGGGAGCTAAAGGATCCAGCAGCAGAGAACCAAGGAGGAGAAATTGAGCGCCGCTCCATGGATGGTCGCCCTGTCGCCTTTTCCGAAGTGGAGTTTCTGTAAGTTATTCCTTAAAGTGGACCTGTCACCCAGACACAAAAATCTGTATAATAAAAGTCCTTTTCAAATCAAACATGAAATCCAATTTCAAATTTTAATTAAAGCATTCATAGCTGTTTTAAGCTCGTTTAAAAATCTCAGCTGTCAATCAAATATTGTCTGACACTCCTCTATGCCTTAGGCATAGAGGTGGGACAGATAATTACTTTCACTTTCCATTCAGCACTTCCTAGATGTCACTGCTCTCCTCACATTCCCCCAGTTCTCTTAACCATTTAATTGTGTAGCCAGGACATGGGGATTGACATCGGGTCCCCCATTCTGGTGCTCAAACAAGATTCTGAGATGATACAAGGCTTGTCTTAATAACAGTGTCCACAAAATGGCTCCTGCCTGCTTGCTATAATTATGAATACCCAGACTGAAGGAAACAAGATTAAAATAATTTATATAGTATAATTAATGTTCATTTTGCTTGACTAATGTGATAAAATAGTGATTTTGAATATTTTTTTTGGGTGACAGGTCCACTTTAAGAAAGACTTTTTGATTTTAAAGTATAATTTGTCTTGATGTTTGTTTTTTTTTTTCGTCTGGTACTGACAAATTTTTTTTTAAAAAAATGTTGATGTTACTGGTCCTTTAAATTTATACTGACACAAAAAAATTACTTTTTAACACATGAATGTACATTAATGGGTAGATTTACTATATTCACATGAAGGATTCGAAGTTCAAAAAGATTCAAATTCGAATTTTCGAATGTTTTTGAAGACCACTTTGACCAGTGAATCTTGAAAATTCGATCGAATCCAATGATTCGAATAAAAATCTATTAGAATATTCGACAGTCGAATTACTTCCCCTTTAAATTTTTATTCGACTGCCTAGTTCGCCAGATCAAAGCTACCAAATTGGGTTGCATTATTTTTGACCGAATAAAAATATTCGATTGCATGGTTAAAATCGTTCAAATCGATTTTATCGATCAATCGAATATTTTCTATTCGGCCGTTCGACCAATCGAATTGCGGTAAAATCTTTCAAATTCGATATTCAAATTCAAATGATTTTACTTCCCACACTATTACCAGCTATTCCCATGGTCGAATTTGAGGGTTTTTTAACCCTCGAATTCGACCCTTAGTGCCGTATGTCAGTATCTTACCATTCCGCTGTCCTCTTCCGCTCATACTAGCCTAATGGGTAAACTGCAATGTACAAAAAAAAGTGTGCAAATAGCCTTTTTTTAACATTAGTACAGGCATGGGATCAGTTATCCAGAAACCCATTATCCAGAAGTCTCTGAATTACAGTAAGGCAGTCTCCCATAGGGAGTGAAGTTAAGAGTGAAGTTCCGCCACTAGAGGGAAATTCCGCC